>JAZAYU010000588.1:0-229564 GCA_038501625.1 Corbicula japonica
TATTTAATATATAGAGGATATAACATGAGTGATCATTTTATACTGAAATTATTGAACGGGTCTTATAAATCGATATAAAACGAGGCTTTTGCCGAGTTTTAAATCGATTTAGATGACGAGTTTAATAATTTCAGTATAAATTGAACACGAATGATGTATTCTATTTATCACATACCCTGAAAAAAAAACAAGCAAAATCCATGAATGTAATTCGGTCTTATCAGGTGATACATAAGCTAGTCCCCAAAGAATTTATCCTACCGTTTACCCATTTGCCAAAATAAGTAAATTTAAACAAGAAATATCTTTAAAAAAGATAAACGGCGTTGATGGAATTTATATATACATGTATATAAGAAAGAAAGAAATACAGAGAGGCAAAGCAGACACAGTTTAGTTATTTTATTTTATTTGTTATAGCTGTCGACGAACCCTCCCTGCCTTCTTAGTATGACTTATAGATTAAGCGACCGAATCATGACAACTCATAAATTTATTGAAAGTGTCTTGTTGCAACAATTTCATACAGTGATAACAAGTCGATTAAAGATACTGAAGCAAAATATTCAGTTTCAATAAAATACCTCGTGTAGAGTGAGAATTCAAGATGAATAAATGTCCTTGAAATTTAATAAATATAATAACAGCCTGTTACAAGAGCGAAATCTACCAACTTTTACGTATATTAACTTTAAAAAAGTGTCCGTCCTGAGTATTGAACCCGGGGCCTCCGCTTGAGAGGCGAGAGTGTTAGCCACTACACTACAACAAACTTGTATTTCGTACTTGAAATTAACAATCAGTATCAAAGGAACTAGAAAGGAACCAGTAAGAACTAGGAATATCTACACTTCTCTTTCGTTTTACACTGTGTATTGTATGCAAGTGTTTACCTGACACCCAAGAATATTCCATATAATATTGTATTTAAGCCATCAATATTGACTTAACTGGTTACTTAAATCGTAAATATGTTTTTCCTCCAATACAACACCCACTAACAACCAATCGAATTAATCTATTTGATTTTTCCGCTGCATAATAATAAAAATCCCACTAGATACCTCTCCACCCTGCTAGATGCCTCTCTGGTGTAAATAGCTACCAATCGAAATAGTTTATTTCATTTTCCCTCTGCATAATAACAGAATACGAGTATTATTTACAACATTTCATTGGTCGAAAGACTAGGTCAAAAGTGAGCTTAGACAGCTAACGCCGAAAAAATAAAATTAACTGCGCTAGAGTCTAGACATTAAAAGAATCTACCAGTTATAGGCTTCTGAAGTTGTGTTTTATTAAATAAATCGATCTACTGTATGACGCCATTTGTGTAAACTTTCAAAGCGGCATATGACAACATTGAAATTTGCTGGATATAAACTCATAATTTGGATTGTAAATGTGGTTCTGGTGTTTTTATTTTGTTTCGGGGATGTTGTAAGATCACACCGACGATGTTCTGAAAACAATGTCAGCGTCTGGGTCATTTTGTTTTCAATTTAAACGAAACGAAAATGGCTTTGCTGCTGTTGTTGAATTTCATCATGGACTTTCCTATTGCTATCTTACGGAGTAAACAAGTGTCAGAAAGTTATATTTTCCGTGGATATTATCAATATAAAGGATGCTTAAGTTCCTTATAGCAGTTGATTGCTTGCCTGAAGTGGTCAGATTTCAAAAGTAAGTCATTTTCATAAATTTGTTTTGATCGCTGATAACGCGGATGAATAGTGATTCGGCTGCGATATATAACTAGTTATATATCGAAAATATATGACGGGTGTTATTACATTGTTGTACGCTCCCACACCGGAAGGTATGTGATAAGTATCTATATTAATATTCTAGAGCATTTTGTTTGTTTTTTACACCTGTTGACAAACGGTCTTCTCCAACCAAACCCGTTATGCATATTTTTATACACTGCTCAAAATTAGAAAGTATCCACTTTTAATTATGATATTCTTATTAAGATATTTTCATAATATCAGGAACGCTTTAAATGGTAATTTATTACTTAATCACAGCTGTTTTTAAATTTAACTGCTAATTAACATAATCTTCCACAACAAAACCTGAACATCTGCTTATTGAATAATAATTGATAAAGGATTTAAAAACGCTGAAATTTTAATTTAAAGGGAGGTATTTGCAAATGGTTGGAAGTTCTAGCGTTGTTCATCGAGGACTAGATGTTTTATTTATGAATATTTTGTAATTTAATTTACCGTAAGTACTGGAGAAAATTGATTTCATTTTCATAAATGTTGTAATGTTTTTGGAATCAATGACTTCTTTCTGAAACCCCTATTATAGCAAAAAAAAAACCCGATATCTAAGTTTTGATTACAGATTTCCAAAAACATTTTTGAAATAATTACAGATATGCAAATTAATTCAAATAAAGAATTTAGATTTTTTGTTTTCTAGTTTTACAAAATTATAAGTTGGAATGTTGAAACTTTTTATTTTTGCTGAGTATATTTTACCATTAACAGCCATAATGAATATACTGCTTGAAATATATGCGAACACAAATGTATTTTAGGTAGAATATATACAAGATTTGGTGACAATTATTAATGTGCCTCAAAGGAAAAGTGCACTCAAACAGCCGAGGTCAATCCTAGAAATAACCTAATCAAGTTGGACAGTTGACATGGCTAATTTTAAAATTCCCGTTTAAAGTTTAATTATTATTATAGTCAAGTATTTAACAGGATTACCTAAAGAAATAATAGAAAATTGTTCTGTTCAAATCTTTTAATAACTAAAATGCCGTTAAATAACCCTATGCATAAAGACACTTTTTTCCATGACCTGTTCCTTAAACGGGCAGTTGTCTAAAAAATTTGACTTGCTCAATTAAAATTTTAAGTAGAGGCTGTTGAAAAGATGAAATGAAAAATACTAAATCGGAACAGCCATCGAATACGCCACATAAGGCAATAGAAAAATATTTTAGATTATCATCCCCGCCCGCCCCTGTCCAAAACCACCTGCCCCCCAAAGTTATTATAATTGGTAAAAAAATCAGAACATATTCTGTTCCGGACAGAACGGGTTTAAGACCATCCCGGATATGAAAAAAAACATGGTCGACAATAATGAAATAAAATGTTCATCATTTTAAAGATTCCCGAAGGTGATAATGTCACTATTAAAGACTGGTATTGCCTTTTAAGCAAGAATAGGAACCACCTTGCTATTTATCTTGATTTTTTGGAAGAAATTGAAAAGATGGACGAATATTCTACACCAAAGGTTCTGGTAACTATAAATGCCATTTTCTCAAAATTTTAAGTTCGTTTTTTTTTCATTCTGTTCTCAGGCGAAATAAAAAATAAAAATTAAAAAGTGTCCACCCGCCCCTAATTTCCCCCAAATCCGGATGAGAATCTTATATTTTTTTCTGGCCTAAACAGCCTTAAATGGAAAGTCGGTTGTTGAATGCATTTGGGAGAACAGAAATACCATGGTCTAAAATCATTAAACTATGACAAGATACCTGTATAAAACCTTAAGTATCTGATTAATAAAAAACGATAATTTAAAATTGATTCCCAATTGCAATTTTATGATCTTGGAGTTTTATTAATAAGAGAAACGCATGTCTAGCAGAAAAAATTCAACAGATTCAATACTTTTAAGTTTTGATTTACCGTTATGTATGCTTCTTATAACTGTTCCCCTCGCTGTCACGTCTGCAGTCGAATTATCACGTTTGACCTCGTCTATTCGTACTAACACAGCTGAAAGAATCGTTGTTTATGAACCACTTGGATTTCTATTTTTGTCATGACCATAATTCATAGTTCATACATGTCCTTAAAATTATGTTATTTGTTTGTCAAAATTATTATAATTAAGACGCGAATCAGACATCATGTAAAGGCTACTAATTATGGTTGGTCAACAATCCAGTATCCATTTAATACTTTGCACGTCTTAAAATGTGTAAAACACTGGATTGTTCCATGAGGAAAGGGACAAGATTTTTACATTCCCATGAATACTGCAATACTAAAACATCAAAACATTTCATTGACAAGATTAAGTGTCTCCTCCTTACCTAACTGCCAAATGGGTCACCTACGCACCGAAGCACTCGCTTATACTTCCAACCTCTTTACATACATATAAGAAGTGAATTTATTGCACAGTGTTGGTAAATGTGGCAATTCCTAATATGCATATTTCACCTTTTCAGGGTCAGCTTTGCTGACGGTAAGGTGTTTACAGGAGAGGGAGCGAGAGATTTGCCCAATATTTCATGCGGGAACGAGACGGTTTTCGCTTTTGTTTGTGGGAATACCGGTATAATGGACAAACAAGAACAGATTTGGTCATCGTTCCAGGCAATGTTAATGACGTGAGACATGTCCTTGTTGAATGGCAGAACATGCCCAATGAGGCCGTTCGCAGTCTTCATGAGGAGAAGAATAACAACCTGCATTAGGGCCAACGGTGGTCACACACGTTACATGTATAACCACAACTTAATGCACATTGACATTCAGACTGATACTCAAAATGTCACCTAAACATTTCCTCAATTTTTGTGATTTTTGAAATCGACCGCTTTGCTTTTTGACATCAAATCTGACCTTCATTTTTTAGAAACCCGTTACCTACGCTGTGACAAACTCACTGATATTGCTTCCAAGTTTTTTTTATAACATTTGCATTCCTACACAGTGACTACATTTTTCTAATGTGACTTTATAAGCATCAGTACCTCATGTAAAGTTTCTTTTTTTGGAAAGTATAGTAAACGACGTTTGAAAATGCACATACAATTGAACATACTGTTCAAAGGAGTTTTTTTCGTCTTTCAACAAATATACACTTAATATATATCTAGCCATTACACCCGTTTCTAAATTTAAACTGTTACAGTAGCAAATATGACAATACAGTCATGTTCGTGATTTTTAAAACGATCATAGCCCACGTAACTGACAAATATTAGTTTTACGAAAGATCTTCTTCGAAACATATCTCCTCTGCTCACAAATGATTCGAGAATAGATATTAATTGCAATGAATTAATGCGTGATATTTATAGACTCGTAAGTGCTTTTGTCAACCAAGCAAGGATAGGTTATATTGCTTAGCCTCAGAAACATATGACCAGAACTATAACGGAATAATAATGATAATTATAAATAAATGAATAATAATAATAATAATAATAATAATAATAATAATAATAATAATAATAATAATAATAATAATTATTATTATTATTATTATTATTATTATATTACAACATTTAACCTACCGTAATTAGCCTTTTCTGGGCTACACGTATATTTGATAAGTTTAGGCACTGGTTTGTCACCACTCATGGCTAACCGTTCAATTTCATTAAAGACGGGTTTCGCACAGAGATCTGCACAAAAACAAAATCGAGAATATTGGAAGATGAAAAAGGAATTTTAAGAGATAACTATGTGATACATATGTATGAGATTATGATAGCATTATTAAAAGACAATTCTCTTATAATGCATATTTGTTCTTACTAAGCAAAACTACAAAAATAAGAACAAAAAAAAACAAAGACGAGAGACATTAAGTAAAACAATAAACGTTATATACAAAAATATACGACCACAAACACCACCCTCATACAAACAGAAGAGACAGAGAGAGATAGATGAAAAGGGAACTTTGAAAGCCACCGAACACGACAATTATGAAAATACTGCAGCATCGGTTTGATTTAGTCTATTCATGGCCAGTATTGGAAATGCATAAAACTGCTCGAGCAACCTAGCCCGGTTTGAGCGCAACTCAATATTTACACCATTAAACATTAAATGTGTAATTAACATCCCAAACGATGGTATGCTTATGGCGGTAAACATGGAACCTTCAATGCGTTTTTTTTCAGATTAACACCATTCCATGATCAGGGCGCATGGACCCCAGATAAACGCAAATAAACGCCAAACTTGAAGGCAAAATAATAAAAACCAAATAGTATACACTAGTCAAAAGTTCTAAGTACACACTAGATAGTTTTTTCAAATTATTTGATTGAATCTTTCAAAATAGTGTAAATTTTAATGAAGAAGAATCAATGTTCTATTAAAGCACATCAAAAACTTTTAGTCTGCTTAACCAGATTTAAAAATAATAACATTTTTAGATCACTTGTACTCAGAGAGAAATTCTAAAGTTAATTATCATTGCATCGGCTGTCATTTGTGAACGTTTTCTCATCTCTGTTTAATTTAAATTTCATGTTCATTTAAAGGAAATACATTAATTTGCCATTGCATTGCACTCAAATATCTTCCTGTAGCTTTGTAATGGTCTGCTGGAAACGATGAGCCAACGAACTCTTCTCTATTTTATCCATAACGTTTTTACAGGATTTCAAGGAGAAAAATTCATTTTTTAACATTGTTTTGTGCCAAAAGTTTTTGTATTGTCTAGCAGTTTGGAATGATGCGATTCGCTATGATAGATGTTTAACAGCTTTTCCGAACGAAAAAAATGTATTCATTTCGATAAAATTGATCAGTTTTCGGACTCGCTTTTTGACCTAATAAACGTCTTTTCGAATAATTCGATTTTAAAGTTTATTGAATTGCTATAAATTTTAGTTTTAAGTTTTTATTTATTGGACACTTATCCAACAAATTTTACACTAATATTTTCGAGTTTACGTTTTTGTAAATATTTAAAGACGTTATTGAGTAACGTCAGCGTTCAACGAAAGCAACGTAATCAATCTAGAAAAATAATATCGTTTGATTTTCTTCTTAAATTAAATAAATATGCAAAACTAAGGTATTTCTTTTGCATTTACGAAAACCTTAGGAGTTACTGTAGTATTTATATAACGTTTAAATGCATCCTATCAGGGATGAAAGTAAATAACATAACATTGTTTTTACACTCTTTTATCTACGTTTTGGCATAAAGCCTTCTTCAAGATCACTTATAGAAAATTTCTACATTTTTGTCATTGTTTTACAGCACAGACAGGAAATACTAAACATATTAACGTCAACGTCATTAATATGCGTTACGTTGCACGCCAATTTGCGCGCCAATATACGGACATGTATCAATGAATATAATGTATCATACATATTACAATAACAATTACAAATTAGTCTTGTAAATAAATTTTATCGATTATCCTATATTTACAATGTATATATGTATGCGTATGATTTGTGTGTGTGCGTGCGTGTGGGTGCGTGTGTGTGTGTGTGTGTGTGTGTGTGTGTGTGTGTGTGCGCGTGTGTGTGTGTGTGCGTGCGTGCGTGCGTGCGTGCGTGCGTGCGTGCGTGTGTGTGTGTGTGTGGCGCGCAAATTGGCGTGCAACGTAACGCATATTAATGACGTTGACGTTAATATGTTTAATATTTCCTGTCTGTGCTGTAAAACAATGACAAAAATGTAGAAATTTTCTATAAGTGATCTTGAAAAAGGCTTTATGCCGAAACGTAGATAAAAGAGTGTAAAAACAATGTTATGTTATTTACGAAAACCGTCAAGATTTTTAACAACAAATTTGAAGTTGTGCCAGTGAAAAGAATTTTAACGACAATGTCGTTGTCTGCTGACGTCAACCGTTCCATGGTAACAATTTTTTGGTGTGTTTTTCGTGTTTGTCAGGAGTCGGTGAACATGTGAAAAACAAAATATTATAATGTGCTTAGTATGTGACATTAACTATGTTCTGTCTGCATGCTTTTGGTCTATGTGGGCATTAGATACTTGCCTATGTAAGTTGATAGTATTGATCTTTATGTGTCTTAGCTGAATCTAGATAACTGTTTGATTGTGTTTTTTTTATTTTGCTAGTATGTGCTTTACCTGTGTTTTATAATTATTTTCCTGTGCTACTTGAGTCTATATTAATGTGCTTAACATGTACTTAGATTATATGTCTTAAGCTGTATACATGCAATCTACTTTTAGCCATTATAATAAATTTTATAATAAGTTTTAGCTAGCATATCATACTGTTATGTATATGCATGAATATCCACCGACATTTTTAGATCTTGTAATCTGCATTTATATTAACTACAGATTGTAATAACTTTAATAATTAATAGTTTTTGTGCTTAACTTTTAATAATTTATTTTCTATGTGCTGCATGATCCTCATCTATGTGCTCTGCTTGTCTAGTTAGTCGGTGATAAAAGCTCTTTAGAGCTTATGTTAATTGTTGATTATCCGACTCTATGTAAAAAAAATTACTTGACTTGACTTGACTAACGAGTTGAATTACAGTCTACGAACTTGCATCCCTTAGCATTACATGACAAAATCTAGAAAAAAAAATTCCTCTGGTATCTTAACTTTTTTGGACTAAAACACTTTTTCAATCAACATATAAAACCCGAGGGAACTGTTCTCAACAATAAAAATGATCAAATGAATCATTAAAAAAAAAAAGGTAAATGTTTTGCTGAAAATTGTACAATATTTTATAACTTAACTAACTAAATAATTGGGGAAGAAATCTGCACTAACACGAAATATGTTGTTATTATTATACTGCAAAGAAATTTCCTTGAATTTGATTGGATAATTTGCCGCTGATGTATATCCGTATTTACGGATCGGCCAGTAGATATGAACTGCAAATGCCTTAATTTCCCCGTCTGGCCTCCCATCTTTTGTTGTCGTCAGCCATTTTCTTTTGAATTTCCGTAAAAATGCATAATTTGAAGCCGATCTTGTAAATTATAAGCGGTATGCTTAGGGATTACTCAAATTGTTACAGAAAATATTTCTGTTATGTTTTTAACGTTGAAGACGATCAGATTATTCTCAAATTTTGTAAATAAATATCAAATGGAAAGTCCATTCAATTTCTATAGAAGTGACGACATGCAGGTAATTAATGACGTTAGACATGTAATTATTGAGGTTCTCAGAGTGGAATTAAGCCGTTTTGCATTAAATAAGCGAAATAATAGAAAAATCGACGTGTTCTTATTAATTTTGTCTGAAAAAGTCTTTGCAGTATAATAAAACAATTATTTGTTTCCTTGAAAGGGTATGTGAGGATATATTGCCGGTCTGGGTGTCATATTATCCCTCGCCTGCGGCTCGGGTAATATGACACCCAGACCGGCAATATATCCTCACCTTCCTGTCAAGAAACCAAATAACTATATAATATTTTTATTCCGATGTTTCGATTTATAATCTTCATCAGGGAATAACAACATCAAATGCGTGACGTCGTCAAATCGGCGCGTAAACGCCACTTTGACGCTGTCACGAAATAGCGGAAAAAACGTATATTAAATTATGTAAATTTATACACAAAGCAAACCCAAAATATGATAAAATAAAACATTGGATCATAACGATACTAGCAGTTTCTACATAGAAGAAGAGAAAATTGAAAAAAGAAACTAACAATATTTTACTATCATAATAGTGATTTTGCTTACACAAAAATACATAAAACATTATTTCAGATCGTAGACGATTTTCGTGTTCATTCCCATCGGATGTAAAGTACCAAGTTTATGGATCCAGTATGTTTCTTTGCATAGTCTGTCCATCTCTCCGTGTACCACATCAATAGGAATGAACGAAAAATCGTCCAACGAATGCTGATTCGTATTAAAATGTGTAGCAACATTGGTCGAATAATACGGATTTATGCTAAAATTATTAATATCAAAACGATGACTGTTCATGCGTTTCGATACTTGCTGATTGGTTTGACCAACATATTGCATATAACATTTTTTACAGTTAATAAGATAAATTACATCGTTAGATGTAATCGTCTGTAGAGGACCTCAGTTTAAAAGTCTGAGAAGTATTAAAACTGTCAAAATGGTCATTTTCAATAATGTGTTTACAATGTGAGCAACGGCGTCTGTTACATTTTTTTTGAAAAATGGTTGTAATCACGGTGTTCTGATTTAAATTGTGCATGAATTAAAAATCTTTTAAATTTCTCTGTCTTTTGTATGCAACAACTTGTTTACAAGAGTGGATGTATTTCATACTATCTTTTTAGAAAGTTTTAAGAAATGCCAATATTTATTGATAACTGAACCAATGTTCGGCAGTAAAGGATTATATTCAACAACAAAAGGTATCAGTACATCGTCACAGGATATCTTCGTACTTCGAAGCGCATCATCTTGACTTAACAAAGACACACGAGAAATAACACTATCAATTATTTCAACAGGATAATGTCTTTCACTAAACAAACTTCGCAGTTCATTTACTGAACGATCAAAAACGTCATTATCTGAAATTATTCTTCGATATCTTTTAGCTTGACTAAAAGGTATGCCATCCTTACACGACTTAGGATGTGACGAGGAGTATTCAACGTATTGATGTATGTTAGTACTTTTCACAAACACAGACGTGTTAATATTTAAATTTTCTCCTTTAAATACATGACTGTACATCTAAACATAATACATCTGTTACAGAGATGTTACTTGAAAACTTGATAGATTCGTGAAAATTATCAATATCTATTAATAATTATTAATATTATTAAATTTTTTTTCTATCTAAATTATAACATACTTTGTGCACAACGACATTGATGCCGGTTTTCTTTGCACTCAAAGCTGACACTTTTCACTCCGTTTTGTCCAGTTCCGTAAATATGCGTACATTTCTGATCTGAAAAATATAACTACCTACTTCACTTGGTTAGTGAAGGCTTAAATTTTCACATATGCATGTGACATATTTTAACCCAGATATAATAAAGGAATCGATCAACCGTCTAACATTTTTTGATTGACCAAGAATTTTTCTTCAATTATTATTGGTATAATGGAATTTCTTGCATATGCACTATTTGTTTTTACTATCTAATGTATGATTGTTCATAATACGTAAGCCTAAGGGAATAAAATATTGAACAAACCAAATTTCATAACAAGCTTATATTGTGTCGTTTAGGTATAATTTTACATTTATGTTGTTTTTTTCCACTTTTGTGTTGGGTTTATTTTAAGATAATGTCAAACCTCACTTCTACTATACATCCCAAAAAGTTTTAGGGGATATATAGGAGTGAGTGTCGGACGGAAAATCGAGGATTTCCATATAATTATAAGATGCAGTGAACTTTTTAATAAGAGTACCATGAATCTAGAAAATTAGCGGTTTAATGCTAACGATAATCATTAAAATAATGAAATATGTATGTCATGCTATCAATTTTCTTACGACGGCTTAACTGTAGAACGCGCTGGTCAAGTTATACGAGCGCATAGCGAAGATGTCAGAAATCGAAGTAACCCAATCGTACAACGAAATTGATAGAGTCAGCAATAGCTTTCTGATTTTCTTCAAATTTTCATTAAACAATCAAAAACTATTTTTTCTCTTTAGTGATGTACGTCATATACGGAAAGTTTTAAGTTTAAACGGCCATTCTACTTTGTTTTCAGCTTTGTAATATGCAATTTGCCAACGGAGATTTTTCTTTATTTTAGAGTAACGGCCGCCTCACCTGGATTGTAGTAATCGTACACTGTGACAGATGATGGCTGTCTGGTATTCGCATCCCCCTGGTAGTTATCCACCAAGCGAAAAATAAACTTGTTTTCCTCTCTTGTTATCTGTAAAAAAGACATTATACAGTTTGTCAGCCATTTCCGGTTATGAACCAGTTCCGGTTAACGTTTTATTTCCTATCGTATTATAGTATTTTTTCAGTAGAATGAGTGAAAATACTAATTAAGGATCCAATACACTCCTGCTTCCTCTTTCATCGATACACAAGACAATAATCAAAATCTCAATAAGGCACAATGCCGTTTAATGAAACCCTGCCCAAATAATCGTTATAAGTGTATCTTTATTTTACACATAAAAAGAACAGTTAGAACAGTAAAGAAAACAAGCTAGATCTAAAAATTCCAAAATTTTCTTTTTGCATAAATTCACCAAAACTAAGCGATACAAAACTTTTTAATTCCTACATGAGTGTAATGATACTGCAAGAAAATATTGTGCACTTTATTAAGAACTTTCAACTGAGAAAAAAGAGAGATCAGGGTTTGTCAACCGTTTACGCGACATGGAAGCGACCAGGAAATCGAAGGTCAAACACACTTTTACTAATATTGTTTCCATATGTTAGTCAAGAGGACACAAGATATTGTTTCATTAAACACTCATGTGGGCATTTAAAATGATGTTGTGAGTTGTTAAGTTTTTTTGAATTTATGCAAAATACTTATAATGCTATTCAATACAAAAATATGGTACGCAATTCTAAGAAAACACTCTTCTGTGGGTTTGTTGATCTTAAACAAGCTTTTGATACCGTCTGGCGCGAGGGATTGTGGGAAAAACTTTTAAATACTCATATAAATGGAAAATATTTAAAACTGAAAAAGTAAAAATATGTTCCAAATCCAAATATCAAATCCTGTGTGACTTTTTTCCCCGAGTAATATCGGAGTGAAATATTTTTACGATTTACAACAATATTTTCTGACAGTTTTAACGTAAATTGAATTACCATGACTGACGAACTCTAACTCAATGAACTTCACGTTTTTCTTAAGATTTATATACATGTACTACTGTATGTCGATGACACTGTTATATAAGCAGAAAATGAAATAGACTTCCAAAATTGAAAATGAAATTAGATAAATAACAAAACTATTGTGACATTTTGAAATTAACAATCTGTCTAAAACAAAAGTGGCTATATTTTCGAAGAAAAGACAACCAAATACGTCGCTCACTTTAAATAACCAGCATATTGAAGTCGTTGAAGAATTAAAATATTTAGGTGTCCTTTTCTCAAACAACGGTTCCTTTCTGAAAACTAAGAAACATTTCGCTTCCCAAGCAACAAGAGCAATGATAAGCTTAACTAAAAACGCAAACAGACTAGATCTCTCAATCGACAATCAGATAGACTTATTCAATAACACTATCAACCAATTGTTTTATTTTGAGTAGAAATTTGGGGATTTGGCAACGTGCAATAACTTAATAAAAAACAAGAGTTCGAAAAATCGAAATAAATAGGGATTATTTTAAATTGAGTTCTTACTGACTTCCTTTTTGTGCTTATACCTATATTGGGTTTGTTAACAACTAGTTACTTTTTGACTCTCCGTGTAATGTATCTAATAATCTCATGACCGTTTCTGTCAACGTTAATATATCAGTTTGTAAGCCTCAGAAATATCAATAATATGTATCTTCATTTTGTCATAATTAGTATGAGAGAACAAAAGGTTTTTGGCTCGACTTAGTTATTGTTACTTTAACGTCTATATTAAAATCTTGTCCACGCTTAACCTCCAATATCACTTGGAGGATTTCAAAGAATTTTACAGGAATATTTGTGATCTAGCCTAATTGTACATATCGTGAGGATTTTCGATTCGGATTATCTTTTTCAGATCTATGGGCTCTTAGTCATGTTTTACTATAAGCTCTATATTTCTTGACGGATCTTCAAATATAGTAGAGCGGCTAATGGAAAAATACTGCACGTTGTGATAAAAACATGACACTTTGCACAACGGTTCTTAATGTCAAAATATGTGATTTTAGATATCGAGGCATTTCTGGAAACACCTACTTCCGGTTTATTTACCATGACCCCCTTTTATGACAAATATAGTTATTGTTGTTGTGTAATAACGTGACACTGATATACTGATAATTCTATACATGGTTGATTTCAAAATTAGCTCATTAACAGACTTTCATTCACAAAAGATACATTTTTCATGAAAATGTATCATTTTCACTTACTAGCCAGACCTAATATTTTCATTGAATAAGACCCCTTTTAGGTTACATGTTGTTATATTAAATTTAAATAAAAGAACGTGTCTTTAACTTTTATAATCTGCCTAACGAATGTAGTTATATTAATCATCATATATTGTAAGTACAACAAAATTGACACTATTTGCTTTTTAAAAACAAAATATCACTAAAATAACAAAGACATTTTCATTAAAATGTTTTTTGAAACATACAGTCAATTTAAAAGCCCTAAAAAGACAAACAACCACTTTAAAGAATCGAAATAAGAAGATAATCATAAAAAAATGAAACAAGCTAGCAGCTAGGCATGGAACTACATATCCTACACATGTCCCGCCAGCATCTTGCAACAAAATACAATTACCATTTGATGCCCTGTTAAATTTAATCCAACCCAACTTCACATTTGACATTTTGCATATCAAAGAACAGTTTTAGGAAAAACACATCTCAAAAAAGTGGAAACAAAGCAAAAATAGGTTTTATAAAACTAGAACAGACAGTTTTGCCTTATTTGGAGACTGACTTTTAGCAAACAATAGTTGTCTGGTTGATCCTCAAATCGAAATTCTATTTGACATTTAAAAGGTATGCACAAAAACATATTTTTCTCAATGGAAGTCAACGTAAAAGCATAAATAATAGAACGATCCTTTGAATTTTCGGAATATAATATTTTCCGAAATCTTTTGTTTTCATTTTAAAAGCAAGGCAGCTTTATTATACATCATTCATCAAAGCTTGTAACTTCAACTCTTAATTTGGAAATTTTCATTGTGGAACTTTGAAAATAACAGAAATATTGTCATAAAACATAGTTAAAAAACACGCCATTCCGACCGGAAAGAAAATCCTTCCGACAGGAATCATGTTTTTCCCGTCGGAATATCACGGTTCCGATCGGAATAAGTCCTGTCGGCAATTTCCGATAGGAAACATTCCGACAGAATATTTTCCGATCGGAATTTCTCTATACACACTAATTCCGATCGGAATCATTCCCAATGGAATTTGTTGCTTATTTTCCGATAGGACCCATTCCATTCGAAAAATCCACTTATGAAACAATGCAGACTTCTTTCGATCAATCAGTCTTACCTTACATTCAACATTATACATTCATTTTATAATAATATTCAATGAGGGCATATGAAATCGTCATCGCACTGTTCAATTTAAAAGTCCAAATAATATGATACAGATAAAAATATAATAATAATAATAATAATAATAATAATAATAATAATAAGTTTTTACTAAGTATTAGTTTGACATCTATTTACCTTATATCTATTTAATATATCATATTTTATAAATTTGTCAGACGAAAGACCTCGTATATTGTTGCCGTTATTATATAACTAACGTGGAAATTTAAATTGATGATATGTGTGTCGCATAATTTCGTGTTTAGATGTAAATAGAATTTTAAAGGTTTTCAAATCTAGCGATTTTTCTTTATTGTTATAACTTTGCTTAACGTATGTAAAATGAAGATACATGTATTAATGAAAGTATGTGTGCCACGATTTTTTAAAGTTAATTTTGGCGTTCAAGAGTTTCCATCTTTTTTTCATCCTAAAACATTTAGCAAGTCGAAATCAACTGATCCAATTAAATGATACTATATTATAGCACTTTATTTACAAATACAAATGGCGTATCATTATATGTCACATGCAGAGTGCGCAAAACTATTGTCATGTGCTTTCTCAACCGTTCAAACACATTAATGCGACAAGAATTTTAATTTAAGTAGACCGTATTACTACAATTATAACGAGAATTTGCAGTTGTTGGATGAACATCTATTTTTGTATCGCTTAAGCGATGTTTGCCACCCACGTTTAGACAACGATCCATCTTTATATAGCAGTCCATACAATGAAAATACACCTGAACGGGCGACTCAAGTTGGGCAGTTCCTTGGCAGTGTGCGCAACCTGTTCGCAACAGGATGATACATGGTTTAGTTTCAGATATAGCGGTGTGGGCATGAAGTTGTTTTCATGCGAATTTAAGTTCATAAACTTATATATCTCTCCAAGAGAGAAATCGATTCAGGAGAATAGATAATAGTGTTATAATTTGTTACGGTTCTCTTTTATATAACGATGTTTTGTTATGTTAGAATACGAATGGTTGACTAACAGCGACCTTCAGTTTTTAATGAGAGTGCAGGTTACTTCTACTTTGGCTGTGTATACTTTGAGGGACCTTGGTCCTTCCTGCAGTGGCTGCAGATATGGTGCACAGCGAGATCCTGTCAAAAATAGCAGAAAGGTACCAATTGCATTGTCATGTTATGAGTAGAAGGGAAGGCTTTGCCAACTAAAATATGTTTGTAATAGAGAAATCATGGGCTTTGTATATATAATTATCTTGAAATCCTTAGCGAGTTATAATCCTTATAACCCTTTCGTCCATCGGTATTTGTCATTGCAGTTTAGTTTTCATATTAAGGCTGTACATGTTCCAGTTGTTAATAATAATTTGATGCAATGAGAAACTTTTCGTCAATTGACCCTAGATGCGGATGCACGGCTAGTTCCGCAGGCATTTTGGACATATTTGAAGACGAAGTAAATAACCCGTTAAAAGGCACCCCTTTTTAACAATAAGATAAAGGGCATAAAGATACAATATATAATGCCATAGACATATGATTGTTAGTGCGACTTTTAGTGACTTATTCAAATTATGAGGCACATCGCTTTAAACAATATGTATTTTTATTAAATGATATGTTTAGTCAATATTAACTATCGTTTTATTTGATTTTATTTGATTTGAATGAATGATTGATCAATACTTATTTCTTTTAGTTTCATTTTTTGTCGTTTGTACAATTGGTACTTACGGCCTTGGAGTTGTGGATTACAAGTCAATATTGATTGAATTGATTGATTGATAAACCAGCCCGGTTAGCTCAGTAGGTAGAGCGTCCGCGTCCGGACTGGGAGGTCGTGGGTTCGATCCCCGGCCGGGTCATACCAAAGACTTTAAAAATGGTAGTAATGGCTTCCCTCCTTGGCGCTCAGGGTGTAAGGGTTAGCATTACGACCGATTCGGCGGGTGTCGGTATAGGAGGACCCGCAAGGAGATCCGAAGTCGGAGCTGCTGAGCCTGCAATATGGCGGTCTCCTATCCAAAAGCGCAGCACCACGCTTACACGCCGAAAAGGTGAACGCCAAAAAAAAAAGAAAAAAAGATTGATTGATTGAATTTAGTTTATTTATTTAATATTTATTTATTTATTTTTGTCGTCTGTACAATTTGGTACTTACGACGGACTTGTTAATTACAAGTCATTATTGATTGATTTGATATTTGGTTTGATTTCATTTAATTTGATATGATTTGATTTTATAAATAATGTTTGGAATCACCAACAGTTTCATTTTTTGTCGTTTGTACAATTGGTACTTACGGCCTTGGACTTGTGGATTACAAGTCAATATTGATTGAGTTGAATTGAGTTGAATTGATTGATAATTGATTGATTTTAGTTTATTTTATTGTGTCGTTTGTACAACTGGTACTTACGATCTTAGACTTGATTGCAAGTCAATATTGATTGATTTGATTTGATATTTCATTGATTGTATGATGATTGATTTATTTAAGTTTAAATCTTTGTCGTTTGTAAAAATTGCTACTTACGAAGTTTGACTTGCTGATTACGAGTCAGTATTGATTGACTGATTGATTGATGATTAATTGATTTAAGTTTAATTCTGTAGTATGTACAGTTGGTACTTGCGGCTTTGGAATTGTAAATTACAAGTCAATATTGATGGATTGATTATTTAGGTGATTGATTGACTGATAACTGTTGTGATTGACATCTGATGGATAAATGATTTGGGTTTGGGTATAAGGCCAAACACTCGGATTCTAGTGGTCTGTTTTTACCCGACGGTGTACATTTGTCGCTCATCGAGCCCGAATTCTATACATGTACTCGACCGTATAAATTGTTTATTAGGCCTGGCAGTATTGGAAGTTTATTTAAATTTCTGGAATGCGAACACCATTTTGAAAGTCATGTCAAAATTTTGTATTGTTGGCGTGAGCGCAACTGGCGCTCATTGGCAGAAAATGTTTGACATTTAATCCATGAAAATTGGATTGATTAACATTTGATTGATTATTTATTTTATTGATAATTGATTTTATTGACGTTTGATTGGTATTTGATTTAATTGAAATTTAATCGATAATTGATTTGATTGATAATTGATTTGAATGACATTTGTTTGATGATAATTGATTATTGATTTGATCGATTATTGATTTGATTGATTAATTATTGGATTAACATTTGATTAATTATTGGATTATCATTTGATTAACTTAACATTGAACTTTGATCAAACTTGAACATTGATGATTATTGTCGACTGCCAGGCCATATTATGCCAAATATTAAACAGTTCTACATGGTTACTATGTTGTTGAATTTATTTCCGAGATAATAAGCATTATCGGCTATAGACGATAATGCCATTTATAGAAGGAATAAATTAATATTGATGCTTTAACAAAGGGACGTAAATCATGATGAATGATTTAGTAATTACATTTGAAGTTATCTTTTGATGACGTAATCTTTGACGTCATCAGCACATGTAAGCTAGGAACGAAAATGGCACCCACCCACCCACCCTTAAATTCATTTTTTTAGTGAACGTGACCGCTCTCCTTTTTTCTGTATTTTTCAGATTCACAAAATCAGCGTCTCCTGTATCAAGCCAATCTAGTTTCTCCGGTTCCAGTTTTGTGTTACGATCCCCATCATGTCAGGCGGTCGACATCACACCACGTCAGACAGTCGGCAGAATATTCAATGCTTTGCATAAGAGACTTTTTGTCGTGTTCGTGGAAAATGTGACAATACAAAATCAGCGACACCCGTATCAAGCCAATCTGGTTTCTCCGGTTCTTGATGTGTGTTAAGACCCCCATCGCGACAGGCGGTCAACACCACACCACGTCAGGCAGTCAGCAGAATGTTATATGCTATGCATAATAGACTTTTTCGTCATGCTAATGGAAAATTGACAATTCATAAAATCAGCGATACCCATATCAAGCCAATCTGGTTTCTCCGGTTCTTGATGTGTGTTAAGACCCCCATCACGACAGGCGGTCAACACCACACCGCGTCAGGCAGTCGACAGAATATTTGATGCTGTGCATAATTGACTTTGAGAATATGAACTTTTAATTTGAACTTATCTTCAGTGATAAATTACAATTTGTCTGTGCACTTATTTCCATATATACTGTTTGGAATCTCCAACAGATATAAGATGAATTCCTTCCCGTTTGTACAATTGGTCCCTACGACATTGACATGCTGATTACAAGTCAATATTGATGAATGCAGAAAATATTTGACATTTAATCCATGAAAATTGGATTGATTTACATTTGATTGAGTATTTATTTTATTGATAATTGATTTTATTGACGTTTGATTGGTATTTGATTTAATTGACATTTAATCGATAATTGATTTGATTGATAATTGATTTGAATGACATTTGTTTGATGATAATTGATTATTGATTTGATCGATTATTGATTTGATTGATTAATTATTGGATTAACATTTGATTAATTATTGGATTATCATTTGATTAACTTAACATTGAACTTTGATCAAACTTGAACATTGATGATTATTGTCGACTGCCAGGCCATATTATGCCAAATATTAAACAGTTCTACATGATTACTATGTTGTTGAATTTATTTCCGAGATAAATACTTGCAGGTATGTTAAAAACATTAAGAACGCAACTGTTTTAAACAGGAAATATATCTGGATTTATATATTTCGTGTTTTATGAAGTTGCGCTTCTAATTTCTTTGACGATAAATATAACTGCCGAACGTAATTAGAAACGCAACATCTTTAAACATGAAATATACTTCATGTTTAAAGAAGTTGCGTTGCTATCGCAATTTATCGATTACCGACTTGCTTGGACCTAGGGCATTAACTTGCATTCGCGGTTAAGTGAAATGATAAATGTGACATTTCATTATGCACTATATAAATTAATAATTTTCAACCTGCTGTAAAATGAAACCAGTTGCGAATTCGTGAAAACAAGACACATTCCTCATAGCGTGTATTACTTTTTGCGATAAAGGACTGTTACCAATTAGATCTTGTACGTTGGAAATAGCAAAGGCGTGAAAGCGAGCCGGATGGAATGTTGAACATTTCTATGCAAGACGATGGTTTCCAAGAATTTAGATATAGCAAACGGCAACGCCAAGTTACTGGTGATTTATTCAATTCTCAAAATTTGTGCATGGATGATAAACTGACGTTAATTCTTAATAAAGTTTCAAACAATGAAACAAAGATGGCGGACATTGACAACAAACTCGGTGCTATGTTGCAGCTTACCAACAGGGTAGGTAACTTAGAAAAGAACATTGATAATCATAACAATAGACTTACCCTTCTGGAATATAAATCCATTGATGCTGAAGCCCGTTCCCGGAGAAATAACTTGATATTTGGCGGTTTTGAAGAGTATGTAGGTGAAGAGTGTGACCAGACAATCAAACACTTTCTACGTAACACACTACATTTGTCTGATCGTTTTGTCATTGATAGAGCCCATAGGCTCGGCATGTACACCAGAGGTCAGAACCGGCGTATCATAGTCAGATTCCGAGATTATCCCGACACTGAATTTATTCTTTCATATGCGTCTCGCCTACGTGGAACCAACTACAGCATCAACAGGGACTATCCTATTGAAATAACAAATGCACGTAAAGCACTGTGGCCCCAATATAAAACACTTAAACAACAACACCCTATTAACACTGTGAAGATAGCATATCCTGCTAAACTCATCGTTGGAAACAGAAAAGTTCGCGACATGTTTCCCCATTGGAACAATGTTATGAAAGGTGCCCGAGTAAACGTTCCTTTACAATCCTTTAGCCAGCCGATTAATAACCGAGATCAAGGTCAACAGCCTATTTTTCCAAACGCACGAATTCCTCGTGCAAACACAAACCAATTTAATATCAATATGAGGGGCACAGAGGGTCACTGCCTCTACTGCATAATGTAGACTCAAATTATAACCAGCCCACGTCATCAGCTAAAGCAGCACCCTATACAGTGCCTGCTCAGTCAAGTCAACAAATAACAGACTCGTCAATACCAAGTCAGCTAAGTAAGCCTATAACAAATACGACAGCACGCAGTGAGCCAGGCCAGGTAACAGCTTTTACGTCAACGGCGAACCAGTTAAGTCAACCTATAGCAATTACTTCGGCATGCACCAATCATATACATCGACCTGCTTATGTATCTGACAGATCACTCAGCAGGAGTCCGATGCGCAATCGAAGACGTAGCCCTAGTCCGCAACCTAGAGGTCATCGCAACAGATCACATACACGTGGCGGCAGTATGATTTGCCGACGGAGCTATGCACCGTCTCCCCTGAATAGAGTTGCGGAAATGGCGCCTACTGATAGGCCAACAAACAGTGGACAATTCAATAGACCGTGGAATAATGGAGATAGTCACCATCCAGCCTCTCAGCCTACAAGCAATCGTGCTTAGGTTTTCCGGGGAAGTGCCAAAATATACTTAAGGACTTTGAAAACGCACCCTTGGGATAAGTGTATTTTAACTTGGAAAAGGCCTTTGAAATGAAATGTTTCACATACCTTTGTAAAGTACAATTCATTGCCGTCAGTTTGATAGTAAAATATTTAAGATTGGTCTATTTATACAAAAGATATTGCGAGTTAAAGACAGTAACCTTAAAATCAAAAGTAACACTTCACGCCTATAGAGCTTGCATTACAATCAAAGGCATATCATTGAAAACGAACGCTTGTATTGGCTAAAGTGTTACTTTTGATTTCAGGGTTACTGTCTTGAACACGCGATATTTTTATTATCAATGAACCAATTTTAAATATTTTGGTATCAAAATGACGGCAATGAGGTGTACTTTACACAGCTATATAATATGTTTGATATAAAAGGCGTCTTCTATGTTTATATACACTTATCCCAAGGGTGCGTTTTCAAAGTCCTTAAGTATACTTGAGTCTGAGCTTAAGCAAAAGCTTAAAATAGCATCACTTAACGTGAGAGGTCTTAAACGAAGGTTTAACTACCCCGAAGTGACAAACTTTATTAACGAACACGATTTGGTCTGTATTATCGAAACACACCTGGATGAATATGACATTATTAACGTTGAAAATTACACTTTTTTGGCCAAAAATAGAAAACAGGATTACATACGAAAATCAGGAGGTATAGTATTTATGTTAAAAATGACATTTTGAAGTATGTTGAAACTGTTGAATCAAACAGTGAATATGTCTTATGGTTGAAAATTTCTAAATTATTCATTGGAACCAACGACGATGTTATGATTGGTGTGCTGTATGTTCCCCCAGAAAAATCAAGATTTTTAAATGAAGATGATTTTAGTAATCTTGATAATGATAGAAGTAATATATGTAACAATTTTGTATACACCATTTTGATTGGCGATATTAATGCACGCACCGCTATATTGCCCGATTTTATCATAGTGGACAATTTTTTCGCCGAAACTAACGGTATTGATTGCGAAACTCTATCATTCTTAAACAAGGCGTCTATTCTTGAACAGTTAAACATACCCCTATACAGATCCTCAATGGACACAAAACAAATGCAAACGGACTAGCATTTATCGATATTTGTCGGAATAACAACTTATTCATTCTAAACGGTCGAATGAACAATGACGCAAATATAGGTCGTTTTACATTCCGTAATAATTCGGTTATTGATTATGCTATTGCCAGTGCTGAATGCTTTGCTTTTATATCTGATTTTGGTATTATTGAAACGGACCCGTTATTTTCCGACGGCCACGCTATTGTCAAGTTGTCATTAAATATAAACACAACTAAAGGGAGATCAACACAAAAACATACCAGTGATAATTCTTACCATAAACCTAAATGGGATCAAAATTTAAGTGATACTTTCCAAAATAATTTGGACACTCGTATGTTACAAGATATATTACACTTATGCGATACATTACCTGCATCCCCAAAATTCAATTGATGAAATAACCGATAAAATATCTGATCTTTTTAATAATACAGCGCAAAAAAACATTTATAAATAAACAAAAGTACATAGATATAATAAATATAGAAATGATAGGTCTGCAACAAATAAGCTTATTTTAACAAATGCTAGTTAAGAATATGAACGTACTATGAATTATTACCATAAAGAATATAAAATTAAAAACGCGAATCGGCTTCGAAATATGGAATCAAATAACCCAAAAGACTACTGGAAAAATATTCACAGTATTAGCCCTAAACGTAACAAACAAACGCCGAGCCTCGATACATTTTTCAACCATTTTAAATCCAAATATGAAAATACGGAAACTAGTGATAATATTGCGTTCCCTTTGAATATAGACAATACTTATTATGAATCAGACGTACTAAATTCAGCTATTAACGACGACGAAATATTAAAATGTATAAATAAGCTAAAACACTCCAAAGCTCCAAGCCAGTATGATAACATACTTAATGAATATATTAAATCAACAAAGGATGTTTTACTACCTATCTACAACCGCCTATTTAATATGATTCTCATCACAGGTCATCTACCTAATGTTTGGCTACAGGGTACGATATACGCCATATACAAAAATAAAGGGGAAGTAATTGACCCACACAATTGCAGACTTATCACAATTATTAGCTGTTTTGGAAAACTTTTTACTTCGGTTATTAACGAACGACTTAATACATTTCTCGAAGTTAATAATATTCTCAACGAAAACCAAGCGGGGTTTAGAAAAAACTACTCTTGTATGAATCATATTTTTACTTTACAGTCCTTAATAGAAATACTGCAACGTCATAGAAAAAAGCTGTACTGTGCTTACATTGATTTCTCGTAGGCCTTTGATAAAGTCTGGAGACCAGGTCTATGGTTTAAAATTTTGTCCAGCTCTATTAATGGGAAAGTATTTAATGTTATATATAACATGTATCAAAATATAAAATCTTGTGTTTTTCAAAATGGTACCACCTCTGCTTTTTTCCCATGTCAAAACGGCGTACGTCAAGGTGAGAATTTATCGCCGATCCTTTTTTCTTTATTCTTAAACGATCTCGAAAGCCATTTGCTGATAAGACACGCCAAAGGTGTAGAAGTTACAAACCATGAAAATGTGCATTGTTGGCTGAAGCTACTTATACTTCTATACGCAGATGATACCGTTATCATGTACGATGTCGATTTTCAAAACATTTTGAACTCTTTTGAAGAATACTGTGTACAATGGAAATTAAAAGTAAATGTTGATAAAACTAAAATTGTAGTATTTGGAGCGCGGAATACATCAAGATTTAAATTTTACATCGGGCTTAGTGAAATTGAAATAGTTAAACAATACAAATATTTAGGAGTTATATTCTCGAGCAATGGCTCTTTTTTAGGCACTCGTAAAAACAATGTAGAACAAGCAAAAAAGGCAATGAATTTACTGTTTATACGAGCCAGAAATTCTGATTTACCACTTGACTTGATACTTAAACTGTTTGATCACACTATTATACCTATTTTAACTTATGGCTGTGAAGTTTTGGGGTTTGAAAATCTCGATCTTATTGAACGCGTCCACCGAGAATTTTTAAGAAAAATTACATTCTCTAGAAAGAGCACTCCTTCTTATATGCTGTATGGTGAATTAGGTAGATATCCCTTACACATAACGGTTTATAGCAGAATGATAGGTTTCTGGAACAGAATTATCACTGGAAATAATAACAAATATTCTAAAAGAATGTATAATTTTTTACTAAATAATAACTCATATCATTCAAAATGGATTTCAAAAATAAAAGAAATATTAAACTTGACTGGTAAAACTAATATATGGGACAATCAAAATACAATTACGTCAAGAAATATAAAACACCAAATAAAACAAGCGTTAATTCATCAGAATAAACAAAGTTGGATTAACGATATGACATTATCTAGTAAAGGGAGATTTTATAATACATTTTAAAACAAGCTAGAGTTAGAAAAATAAAAATCTTACCAATGTCGAAATACTTACCTATTTACAAACTACGTACCGCAAATCATTATTTCCCGATAGAAACTGGTAGATGGAATGGAACCGCGGAAAACGAAAGAATTTGTCTTCTATGCAATGAAAACCAAATTGGCAATGAAGAACATTATTTGTTACATTGTAGCCACTTTACTATTGATCGATTAGAAATAAATGAGATCACTAACATAACAAATCAAATTAACGTACCATATTTACTAACATTAACCGACACCAGTCAGCTCTTAAAGCTTAGTTCGTTTGTCAGTAAACTTTTAAAGCAAATAAATAGATAATCCGATAACAAATATTCCACTATTATAAAGTACGCACACCAGTCATTTTTTCTAGTACCTCATTTATACTTAAACAATAAATGAACGTTGTTATTTTCTTATTTCACATTGATCAATGATACATATGTATATTCGTACAAGCATGTACGTGCACGCAGCAGCTGAAATAAGTCTCTCTTTGCCAGACTTGTTGCTGTGTGTGTGTGTGTGTGTGTGTGTGTGTGCGTGCGTGCGTGCGTGCGTGCGTGCGTGCGTGCGTGCGTGTGTGTGTGTGTGTGTGTGTGTGTGTGTAGATGCACTGTGTGACCGCATCCAATACCTGAATTATAGACGTGTATAGTGTCATTTCAAAAAGGGTTCGAAATGACTTTATTTCGGTTTCGCTAAAGTCATTTCGTTCCCAATCATTGTTTTATCCCAAGAACCATGTAATTATATTCGAAACGGCTTTAATTTTCGTTTCGGTAAAGCCGTTCCGTTTCATTTTGCTTTTTCTCCTATCTATCTTCAATCGTTTAAAGCTATAAATGTAGTACCTTTTTAATTATTATCCTAATTTGTTGTTGTTGTTGCTGTTGTTGTTGTCATCGTTGTACTTACTGTAACTACTATCATTGTTCTGTAAATTTACAATAATTATTACAATATTAACAACTGAAAATATGATATTCTTTTAATAATACACCCCAATATGACACTATTTATTCAGCGAATGTAAACAAGAAATTATTGAGTTTTCGAAATAATCGACTTTTAGAAATCCGACTTGAACATACCTAAGCTTAGTAATATTTTTTTTAATTTATTTCACGAAACAGGCTCGTGTCATTTCACAAAATTCACGTATGAAACTATCAATAAAAGAATCGGTTTCACTCCTTGTGGTGCTTTCAGTTTTAAAAATACTAATACTAACTTTCGAACATATCAATCGATATGTTCGTGGCCTCCTGAAGTGTACGAGTATTAGATAACTAGTGTATGGATGACAGAGGAACTTTCAGATTCCAAAACTAACCATCGTCCCTAATGTATAGCATCCTGATCGCCTCTTGTAAAGGAACGCCTCTTTTATAAACATCAACCAATAGAAAATAAGTAACACATTAACACGATAACGTGATTCGTGGGGCGGAGTTGTTATGATTGATGATTCATTCATCATTTTAATATCCGCATTAATTGATTTGCGATAAGAATCTAAAGTCAAAATAACTGAATTTGGTGATTTAATTATTTTATTAGTTTGAATTTACCTCGGTACTTCCGTCTTTTGGCGCTCTAGCTAGGTTAAAATTGAATTTACTATAACACCATAATGTCCATGTTCATAATTTTTTGGAAAATTCCTGTTAAGAGGGAAATGGGAACTAACAAAATGATAAGCTATTAATCTACAACTTAATGTTTTTTGGACTTTTTAACAACATCAAAATCTTTCTAAATATTGAAAATTAATTTATATTTGCGTATTTGTTCACTCATCATAATTATAAACGGGATTTAAATCTCATAAGGTAATGAAAGTGAACAAGTAAATATAAATTGTGTTTAATGCTTGATACTGTTTCAAACACATCATCATCGTTGTTTTTCGTAACGAACTTAAAATGGTAGGAATGTGGAAATCTGGAATTTAGTTAGTTAATGTTTAATGCGTCTCATGATTTCGTTTTAGCAGTTTATGTTGACGATACGTATTGAGATGATAACTTATAATTAAATATCTTTGAACTTTTTGTTAATAGGAATAAATTTAAGGTAAATTTTGATTGAACGAATTCTTAATGTGTCTAATAAATGTCGAATGTCGTGAAATTGTTTCTTTGCAAGTTTAATTATTTTGGTCTTCTTATTTTAACGGAAATTCGTATCTAAAGATAATTAAAGGTTTTCAATTGCCTGCATTTTTCAGACGCACATTCACATTTTTTACGGGTCTAATAAATAAAATAAGGCAGTACTCTGCTTTAATCGAGGATGAATAAGAGTATAAGAGTCATCGGGATTCTTTCGGAATCGCTGGGTTGAACAATTTTAACTATAGCACTAACGACATGTATAACCCGCTCCCTTTTCCGCTGGATTCTTATAAAGAAATGTTTATATAAAACGAAACTTTAAACTATACTCTATTCCGAAAAGAAAGCGTGCACTTTTTCATTAACTGCTTTTCTTAATGAATATATTTTAACACCGATTACACTTGAAGAATATTCGCGTGTTTTATTTGTAAAGCAATTATCACAATAATATCCTTATATACGCCGCAAATGTTCTTGTTGTACAAAGTGACACACTTTCTTAACTATATAACTCCTATTTTTTTTTAATGTGTTGTGTCCACTAAATAAATAAAATATGTATGAAATTTTTAATCTTGCGATTATTTCCCGTGTGACAATATTATATCAGACGGGTTACAAACTTACAGCTGTTCTCTATTTCAAAAAGAAGTGAGCGCTTTCTTTTGGGTGATTTTTCTGTAACTGATATTCTTAATTAATACATTTTAGCACCGATTTCACCTTCCGAATATATTTGTACGGCGATTATCATTATATCCTTATACACTCCGCAAAATGTTATTGCTGTAAAAAATGACATTATCTTAACTATTTAGTTTGTTCCGTGCACTAAGTAAATAAATTATGACATTTTTAATCTTGCGATTATTTACCGCGTGAAACTAGTATATCAGACGGGTTACCAAACCAGGATATGTGTTGATGTTTCCCTGTTCTTGTTTCAAGTTCAGAGTTAAAAAATAGAAAGTTAGTAAAATGTTAAGATATATTTGTTTCATCGTGTTCAAATATCATCATCATCATCATCATCATCATCATCATCAAACTTCGTCACCACATGTTATTTTTCTTTTTTTTGGCTTTCAGATTTGCACTATAATTCATAAGAGACCACAGGATCTTTGTAATTTAAATAAACTGTTTATTGCAGAATCTGCAGTTGCTGCTACTGCAGACTGTGATAAGGATGATGATGATGATGATGATGATGATGATGATGATAATGATGATAATGATGATGATGATGGCCCTTTTTGGTATTTACAATTCCGGCATTGAATAGCATATACGTTGCTATTTTCATTTTATACGCATTTTCGGTAAGTGACCAATATGTTTTGGTGGCCATATAATGCTAAATCCAATTGAGTTTGGATCATTTTATTTCCCTATTTCGGCTGAAGAGTGTGCCGTATTAACCGAATATTTCACACGTTCGACATATATGTTCGGTAATGTATGCGTTCTGTGACATATGCGTTCTGTGGCCAGACTATAATCTTGACAAAATATTCACCCTGACTATAATCGTGATTCTTGACAAGCTTTTACGGCCAGGAGCGGATCTAGCGGGGAGTGGGGTGGGGGAGGTGGCACTGGCGGAACAAGTTTGGTGGTATGTTTCATTATAAGCATAAATTATGTGATTCCTACAATAATATCTGATATCGATCATATTCTTATTAGTTAGCTCTGAAATATTTTAGGCTTAAACCTCGAAATTTTTTTTATTAGCAGCATATATTGAAAATGTGACAATGTAAGCATCTAATAAAAACGACAGCATCTGCCTTGATCATTACACCATATCCTATTATTTATGCACGACACCAGGAGGTGACGCGTCGTTAGCCTGCGGCGAAGGACAGCAGGAAATGGACGGGTCCATTTTAATAAATGGCCTCCTATTTTCAAAAATAAACTCGTCCATTTCGTATCCAGCAGCGGACGGTACAAGTGATAAAACCAGTCTAATGGTACATAGATAAAATCCGAGACCCGTCTAATGTTTCACTTGGTGGTAACACTACAGTAATTCAGGTGGCTCGGGAACCAGTCAATTTTGTCTAGGGTTTGTGCGGACCATTAGATAAAGTAATTCTGTGATTGGTTGAAAGTGCAAAAGCAGAATAAAAAATATTAAATAGCTATGTGAAAATGCACAGTGTATAAAGGAAGTTGAAACAAAACATGTGCATTTTTATTTTGAGTGTATGAAAATTTTTATCTTTAAAAATGGGTATTATTTTGGACAAAGTGAAACTGAAAGTGGCGCAAAGCTGAGGGTGGTGGTATTCCAGTGCATGTCGCGAAAAAGTTTACTGGTTACGCTATATTTTTGTTGTGTTTTTATGATGTCTCTAGTTTAGTTTTATTTGCAAAAGTAAGATTTTAAGGCCTTGACCCAATAGCTAATTCAGAATAGGAGATGAAGCTATACTGGGAGTCTATGGAAAATGAATTACTGTAGTCTAACCTGGTTTGAGAACATGATTACCTGCTCCTACCACCACGTTATCGGCACTGTTAACAGAGCGATGGGAACCAGACAAGCTGGAAATACCTCAGACTATAGATCACTAATTCAAGAAATATCTTATTCCACATTCAAGCCTATACGTCACACATTGAAAATGCGGTACCCTTGGCTTTGTGGGTGCGTTTTGTGCCGCAATAAATGTGTATGTGACTCTCTTCTTGTTATTCAAACAGTTAAAGAACTTAACATGTAACGATTCATGAAAACTTGGTTTCGATGAATATCATTCCCATCGAAAATGTAATCAAAAGAAAATATTCCAGTCGTATTCATTCCTATCGGAAATACTCAATTCTGTCGGAATTCAAAATAGATCAGAAAATATGGTGAATATTCTAGTAATATATATTATGACGATAAAAGAATATTGTTTTTTCTCCAAAGTGTTATTTTCTCAACCAATGTATAGTCATTCTATTGTACTGTTATATTTATTGTATCAGTTATCACAAAAAATGAAATCATGCTTTTTTAAGATAAATTATGATATTAAAAATCCTTTATAGCTCTTTAACTAGCGGATTACTGCGCGTACTAAACCTTTTAATATCATGTTACAACATTCCAAATAGTAGCGTATCTTGCCTCAGTTAAAAAAAATTATATTCATATTTGAGCATAAACACGTACGTTTTTCTTTTTCTTTCTTATCTGAAATATTACATTTTAAATTGAAAATGTGACACCGTTGATCTTAAAACATATAAAAAGTGTATTTCGAATTTATAAATCCCGTTCATGTTAAAGATGTTTACTTTTGACCACAGAATTGAGAAAAATATGAAACAATTGTATAATCACTACTGTCTAGGTCTGGTTGAGAAACGTTTTATGTTTCCATTTATATACATGTTTGCAAAAACATATCTGAATATAATATTACGAAGTTAGTAACAAAATCATGGTGATGATAAACAAAAGTAAACTCAGTGAATAATAGATTTGACCGAAGTATTGAAATTTCAACATATCGGCAATAAATCTTCAAAAAGAATCACTCAATATAGTAGATTTTTTTTGTGATTTAACAAAAAGTCTCGACTCCTGACGATCGCATGGTTAGATGCCAAAACTTTTTTCAGTTGTTTGGGTATACTCAATTCACCTTTCTATTTCGAATCGCTTTTGATTTTGTAGACATAGGTAAAGAAGCCTTAATAACGGATGTACCATGTTAATGCGAAAGTGAAGGTAATCAGTCCTAAACATTATACATCGTATGAAACATCACAAAACGCTCCCTTCAGAGAATGCTACCTGGTGACAAATAATTCTATAATGTGTGTTCTGTGACTTGGATTTCAAACTATAACCACGAGAGATGGCCGACACAATTAATTTATTCTAGCGATTCTCTGTAAATAAAAATAAAACATTCATACAAACAACATTCGTCTAAGATTATCAGAAATACAAAAAACATACATTCATATATAAACAACATTATTCTTATTAACTTATTAAATCATTACACAATGGCACTTATGTTAATTAAGACATCAATTTACAGTCAGAAATATTTATATTAATGCATTCAAAATTAATCTCCTAATTTTATTATGAAAACTAACTTAATAATTAATACGCGAGCGGGCGAGCGTTTACGGTAACATGCGTATGTTAAATAAGATTTGGATCTGACCTTCTTGAACTGTTACAGTATCTACAGGAAGTTGGGTGACTTGACACCGGATAATTAGTCTGGACTACCTGCCCTTTACACTACTGTAAGCAGTATGATGGGAACCAGGCAGCGGTCAATTACAGTTATCTTCCCCATAATAGAATTACTACGCGACGGTGTAAATAGGCACATAATGTAGTCAGTGTTTATTTATTTTTTAATCAGTCTTTTTTTTTAAATACATGTTGATATATTTGTGTTTTCATTTAAAGTTGTCATCACGAAATTAAAATAATTATAGTTGAACATGTCTATATCCGATTCTTAAATGACTTAGTTCCTATCCCAGAGTTCGTTGCGCAGGCTGTCAATCTTGGCGTCTGCTGAATCGAAGATTCTAAATCACTGCCCGTCATATTTTCGCTGTCGCTTCTCAATAGTAATATGTTTTGGTCGAATTCAATCATTGAATTATTTTCCAGGTCGAAGATGATATTGCTTCAAATCTAATACTGCCGCAATAGTCCAAAACCGCTGTGTGTTGGTTATGAACTATTTGGGTTAATTTAATTTGAGTGACGTTTGGCGTTAACTTACACAGGTTTCTTTAGCATGAGAACTAAATGCAGATATTGCGTTATTTACTGCAATTATCATCACAAACAGTAAGTTTAACATAAGGGTTTAGGTAACAATATCGATTGCTATCGATTTGTTTGATGTTTGGCATGTAGCAAAGGCGGTAGTGTTGCATTGCTAAAATGTGTTATCCGAATACTGCTACAATTGCAAAAAAAAACATAATAAGATGCAGGGGCGGATGCAAGTTTTCCAAAAAAGGAGGATCGTTTGGGACAGTCTTCGGGTGGCCACATGATTATTTCCAACTTCCTCACCAAAATCCCCACGAAAAATGAATATTGCTGCTCCAATAGAGGTTCGAGCAATTCTTAACCCTTCTAAGTTCAAGATTACCACTCAATATTTATCCAGGTGTGGAATGCAAAATAAGGCATTTTGATGATTTCAAGTTTAAGGGTCATCTCTTAGGTCAGACAAAACCCATGCTTCACGCCTAGTTAAACAACCCAAATGTTTCTTATATCCTGATGAATGTGATAAAATATGTTTTCAATTCTTAAATTCACACTCTTAAATATTTTAAATTCTTATGTTATCCAATTCATAATGAAAACAAACTGCAGAAAGACTTACTATAGCAAAGTTCAAGATGAGTGTAAATATTATTATAATCACTCACTTAGAAAATAAAATCAGTTATTTTAAAGAATAGATCTATTTGTGCATTTTGCAAAGATTGTTTATAAGTTTGGTTTTGTTAAATTTGTATTTCAGACTGATGTAATCATGTGAAAGAAACGTGAGGTATCTGGTTCAAAGAGCATCAAAACTAGAATAGGAGAAGGAAAAGACTACTGGTAAATTGAATTTTTATAATTGAATATAAAATATACAGTTCACAGTGCAGACTTTGCCTCTTTGACTTTGACTGTGGTGTATCAAACTCACAAGGTGTGTCATTACCCGCCATGACTTGAAGACGCCAAATTCCTAGTAGACCCTACATTAAACACCAAAAACTTCCTCTGCCTGCCATGTTGTTCAAACATGGGTCCTTATTATTGCTTATATTGCTTATTCTGTTATTTAGTAGGGTAATCTCCTAACCTTGTGGAAGTTTTTCAAAAATCAAATGCTATTTCTATTTTCACAGTTAATTACCCAACCCTTTACTCCATGACCACGACAATTTACCACATGTGCAACCAGTGAAAATCCGGATCAGATAGCAGTGATGTAGATCCAGATCAGCTTGTACTTTGTGGTGTGACCTGGGATCAACACTGTTTGCTTTTTGATACATTTAAGTTCTTTCTTACTTGAACAAATGCTTTAGCTGATCTGGATCTAGAATGGTTGCTCATGAGATAAAAAGTGTATCCTTCGAGTAAAATGATGATAAGTATCGAAATGCAGTTGTGTTATAGAGATAATAAAATGGGATAACTCTTCTTGTGTAGTAGCCTATAGAAATAAAATATGGCATGAAGCTTTCATAAAAAATTCTCATCCTTTTGTGTGATATTTATAAAAAAGAAAGACAATACATAAATTATGACAGTATTTTCTATTTACTGTTTATCTGCACATCAATTTATGCCCATCTTTATAAGTCATTTTGTTAAGTGTAATTGACTTTGGTTATCAGTTAAGGTTTTTAATACAACATTTATTTTCAGAAAAGTGTATCACCTTCCTAGAGAATGCTATGGACTTGAAGTTTCTGCAGAATTAGCAGAAAACTATAGCACAGAATATGAATGAAAACAGATAAAAGGTTTGCATTTCTTTTTATTTTCATGTATTAGAGCTGCCTGAATGTGTAAAAGAGAAACATAACACTGAATCTACCTGTACATGTTGGTTTTTGTAATTTTATATCGTGTAATAAGAAAACCTATACATTTTGTAATTGTATATGTATAATCAGCAGGCACATCTGTGGAGTGTTATAGGAATCTACACTGTTAAAATTTAGATTCTCATGGATATTTCTGACCAAGAAGCAAACAGTGTAAATCCACCAAAGATTTTCTGCTGATCTGGATCCATACTGCTCTTCATGTTGTAAAAGGGGGCTCTATGGAGTGAAGGTTCTTCATCAGGATGGGAAAACTATTTTCTATTAGAAGTGGGGCACTATTTCACGCAATTTGGCTTTCAAAATTATACTGTATTTTAAAACTGAGTAAATGTTGTATGTTAGTGGAAATGTGCTCTGCAAAACAGTCATATGTACTGAAAAGTGCTTATGCATAGAACTTGTATCCTCAGACAGATATTCCAAGTTGAACAATTCAAAGTCTAGTACATTATCAGGACTAGAAAAGCTATAATTATAAATTGACAAAAACTTTTTTATTGTTAAATATTTAACAGTTTTTATTGTCAACAAATTAATTCATAAAAGCACAGAACATAAATTATGCTTGAAGATAAATTAATTAATTGTTGAATTTGTATTTCAGGATAATAGCTTCACATGGAATGCTTGTTGGGAGATCACTTTGACAATTCTAGACATCTTTGTCTAAGGGAAAAGCCTCTAGAACCATAGAAAACAAGAAAAGACTGCTTCAACCTTTGCTTTTCTGTTCATTAACCAGTTTGAGTGTTTCTTTGTATTACAATAAACGGCTATTGTGTCACTCCTAGCCTTATTTTAAATCATGTGATCCGCAAGTATGTTTGGTGATTTCAAGTTTGAATATTTAAAGAATATGACAAGCTGAGCTACTTGCTCCATCATTGGTGTCACTATATCTCAACTCAGAGTTTAAGGTACTGTCTAATGATATATTGCTTACAAACCACTGCTCACAGATTTCTACCAAACTTTACACAAGTATTCATCTTATTAAGGTGTTAATCCTTCAGTCATTGCACTGTTAATAATGAAACAGGAAGGAGATAATGTGTAGGCCTCTGCCAGGATTCGAACCTCGGACCTCCGGCTTATCGTGCCGACACTCAACCGATTGAGCTACCGAGGCTCCCTGTTAAGCACGCTACTACCTTTCTCCCTTCAAATTAGACAAGCCTCTAAATTGGCTGTCTACACAACGTAGGTTCAGATCGACTACCTCAGTCAATGCTTCATCCAGTAGAGCTCCAAGGGTAAATCAATTTCGACTGGCCACAAAATGAAACACAAGGGAGATTGAGCTACCGAGGCTCCCTGTTAAGGACGCTACAACATCAAGAAAATAAATAAAAATTAAAAAAAAATCTCTAAAGGCAAAATGCAGTTCAATTAAACTTGTCAATAAAAATTGACAGTGCAATGACGAAAGGGATAATACAATAAGATAAACTATAACGATAAGATAGAGATAGTATTGTGTCTGAGAACTATGATCAGCTTGGTTAAAAAGAAGAATAAAAACCCTACTGTTTACTTGTTTCTTCCGTTGAACATATAACCTATGAAATCCTTCACATGATTTAGATTCGTTGATTCTAGAGAGAGAGAGAGAGAGAGAGAGAGAGAGAGAGAGAGAGAGAGAGAGAGAGAGAGAGAGTCTTAGTTCACATTATAGTATTTTCTTCATGTCACAGATTTGTCCTATTATTCTCTTAAAGCCTTTTGGGCGGACACGGAAGTACAAAACAATATCGTCGCTAACGTCAAGCAGACGTCAAAAGTTGGCGGAAGTTTTACACTGAATTAAATTTCATTAATAAACTGACTATACATAGAAAATAAATTAAATTTAGAACCATTTATCATCCTTCAAATTAATAAATTTTAGAAACACTTAATACGTATCTTACAATGTGAACTATTTTATTTTTCTCTCAACACTGTCCTTATTGAAATGTTTACTTTTCACGAAGAAGCTCAACAGCTTGCTCAACTGATTGGAAAAAATAATTACAACTTAGATTTCTATTAAAAATAATTTTCGAAATTTATTTTTCCGACGGGTAATTTGCCGATCGGAAACTTCAACGCCACATAAATTCCGATCAGAACCAAATTTTAGCAGGATTCTTTCCTATCGGAATCACCTTTTCCGATCTGAAATTTTCCGACTGAAAAAAAAATCCGATCGGAAATATTCCGATCGGAAGAATATCCGATAGGAAAATGCAGGATGCCGATCGAAATATCTCAATTCCTATCGGAATTTGAATATGACAGAGATTTTTTTCTAATTTTCTCAGAAACTAAACAAACAAGATCATTGAAACCTTCCAGTTTTCATATTTGATACATGTGCAGTCACTTAATAAAAAAAACGCAAGAAAATCGTTAAAATGAAAAAAAAAGTATTCGGAAAATATTATATTCTGAAAATTCACAGGATCGTGTTAATTCATGTTCAATAAACAACTCTGAAAACTGACGCAAAATTATTATGGCAATCCCGGAATCCAAGTAATATTTGTGAAAGTGAGAATGTTTCTTTTTTCAATGAATTTGGAGTAAAGATAATGTTGAATCTCTGTTGCATTAGATCTTCATGTTATTGTCTGAATTGATATGTTGTAGTTTAACAAATTAAATGGACTGATTGTAACGTGAAAAGTCCAAAAACAGTGTCAGAATTATAAAACGAAGGGTAACCAGACAACGTTTATCGGTATTCTTTGCACTTGGATCTGTTCCGTCAGCAATATTTTGTCTTTAGAAAACGAACACGATAGCATGTTGTGTCTTCCTGGTTAACCTTCAAGTTACTAGAATGCATTCTGTAGCTTGCAAAATGGTCAAAGCCTTAAAATTTATTTTAAGTAAGTTTTATTTTGATCATGAAAATGTTATTGATACCATGTTCTTAAGGCGATCCCATGGCGTCTAAAAATGCAGAACACCTAGGTGCGAGCAGTACGGTCGCAACGCATTGGCATCCCCACTAGACGCGTTAGGATTGCAAAGGCACGCACGTTGAACATGCGCAAAACAAACGCCCTATCTCGGAGTTCTGATAAGAGCGCAGATGGGTCGCCGTTAGGTCGGCAGGACAGCGCGGTAAGGTCTCCAACAACGCCACAGCTCTGAGAACGCGCAAACAGGGTACAGGACAAACGCTTTGGATGTCACTTGCGCTTGCATATAGATTGTATGGCACCCTCTGTCATTGCACTACCAATGCCTTTCTACAGCATTTATCGACTTTGGCAAAAAACGAACAAAATAGTCAAAGTGAATAAGATATGTATGGAAGCATATTTGCGCCACAACTTAACCATATAAAATAACGTGAAAAAAGGAGGATTTCGCAAAAAAAGTTTTTTTCGCGAAAACAGATAAATTACACACGAAAAAAAACACGAATTTATTCCTGATAATGCTCTAAATCGCCTCAACATAAAAAAGCAATATATGCATATCAGGAATCGCCACATTTAAAAAACACAGCCTCCCCACGCAGCGAAAAAGAAGAGAGGAAGAGAGAGAGAGAGCGCATGTTTTATATAAGTATGTCAATTCAAATAGGACGCCACAAACAATTAACGAAGAAGAGAACCTTTGGGGATACCGCCTTGGAACGGTCAGTGGCAAAACAAATTGCCACTGGGGGTTTAAACCAGGTAAAGATATAGTATCCATGAAAATAATGGAGGATTTCACGAATACAGATTTTTTTTTTCTCGAAAACAGATAACGTTTTTTTCGCGAAAACATCCATAATTTTCACGTTATTTTATCTGGTTAATATGGAAGCATATTTGTGCCACAACTTAACCACATAAAATAACGTGAAAATAATGGAGGATTTCGGAAAAAAAAATTTTTTTTCGCGAAAACATCCATATTTTCACGATTTAAAAAAAGTTATGTTAACACGAATTTATTTCTGTTAGTGCTCTAAACTGCCACAACATAAAGATAAAGTTTTCATGTAAATAATGGAGGATTTCACGAAAACGCATAACTTTTCACGAAACTTTAAAAATTTCACGAAAAATATTTTTGCATGAAAATAATGGAAGATTTCACGAAATCAGATAACTTTTAATGAAAGCGTAACAATTTCACAAAAGATGCGGGTTATCTAAAAATAATGGAAGCATATTTGTGCCACTTAACCACATAATATAACGTGAAAATTATAGATGATTTCGCGAAAAAAAGTTATCTGTTTTCGAGAAAAAAATCTGTTTTCGTGAAACCCTCCATTATTTTCATGGATTCTATATCTTTATGTTGAGGCAATTTAGATCATTATCAGGAATAAATTCGTGTAAATTTCTTTGTGTGTAATTTATCTGTTTTCGCGAAAAAAATTTTTTTTTGCGAAAACCTCCATTCTTTTCACGTTAATTTATATGGTTAAGTTGTGGCGCAAATATGCTTCCATAGGTTAAGTTTTGGCACAAATATGCTTCCATAATTTTTAGATAACTGGCATCTTTCGTGAAATTATTACGCTTTCATGAAAAGTTATCTGTTTTTCGTTTCACGAAATCTGATAATGTGAAATCTTCCATTATTTTCATGCAAAAATATCTTTCGTGAAATTTTAAGGTTTCGTGAAAAGTTATGTGTTTTCGTGAAATCCTCCATTATTTACATATAAACTTTATCTTTATGTTGTGGCAGTTAAGAGCACTAACAGAAATAAATTCGTGTTAACATAACTTTTTTAATCGTAAAAAAATGGATGTTTTCGGGAAAAATACCCCAACTTTTTGCGAAATCCTCCATTATTTTCACGTTATTTTATGTGGTTAAGTTGTGGCACAAATATGCTTCCAAAGATATGCAAACACACATTCATTTCACTATGGCTGGTTGGCAGGTCTAGAAATTCACAATGATGCACACTTTCTGCATATTATTCTGGGTAGACAGCGGAGGAGGGACTGAAGGTTTCAACTGTTCAAGAAAAATACACAGATATGAAGTTGTCAGCTTAATTTCATTTATTTTACTGATAGTTCAAACAAACGTTATGTCACTTCGTCAATTAAACTGACATGGAGGCCATATTGAATTTTAGTTAAAAGTTTTCGTTTTCATTCTGAATTTATCAGATTAATTTATATTAAGATGATGTCAATATAAGCCTATCATTTTGAACCTTTTTATATTTAAGTTGCTTACAACATAGGTTTTCTGTAATTATATTGATAAGATTAATGGCAATGGCGGTCATTTTGAAAAAAAAACGGAAGTAGGGGTTTTTCAAAATGCCTCCATATCCATTTTAGTTTGTATTGGTGCAAGCATCATTTCTGCAAAATTTCATGCTTCTTCACTTGTTCACAATGTGCAGTTTTTTTTTGTCATTTTTTCGGTTAGCTTCTCTACTAACTTCCTTATCATCGCACATATCATTTTTAGCATCACCGACATCACATGTAGTAAGGTTCATAACTCTAACAATCATATTTCCAGGATAATCCCCCTTTAAACCTAAATTTTTCTTAAAAATATAAATATTTAGTCGCTTGTGAAGGATTTACTACCGACTTTACTTTAAACAAATGACACAGATCTCACTTAAAGACTTAGTAAAATTCATGTATCTACAGTCCGATTATATGTAAGTATAAATAATACATACTTTATCCAAGTAAAAAACAATAAATCCTTTTCCACTGGAAGGCAACTCGTACCGAGCTATGATCGGATTATCCTTCATTAGCTGAAACAAAATATAATAAAAGCATCATCCTCATTTTGATAAATTTCCAAAAAAAAATTCACGTCATCCCTCAAATTATCTGCATTAGCTACTGGTCTTTCAATGACTGGCATTTAACTTTAAACTTTTGGTTACAAAAAAGGAGCAGAAACATGATAAATGCATATATATGAGTACTCTACCTGATCCAAATCTTCCTTCACCACTTTAACATCAGTCTCCAGACCAAAGCTAACGATTGACATTCCGTGTACTTTATCTAGTTTTGAGCTGAAAAAATATATGTCGATTAAAAATTAATCTTGAGCCGTATCAATAGGAAACGAATGCCCCCACTCTAAGATCTACATGCGACACAAGATTACATAGTAAATTTATTTACTGAAATACATAACGGGCCATAACTCTGATTTTAATGGATCTGGCCAGAAACGAAACCCAAGGTGCACAAATGCGCAAGATGGTTAACATGCCTGTATATGTAGTTTCACGACTCTTGACTCCATTTCCTTTTGACATTTTGAGTTACGTGCGACACAAGATTACATGGTAAATGTATAAGTCTGAAATGCATAAGGGTTCCTATGGGTTTTAATGGGTGTGACAGGAAACAAAACACCAGATGCACAATTACACATGATGGTTAAGACGCCTGTAAAGTTTCATGACTGTGATTCATATACCATGGGTTATTTTCGCGACGGAATATTTTCGCGATTTGACATAATTTTAATTTTCGCGGTTGTTATTTTAGCGAATTTGAGCCCGCAGAGATTAATTTTCGCGTGTTTTCATATTGCTTTTGTTCTCATAATCCTGTACCAGCACATGTACCTGTAAAAATATTTTTTTTTACACGATGTGTTTGCTGTTGTGTGAAAGTTGTGCATTTAACAGTGGTATTTTATCAAGCTGTTATAAACTAAATTGCCCGTAGCAAAATTGCCATCAGTTTTAATAACATGGTGATTAACTTTTATCGACATAATAATGACTGTGACCACCGCAGATAGGCCTATAGATGTTATGAAGCGATAATGAACCTTTAGTCCGCTTGGGCTATTAGAATCCCTTTTCAAACAGCTCATTAAGTAACACTAATCTGCATTGTTTGTAAATGATAGTATACGGAATAAATTTTGAATTTATGAAATTATCTCTACCCATGATTTGAAGCTTGTCATCAATACCAATGATTTCGGCTCCCAAACCATTATTCGCATCGGCACTTATCTAATCTGCCCGAAGAGGTTACTAAATTGCACTACGGGATATATTCGATTAACCTAGAACATACGAAATAGTATCGGCAGTTGTAATCAAGCGTTCCGTACCGTCTAGCAATATATAATGAACCTCGCGAAATTTAAGTTGGGAATATTTGGCGTTTATTATTTTAGAGAATTCATGAATGTCGCGAAAATAGCGAAAATTTTATTCTTGCGAAAAAAACACCATTATACGGTATAGTTGGACGATTACAAGCTGAATGCATTATATTGAAATGCATAAGAGGCTATATCTCTGGTCTTAATCGGCGCGGCCATAAAAAAAAAACCCAAGTACACAACTACACATGCTGTTCAACATACCTGTAAAGTTTCATGATTGTGTCTCGGAAAGATCATTCCTTATAGTTACGTGCGACACAATTACATGGTAAATGTATACTGAAATACATAAGGAGCCATAACTTTGGTTTTGATGAGTGCGACAGGAAACAAAACACCAGGTGCACAACTACACAATTATGATGGTTAACATTCCTGTTAAGATTCATGACTATGACTCATATACTTTTGGACTTGCATGCGACACAAAGTTACATGCTAAATGCATTATATTGAAACGCATAAGGGACTATAACACTGGCCTTAATGGGTGTGGCCAGAAACAAAACCCCCAGGTGCACAACTACACATAAAAGTAAACATGCAGGTTAAAATTCCATGACTGAGACTCATATACTGTTGAACTTACATGCGACACAAAATTACATACTTAATGCATTATATTGAAATGCATAAGGAGCCATAGCTCTGGTCTTAACAGGCGTGGTCCGAAACAAACTTCACAACTTCACATGATGGTGAAGGTACCTGTAAAATTCATGATCGTGGCTCTTATACTTTTTGAGTTACGCGCGACACAAGTTTGGACGGACGGTCGGACGGACGGAAAAACTGACGGACAGACGAATTCAAGGACGGATGGACGGACAAGGCCAACCTTTATGCAAACCTATATGCCCCCTCTTTCAGAATGGGGGCATAAAATATTGCTTGTGTCTGACACAATCGTGCTGTTGTAAATTCATTTGACATAGCGTCATGTTTTGGCTACGGCACCTACATGTAGCAATAAAAACTCGCGCTTCAAATTTTCAAAATACTTTGTTATATAGCCCAAGCTAAGCGTAAACTATATATTTCTTTTCGGCTGTTTGGCTCTGAAACGATGCGAAAATGCATAATATTGAGTTTATATAACATAGAAAGATCATTGAAATAGTGGGTAAATTCACATATTATATATTTTTTTTACAGCACTTGGAGAATCCACAGAAGCGTTATGCGATCAAGTCAAGCACAACTTGCGATAGAAAGTTGAATTCATATTTCAAGTTGCATAAATACCTAATAGGTATTATATAGTCAGTTCGTTTTTTTGTTATTGTTTTTTTTTGTAAACGACGATGATACAATATCATGCAAAGAGGAAAATAGGAATAAAAATAATATTTACAAAACCAATGGTGATATGAAAAAATTCAGTGAGTGGGCTACATGCAGTAATGAAACTCGACCCATACACATTTTTTTCACAGTAAGAGTTTGATTCTTTCTTGGTATGAAAATGATTTTAGGTGAACTTTATTATTTTTAACTGAAAAGTTTTTCAACTTTTTTAAATAGTTTATGATTATCGGTTAGATATATATTCTGAGAATAAGGAGATATTAACTTGTGATGAAACAGCTTTTAAAGACTAAAAGAATCGCTATACTCAGAAAACACAGCCTCCCAACGCAGCAAGAAAAAAAATGAGAGCATGGGTTTATTAGAACACTAATTTCAAATAAGACACCTCAAACAATTAACAAAAAGAGAATCTTAGAGGTTACTGCCTAGAAACGTCCAGGCACTGTGGCAAAATAATTACAACTGGGGGTGGGGGGAGCGGGGGTAAACCGGGTTTAAGGGTGAACCAACCTCACACTTGCCCCTACTGCTTCTCATATAAACAAACAAGTACAGTTGTCATAAGTTGTTTTGGTGATAAAACTTAAGTACATGTTGTATTTGTTTGTCTTGCTTATAAATGTAAATACGATTGACGTCGGTTTATCTCATCATGGCAAAGGTAATGTGGCAAACCGAACTGTTGGTTTGCATTCGAATTATTGCTTGTTTTGTCTGGTATATCTAAATCGGTTGTTTTGCTCTAACAAGGACCTTCCACAAATAATAATATTTGTATTACATTGGTCATTTATCTATGTTTACTGAATATTGCTGCCAACAATGTTTAATCACTTATAAATTCAATTGAAACTGTTTCAACAAACCTAACGTTGAATTGTATGCAGATTTCGGCTCCCGGCTGGTTTACGTCCCGTCGTTTACGTTTACCTCTGTTACCTTCCCCTTCAGGCTTGAGTTTCCCAAATTTATCAAACTGATTATAGTCTGGTTCTTGTGGCTCATTGCATTGGTTGCAAACATTGCATTTCCTAAATAATGAAAACAAAAAACAAAAAATCTTCAGACAGAGAAGCTAATTTTCGCCGCCCGTTTTAAATGTGTCAACAAAGACTTTAAGAGAAATTTTAAATTAAAATGCCAATTAAGCTGATAGTCCGGTGTCCCATGGTATCGCGTTACTTAAAAAAAATAAAAAAAATGAAAATGTGCTTGAAATTTATTATCATAATGAACTATCTGTTACTCATCTCCTTTATTAGCTATCCATCATCAAACTTAAATGCATTAATATGTCATTGTTCTTCTTTACGCGCATTTTTGAAAGCCAAGTTGCATTTGACATGTCAAGACAGTTTCCCGCGATACCGCGGTAAATACATAATTATCCGCTATGGCGAGCCATATGTACACTATTATTACACATTTCAACACTGAAGACACGGGATTTTATTTTCACTTGGATGTGAAACAGAAAAAGTTATACAGTAAACCTCTCATTGGCAGCAAAGCAGTAACAAACAAAAATGAATGAATATAGCCTTTGAATGATTAATTGCTGAGAACAACATTTCTTCTATGTAAATGTCATACATGTAGTATACGATAACGCACTATCACATAAAATTCAGAACTCATCAGTCCAAATATACATGAGAATATTAAAAGACTTCTACTTATGAAACCATTTAATAACAATTTTCCTATATGGATGTTTCCCATTTAAAAATACATTTCTGATTTATGGTTCTGATGCATGGTTACATGTAACATGTTGATTTACATTGGAAAAAGCAATGATTTTAGAAAGAAACACACAAAATATAAGTTTCGATATTGAACAAACGAATACAAATACACAGGGACCTTTCACTATGCGGGTTATAATAAACCTGTCTAATTAGGACCGTTATGGCATCTGCAATATGGATTTTTCTCGTACATGAGCACAATAACCCGTGAAATACAAATTAAACCAGTGTACAAAATCTTACTTTATGAATCATACATAAGTGCAAAACAGACTTTCCAATACGGATTATACAAGTGCAAAATGGTCTTTCCAATAAAAATTATACACGTGCAAAATGACCATTCCAATACTGATTATTAAAGTGCAAAACAACATTTCCAATACGGATTATACAAGTGCAAATCGATTTTTCTAATTTGGATAATACAAGTGCAAAACGATTTTTCGAATTCGGATAATACAAATGCTAAACGACATTTCCAATACTGATAACACAAGTGCACAATCATTTTTTCAGTAAGAAATATACACTGTAAATGATCTTTCTAATACGTCATTTCGGGGATTGGCGTCAACTTTCATGTGACACACTTTTAAAGACTTACGTCATATTAATCTTAAACTAAGTGAAAGTTATACTTGAAACTAGAGAAGCGTTTTATCCTCGACGGACTATGCGTCCATACCTATCTCGAGCTATATTGATGTCGATCGGATCTTCCTTATTTATTTTAGTAACTTTAATGTTAGTTATGACGAATGGGCATATCTCGTCACCCTCTGCAGGTCGATTATATCGAAGGTCAATCATCATCCTACCGGAACCTGTTCCATTAACCTTCACTGTTATTCGATTGTCGACGTTTTCCACTGGTAACTGGAATTATTTTTCAAGATATAATTATTTAACACTAGCGTATTCTACTGATGGAGTTAATTGTTCAATACAATTTAAACAAGTTCAATCAGCGCTGTCATCGTTTACGTCATTTGAAAGTCGTTACACATGATACTGATGTATTTTTATAGTAGTTCATTTGTTTCCTTTATATGTTGCTCAGTTTTAAGATGAGTGGCTTCAATATTCCAGCCGGTGTAAATTTTGATAATGTTTTTGTTGTTTTATTGTTGTTGTTTTTTGCCAGTAGCGTTTTGTGTGAACCAGGATTTGCATTCTCAGATCCCCTGTCTAAATTTTAATATGTCCAGGTCTGCACATTGTGTTTTCTTTAAGGGCAACCCCATTTTTATCTTGGGATCATAGACCGCTTAACATGAAATAGTACGAATCTGAAAATACCGCATTTTAGGTTCCATATTCAACGCAATATACATACCATCGTTTGGGATGGATCGAAATTGTACTGTTTGTTGGTGTAAATATTGAGTTGCGCTCAACCCGGGGCTAGGCGGCGTGGGCAGCTATATGCATTTCCATTAATGCCCATGAAAAGACTCAATAAAACCCAGCTTGCAATAATGTGAACTAAGGCACTGCCTCTCTCGGAATCGACAACCGAAAACTAAAACTACAGTGAACAATGGCTGCTCATTAACATTCTGTTGGTATCTTCTTTACATTTTTAATTTCAGCATTTTAGCAAATGAATATAACTAAAAACTAATTTCATTCTGTTGTAATGTTTTATTTTATATTACATTTATGGATATGGTGAACATAATTGATACTTTAGAAGCATTAGATATAAAATTCGGTATTCATATATTATTATGTATACTGGCCGCAAAAAAAATTACCACTTTTACCATTTGCATTGATGTATTGAAACTATTCAGTATCGCAAAATAGCACTAGTACAATTTTTCAATTTTTGGTAACTCACTTTCATCAGGCTTTTTTTCTGCTGAATTTGTTTAACAATTGAAAGTTTCCAATGATTTTTTTAAGACAAACTCTGGCGTTTATTTTCTCAACCTTTGAAAATGAAAAAAAATTCAACAAAATGGAAACCAGGTAACTTGAAATTGACAGAATGGTGGCAACATAATAATTGTTTCAAATTTTATCATAAGAAAAACTTGAAATTCCTATAAAGCCATTCAAATTTAATCAATTACTTACAGCAGCCTTCATTATCAAAGTAATTATCAAAGTGTTAACTTTCTATTGACAAGGAGTATATATATATATATATATATATATATATATATATATATATATATATATATATGGTAAACCCCCTCATTTAGACCACACTGATATTAAGACCACTATCCTATTTTATAGTTTTGATATACCTCCCCAAAATATAAGACCACTCAACTATAATAACCACTGTTTCCAAGTCCCAAAGGCGGTCTTAGCAGTAAGTGGTGATAATTGCAACTATAAAATAAATTCTAATAATTCTTGGTATTGCACTAAGATTTATTTCACAAATAAAATTTAAAAAATCGAAGTTACCTTGAACAACTGTAAAATCAGTCACATTTGAATAACCGTCAATAATCCTATGCTATTCATTCGTAAATATACCATTGTAAAATCAAATAAACCGTGTTTGAATTAACCCTTTCCTCTATATATATGCAACATTTCATTGCAGATCCCGGTCAGACAGAACACACATGCCATGTAATCAGGATCTACACTGTTTGCTTTCTGGTCAGAAATAACCAAATAAATCATTAAACAAACAGTTTGATATCTTTTTTAGTTCATATCTCATTAAAGCTATACTGGTATTTACCCTTTACTTGATAGATCTATACAACTTTATTGAAAATTAAACAGTGTAGAATTTGATCAGCGGGCACAGTTGTCCCATCTGATCAGGATTTACACTGTTCGCATTCTAATTTAAGTGTTATTTCTAACCAAAATGAAAACAGTGACGGTCCTAAGGACAATCCGACATCACAAATGTGCGAAATAATCGAGATCTACACTAGTCACACAGGCAATAAAATGCATACATATGAAGTCGAGAGTTATGATAGTGATTCATATTGTACTGCATCCGAGGCCTTAGAGGCATAATTTTGTCAACAATGCTGACACATAACAACAAAACATGTGTCCAATGCAATGCTCAAAAACATAATCCGTCTACTGAAAGCCAAAAGCGGTCATCAGCCTTTTTTTGTTGCTGATGACCCCTTCTGGCTTTTAATAGATGGTACGTAAAAATAACCATTCGTAAAAATATGAAAAATAAAATGTTTGTCAACAGAACTCCGTACAACATAAACAAATAATGTGTCCTAGGTATGCTCAAGAACATATGCAAAAATAACAATTTTGTCAACATTATAATTAAATTTTACACATTACTCGTAAAAAAATGCATCCAAGAACATATGCAAAGTTAACAGTTTTGTTTACATTACTGACACATAACTCATTAAAAAAAATGTGTACTAGGGGTGCAATACTCAAGAGCATATGTAAAAATAAAAATTTTGTCTTCATTAATCTCACATGCATGTAACTCATACAAAAAAACACATCCTATGGATGTAATGGTCAAGAACATATGTAAAAGTTACAATTTTGTCTACATTACTCATAGCAAAAATGCATCCTATAGATGCAATGCTGTCTGATAAGGATCTAAACTGTTCGCTTTTTTTATTCATTAGGTTATTTCTGACTAAAATGCGACCAGTGCAGATCCTGATCAGATGACACTGATGTGCCAGCTGATCTGGATCTAAACTGGTTGCACATGCGTATTTATGGAGGAAATGGTTAAAAACAGTGAAATAACATTTTTTTATACATTTTCACAAATTTGTTTTCTATCTGTTAAGAAGCATTTTACTAAGATACACCTCTTTCTGTACCAATCAGATGGTACATAGTGAGCGTGTAATTTTTCGTAGTATTTCCAATTGTCATTTTATTCTACTCTTCCACACACACAAATTCTTGGAGTCTGAATTCTTCATTTAATATCTTTCAGAGTATTACAAGTTTTCCAATTAAACTTAAACAAAGCATTATGCTGGCATGTTGCAAAGTAGATTTTTAAATATATATGTGTAGACAGTCTGTGGTTCAATCTGTCAGTCTGTGGTGCTATGTTTTCCAACAATTGCAGTGGAAGATCTGGTCGAATAAAAAACAATTTTACAGCAAAATAATGTGAATCCTGGGCTAGAAGTCAAATTCTTCAAAGAAGACCTTGGATATTCATCAACAACTTAATGTTTTCAAACACAGCATCGCCCATAAAAGTTGCTGAGTAGTTGTTTGGCCTTTTCCAACCACTTATGAGAATTAATGATACATTACCCATTAATTCATTTAGTTTTTGCAGATTTTCCACGTTGACAGAGAAAACTGTCAAAATATAAATGCTTTGTATGTTCCAACTTGTGAAGAAGAATTCAAATACAGTGGAGGCGTGTCAAATCATGCCGCACACAGCTGAAATTGCAGACCGACTGAAAAAGTAAAATATTAATATTAATGATGAGTCACATTTATGTTACACTGAATATCTTTCACCTGTATTGCACATAATAATTATAGAAATACAAATACAACTTTTAAAATAAAAGATCTATCATTGAAAAATTATTCAGATACAATGGTATTTAGAATGGTGAAAGATTTTACATGTGTTAAGGAAATTTATGAGGTACAATACTATGTTTATTAATAATAAAAGAATTTTAATAAAAATAAAACCATAAACCTACAAGACTACTGTTGTTTGCGTCATGCCAGTCTTAGAATCAGACACTTCATTGTGATATTGCTGTCAAAGCTGCACTTACATGTACCCATGATGGACTGTGTCATCTTTCTAGCATCACCTGGACCTGAAATATGACAGGAAGTGTTGAGAAATTATTCATCTTGTAAACATTATATTTGACATTTTACTTCAGATAATATGCCTTTTATCACATGGGCTACCAGTATAGATCCAGATCAGCTACCACATCTGTGTCATATGATCTGAATCTAAACTGTTAACTATTTGTCAGAAATAACCTGAAGAATCTAAATGCAAGCTGTTCAGACAGAATGGTTAAAGATGAAGTCAATATCTTGTTGCTTTCATTTGGGTATGGACAACATTTGGGTTGTTTAAAGTGTTTGAAGCCCAGCGGCTTCACTTTTGAAGCCCAGCGGCTTCACTTGGGTATGTAAAATAGTTAGATTTTTAAAAATGATATTAATGAAAGAAAAAAAATTAAGTCTGAATTATTTGAACAAGAAATACCTGGGAATGGCATGAATTATTCTCCCCAAAATACAAAAGAAATTTTAGAACACCAAAATATATGACAAAATAGTGGTTCATTTAACCCTTTAAGGAAGTCTAACTGTAATACAATTTTTCTTCTAAAGTCTAAAAGTCATGATGGTTTTGGTATTTTTGTATTGAAATAGTTTACTATTTGTCAAATAAACATTACTTGCTCACCTTTGTGTTAAAAATCTGATTTTAATCATATTTTTCTGTCATCACCTATTTTTTTTTTAATTTTTACAAACATCAAAATTGAAAAATAATAAAAATCATAAAAACAATAGTAAATCTTTACTTTTTGCTATTCATTATCAAATAAGAGTGATAAAGCAACCATAAAAACCCAAAGACATAACTATTCTGACATGATATATGGCTGAATTTTATAGAAAACTAAAAAAATTCGAGTCTCGGAAATCCCCAATATTCCGTAATGTTATGTAAAAGATCTTAGAATTTTTTTTTTCATAAATGGGGCGTAGAATTTACTAGAGACAAATATGATATATAGAGAGTTACAAACAAAATATGGACATACATTTCCAGGAAAACAACTGATATATAGACACCTCAAAAATATTGGTACTTCAATTTCAAAATTTGTAATTTCTCAGTCATTATCACAACAGATCATTATTAGTAACATTCAACATGAGTTAAGCATACAATTTTTACTAGTTTCACTTCACACTAGTTATCAAAAAGTATTAGAAAAGGTGCATTATGCAATGTCTACACAGAGATGACATAAAAATTATTGTCTAAACATTCATTTCCCCCCCCCCCCTCCCCCATTTTTTCCGACTCCAAATATTCCCCCATATTTGGTATCACAACATCTAGAATCCTCTTTTGATTGGTAACTCTAGGTTGCCCTTCACTTTTTTTCCATAAACACATCTCTGAGTCCATCTTCTCCTCCTCTTTTATATATGGTCTTAAGGTGTTGTAGACTTTGTCCCGAGCCTTCAATATTCTCGGCTGTAGGTCTCTTGACAACACCTTTGGCCATCCGCATATCTAAAGATCGAATTTTAGGGCTTTTTTGTTTTTCTTACTTTACTGACGGAGATGCATCCGGATGAGGACAGACGCCAAGGTCCTCGATGATATTGTTCATGGACTTCATGGCTTCTGCAGACTCTGCATCGGCTATGTCTCTGTAATTAAATTTTACAAAAATTATAACATTTTCAATTTACTAAGACATTATGATTTAGCACCATCCACAAGGAACAATTAACAGTTGATAGGAAATTGAAATTACATTATGATCTTTCTCTTGATACAGTGAGTTTGTTCACTTATTTATTGCACATTTATAATGGCCTATTTCTAAGCATCAAGGATTCATATCACATGTATGCTTTTTGACATGTGCTGAAATAAGGATTTGAACGTGGGGCATCCAATACTCAAAGGAGAAAATCAGCTACCAAAAATAAAATTATAATTATAAATAAAAAAGAAAAAATACCTCATTTCCACGGAAAATGCATATTGGGCTGCGGTTTTTGACAAATCCTCGGAGAGTCCGATCATTACCTCACCGCAACGAGTCTCTATGTTATTGAGGTTAGGATTACTTATTGGCCTTAGTTTCAGAGCAGCCAGGACATTGTTGAACTTTTCTGCTCAACTGATGGTGTCAATCATAGCTGGAATGATAAATTCAGAAAATAAGACTCATTCAATGACTGCTTTATACTGATATATTTAAGGTCGATAAATGCAGTGGTCTGATATTGAGCTCACAACTTACCATGTACCGGTATGTATAGCAAATGTTTTACAACTAGGCAACTGCTTTGGTGATTGATTGGTACCGGTATATCAATAAAATTTAATTGGATTCCATAATACAAGTATTAAACAACAAGAAAAAATAGACATGCTGATATTTTAAAAATAAAACTGAGACAAGAAATACTAATATTTTCAAATTCTAGACATAAACTTTTAATAATACATTTGTTAACAGTATTCTGTACATGTAAACACTCTTACCTGCACCGAGTTGTGTGTTTATGACAAAACATGGCATGCCCTTCTTCTTGATCTTATGGGTTGAACCATATGGTACTAGATTTACCTAACTGCAGTCAGGATATTCACATCTGACATAAAAATAACCAGAAAGTCCTTTTGGAAGTTCACCCACTAAAGTCTTGTGTGACAAGGCAACTTGACCCAGGCGGCACTGTTGACAGGACTGCAAATTCGACAAAAGCACGTCCATTTCGACAATCCTCCTGCCGATACAGCATTTTTCAAATCTCGGTGATGTCCTTTCGCTATGTGCATTGTAATTATGTTCAATAATTGAACGATGTTTGCCAGATTTGCGTTTCCTTGTGGAAACAAATCGACCGTGGCGGTCGCGAAAACTCATGACTACAGATTCTGGAAGTGCAGTTATAGATCAGCGTACACTAAATAAAAGCTGCTTCCCGGTTGGTTAAAAAAAAAGTTAGGGGAAACCCGTAAGACTCTATTGAAACATTAGCTGATTGGCCAATATAGGTAAAGAAAAAATAAAACTCCTTCTTAAAATCAGAAATTGTGTATTTCTGCAGTTGTTGGAACCAAAAATCATTATCCAAAACATTTTGGATAAGAAAAAAATTACTTTTAAAATAATGCCTATAAACAGGTTAGCCACAAGTAAATTTAGTCTATAGGCAAGGGTGGTAGTCTTCAAAGTGAAATTTGAGGTAGAAATCTACGGTCATGGTGGTATGGAATCTATGTTTTTATGTAGATTTATATTCAAACTTTATCAGAAGACCATGCCTGATATTGTCTAAGAATAAATAAATCAAGGAGACTCCCAAAACTCTATATAGAACATATAGGGAAACGCTATAGTGTACGCTGACCTATAACGGTGAGAACAGAGATAGACCAAATAATCCGAACGATCCCGAGGTGTTACGATATTCGCCGAAGTTGATCACAATATTAAAAAATTTGGCGGGAAAGCATTACAGTTATATTACCTTAATAAACAATAATGTGGTAAACACGGCTACGCCGTGCATGAACTTAAAATTTGCCACAAGAAATTAATATATCATCAAATGCCTGTATTGAAGAATTTCACTTTTCCTGAACACCAATTCTTCTTTAAAAATGTACTATAACCAGTATATTAAGTAAAATGTCTTATACAAAGGAAAGAAATTTTAACACACATCAATAAAAATATTAAAGGATCATTCAAAGACATTCCCAAATCCATGTTGTTATTTTTGAAAATCATCACTTTCAATAGTTAAGTGCACTTAAACCCTCTTCTCCATAGATATGCCTTTTATAAGGAGCAATAATTAGAGTCAAATCAGCCTGCAAAAGTTCAAATGTATACAGTCTGGATCTACTATGTTTGCTTCTTTGTTAAATTGTCTAAAGGATCTAAAGGCGAACAGTGAAGATCCACAATTGCATCAAAAACTGTTGGTGTTAATCCTTTACATGGGCAATTGTGTAGATCCAGATCAGATGGCACATTTGTGATCATGATTTGCACTTTTCACTTTAAAATTTACTAGTTATTTCTGACTGAGATATGTCACCAGTGTAGATCCTGATCATATTGCATGAATTTGTCAGCTGATCTGGATCTATACTGGTTGCATACAAGTTAAAATGTGTATATGTGGAGAAAAGCATTAAGTTCTTGCAGCAATTAATCACTGGGAATCACAACTTCACCCTGCCTTCAACTTCAAAAGTTACAGTAGCAAGTGCTTGTAAAAAATTAGTTCTTTGGGAAACAGATTTGTCATTACAATCTTTTTGATAGAATTCTGAAATTTTTCACGGTTAGAAACTCAATTTGATAATGGAAAATCATGTTATATAGCTTTACGGTCTTTCTTCTGTAAAAAAGGAATATGCATATCGGGAATAGATTGTTAAAATCTAGAATCTCAACGCTTAGTATGGTACGTTATGGGTGAAGCCAAATACTAAAATTAGGCTCTCGCGGAAAGTCTGTAACAGAAAATTCCGTAAATCAATTAATCTAACTTATAGTTAGTAATTAATTTTTATGCCATTGCAAAACGTAATTTTTAAATAAGTATTAGATATATATATATATATATATATATATATATATATATATATATATATATATATATATATATATATATATATATATATATTGAGTTGATAAAAGTGTAAAGTTATAACGAATGACGACAAATTTTATTTAACGGGTTGCATGCAAACATAGATGAAACGAAAGGCTATGTACAACAGTTACATGTATACATGCTTTATAAAACAATATTTGAATAAATAATTATGTTCAGATTTTACATTTGCAGCTGATTGGTAACTCAAACATAATACATGTACATGTATTAGTTTTAACTATTATTATATAAGTTTGTATGGCAATGGCATAGATCTTTATTTTTCCACTTTCTAAAGAGACCACATAATTTCAGTCCGGTTATGAAAGAACTTGATGCCACAGAAATAAAAACACCCATGAATTTTAACAAAACCGCAGAATTTGAAGCCCGCAGAAATAACCACATATATGGTAGGTATTTTCTTTCAGAAATTACCTAATGAATAAAAAACCAACCAGATTAGATCCTGATCAGACGGCAAGAATGTTCCGGCTGATCTGGATGTAAACTGTTTACACACGCAATAATGCTGTATCTATGGAGGAATGGGTTAAAACACGGCTTCGCTGTGCAAACAACTGAAACTGCAAGTGTTTAATTTTCTGTTGCAAATTCTCTCCTTGGAAAACACGACTTCACCGTGCCCTCTTTAAAATTGTTACAGTTGCCAAGTGGTTCCTGTTGCAAGTAATTGTTGACATTAATCTGCAATCAGGGCTGGACAAATTTTGTATTTTTTGTAACTAGTCTAGTACTAGCTGGGTAAACATTTCAGATAGTCCCACTTGCACAAATAAGTGAATTCTGATTGGTCAGTATTTATACAGTAAAGAAAGAAACAGGAAATTCAATAGGAAGCGTTTCGTGGGGGCTTGATATTGTTAAAACAGATCTCAAAACATGTTATTTTGTAATAAACTTATTTCTGTTGTAAAACACGATATGCACATGGTGCTAAAAGAGAATGGCGTATATCAAATTAACGTTTAACTAGTCTGCACTAAAAATTTAGCTAGCCCACTGACAAGCAATCAGATATTTTGAGATTGTTCGATTCAATTTTCAGCTTGTACAGGGCTTCGGGCTAGCGGGTTTGTCCAGCTCTGAAGTGATTGTTGAAATTTATCTGTAATTTCTGTCTCAACATGAATTTCTCTCCTTGGAAAACACGGCTTCGCCGTGCCGCTTTAAAATTGTTACAGTTGCCAAATGGTTCGTGTTGCAAGTTATTGTTGAAATTTATCTGCAATTGCTGTCTCAACTTGCAATAAAAACTGTTACAATATCAAGATCTTTTCTTTGTTATGCCTTTGCATGACTACAAATAACTAATGCTTCACTTTTTTCCGCCGTTACCGGAGGTCTATCTTCTATTCTGCAGCTGGGTGTATTTATTTTTAAACTTGTTTGACAGAGCAATTATTCCTAAAATCTGAAATAAATGTTTAGTGGTAAACTCGGATTCGCCGTGCTTCCTATTTAAATCATTCTACACTATACCTCAATTTTTTTAAATCATAAATGAAATGTAATAATTTTTATTTGTTGCAAATGAAGCATTATTCAGATGGCATTTGGTAAACACAGCTTTGCCATGCCTCAAATTTCAACTTATATTAGAAAAGTAGCTGTATGTTTTATCTGAGAACCTTGGTTTCAAGTTCTGATCAAGTATACACATCTTCAATTCCATAAGCTGGTCAGATTTCAGTTGACCAGTTCTGTCCTGTTTACAGTATCCAGAGTTAATTCAACGCAATATCTAAGGCTCATCGCTTTCTTACACCAAATTAAAACAAAAGCAATCGATATTATCATCTAAAATGCAATGTTAAACTTACTGTTCGTGTTGATAATTGCAGTAAAAATAAAAAAGTAAACTTTCCATGTTGAGCATGCTGGGCAAACCGGTGTAAATATCACTTTCTCACTCTGTATTTTAAGTAACACAATGCCTAACAACTACCGTAATACGCATCGCTACGATGGAGTCTACTGTTAGACCCTAACACTGTGACAATATTAGGTTTGAATCAATGTAGAAACTTATTTACCTTAATTTTTTTTTTGGCGAGTTAAATCTAAATTGTTATCTAACATATGGAAGAAGAACTACTGGAAATGTGAATCGAGAAACAAAGTGGCGGCTTTTCAGTTTTAAAATCCGGAAGTGAGCCATCTGGACTATTGCACCCGGATGAAAGTCATATTGTCCAATCAGATGCCTTATTTTGCGACACGGTTTCAAAGTTTCAAGGTACTCCATTTTGCTCATGCGCAATACCATAATCGAAATTGTAGGGTCGATTCCTTATAAGGGCAAATCCATTTTTTTTTCTGGGGATCGTACGCCGCTGAACATGCAATGGTTATAATCCGAACATACCGCATTGAAGGTTCCATGTTAACCGCCATATGCATACCATCTTTTTGGATGGAGTTGCTCTCAACCCGAGGCTAGGCGGCGTGGACAGTAACATGCATTTCAATTACTGCCCATGAACAGGCTCAATCAAACCGAGCTTGCAATAATTTTATATAATTTTGTCGTTTTCGTTGGCTTTCAAATATTCCTTTTCATCTTTTTCATGACAATATAATAACTTTTGTGACATACGATGACTAGCGGTTTTTATAGGGCCATGTAGCCCTCTTGTTTATGATTATTTATGAGAATCGGTAATTTAGTAGAGAAATATGTAGTATAGTATTTGAATGGAGAACTAAGTAGACAGATATTTAGTGTGCTCCTCTGTTTACGAAGATTTTTGAATGTTGCTTATTAAATAATTAGCCTCATAATGAGTCAATTAAAATCGTCTTATCATTCTTATATTTTTGATAAAAAACTTACATTCTCAACTATTCTCTGCAAAAGCGCATTTTCTTTCCTAATTAAGAAACTCGGTGCATTGTACCAAGTTTTGCCTGCCAAGGAAATCTGGAGGTCAACATCTGAGGAATATGTTCGTATACTGTAAGTTGATAAAGCCTGAAGTCCAACAACAGTATCCTGAAAGTTCAATAAAACAATTAGAATAATGAATAATTTTTAACATAGAATGTGTGGCCAAAATCAATTGGTTTGAAATAACATTATATTAGAATAGCTGCATTAGTAAACGTTGCCGTAGAGCTCTTCATATGCATCAGTAACGACATAGCTGCATTTGTTATCGTTGCCGTAGAGCAAAACACTCCACATATGCCTCAGTAACGGCGAGGCCGCATTAGTAAGGTAACGTTGCCGTAGAGCAAACACTCCCCTCATGTATCAGTAACGGCGTAGCCACATTAATAAACCTTGCCGTAGAGCAAACAATCCTCGCCTGCATCATTAACGGCATAGCCGCATTAGTTAACGTTACGGTAGAGCAAACACTTCCCGCGTACCTCAATAACGGCATAGACAAATTTAATTTAGTAAACGGTTACGTAAAGCATATAGTCCTAACGTAACTCTGTCACGGCATACTCGCATCAATAACCGATGACGTAGAGGAAACACTCCTCACGTCATCACTCCTCAAGTCTGTATGAGAAAACTCGGGCACGCTCAGACGACAAATTAAAATTACCTGTGTTGTCCTAAAGGAACCTTCAGCTTCTCTCTGAGACGATAACCACCTAACAATGTGTGCGCTAGAAGCGAAATCATTAAATTTTAGCATTGCAAGTAATGCATATGCCGTTGTCTCCACTGCATTTGCACTGGCTGGATGTCCTTTGGCATCTCCCCAATACAATTCATCTAGAAATGAAATGTATACAAGTTACACTTTAACATCTTATCACAAAGTGTTTTATTAAAGACATTTCAATTTGAGTCATTTTTAGATAATATTCTTGTATGGAACAATCAATATGTTTTTTTTTATTGAACCTTCGGACTTGTACTTATGGTACTTACTCTTGGAACGGCTTGCACGTTTCTCCAATAATGATTTGAATTTCAATTTCTTCTCACTATCAGTCATAGCTAAAGCATAGGTACTCAAAGCCAAGACGTACAGATCCTCTTCAAATATAGTGCTATTTAGATTCTCAAGATACGTCCGTGCTTTTTTAATCGCTTTCTCTACGTCCTTAAAGAATAAAATTACATTTTAATTAGTTTTTGCGAGTAATATTACAAACAGAAGAACAGAAAACTCAGTATGAAATAAGATGTAATGGGAATTGCGAAAGAAATCGAAAACGACCAACATAAAAATAAGGCTCCGTCCGATTTAGTTGGTCCATGGGCAATAATAGAAATTCATATTTATGTCCAAGTCGCCAAGCGGGATTGTTATTCGCTAAAGTTTGGGTTATTTTTTTCGCATCTTGTATTGTATTTCGAGTTTATGTTAAATATTAACTTAAAAGTATTTTAATTTTCGTAAAGGTATTTGTTGACAGAATTCATGGAAAGTTTTGACTAACTACAAATATCATACTGTTATCAAGTGTGTGGGTTAAACCTATATTAAACTAAGAAACTTTTAGATGTCAGACAGATAAATTATTAGATAATCTCGTTACTTAATTACTGATGTAGATTTCGGCCTTTGAAGCCATAAAATTAATGTCATCTTAAGGTAGAGTATGCCTAAAAAATTCCCGCGTTTTTTGGCCGATTTCGGCCCATTTCGGCAATTTCCGTACAATTTCCGTAATGACGTAAACTATTCGGTACCATCCGTCAATAATCACATTTCTTGTAAAAACGTTCTATTTTTTATAAAGAGGTGAAAATTTCTTTATATTTTTGAATTTCCATTACGTAGAATGCCTTTTCAAATAGTTAAACTAAACAGAGTAAAAAAATAATAAAATTTATAAACCGAAAGTTGTGTGACGTAATAATCCGAAATCGGCCAAAAAACGCGGGAATTTTTTAGGCATACTCTACCTTAAGACGCGATTATGACACGCGCTTGTGGATTCGGTCCAGGGGCTGAAATTTTACAGCATCCTCGTTATTTCGGGGTTAATTTTGATTGGTCAAAATTTTAATTAATCTTATACATCTTTGTAACACTAATTTTGATTGGTTATGAGTTGCAACGCAACAATTAAATTAGCAGTTACTTTCCAGAAGAAATAACTTTGAATTTGGATTCCCATTAGTAAACAACATTAAAACCTTATATATAGAAAGGAAAGTCTGTGTCAGTGATTTAATACACTTTGTTTGTTTTAATTGATGCATAAGAAACATTTTAAGTTAAAGTAGGATTTATTAACTAGTAAGTAAAACTTGTTTGTGTTATATGTAAATATTTAATATTTAGTGTTTTTATAGAAAACACATAAAATGTTATTAATAAAACAGTAAAAATAGTGTTTAACAGATAATTATGAATGTAAAACTGTGAATGGTATAAAATCATTGTAGAGCTACAAGTAAGATTCAAAAGACGTTTATATATAATTATTTTGACTGTTTGTTTGGAAATTTTGTAAAGATGTAAGTAAGAAAATTATTTATCTGTTTACGCATTGAAAGAAGACAGATTTTGAACGATTCACGAATGATTTTGATAAATATCATGTATGAATTTTAATGTCATTTTAACGCTAGATAATTCCAAGCGTCTGTTTCACTTTGACTGATATTGAACTCATTTATTGAAATTATTGTCTTAAAAGTAAGTTAAAACTATATAATTGAAAAAATACATTAATTGGTTAAACTGATGTACTTTATACATTTGAAAAATAATCAATGTTGATTTGTATTGACATTTATGTATATGATCACTTTGAATTTGGATTCCAATAAGTAAAGTACGAGGGTTGTTTAATAAGTTCGCGGACAGCGGTGTTTATTTTATTATTGTTCATCCAAAGTTAATGAAATTTTCAGGTATTGCGGAATCATGTTTAATAAAATGGTAATTACAAATTTTAACTTTGTTTTTTTTTCGAAATGCCCATTTTATTGAGGAATAACGCTACCATGGTAACGTTCTATGGAGCAGTCCGTAAAATTGGCATAACTCTTGTTTTTAATGCTTTAAAATGGTAACTTTGAGACGTCGAAATTACGCGGGAACGCGTAACGTCAATACTCAATATGTCAACGTCATTTCCGTTAATTTTCATTGACATCCGTTGTTTTCGCTCGTCGGTACAGCAATTTATCGCATAGTGATAGAGAAAACCATGACGTCAAATTTAAACGTTGAAACCAGGGCAAATATCAAGTTTTGCGTTAACCTAGGTCATACACCCACGGAAACGTTACGATTACTTGAGAAGTCGAACTCAGCAAAGTGTTGTCGCACTATTGTCTTCAAATGGCATGAGAGATATCGCAACGGACACGAAAGTATTAACGACAACGCTAGATCAGGAAGACCGAGATCAGTGTCGACGACGGCACGTCAGAAAATAGAAGACATTCTTGAAGAAGATCGCCGCGTGACAGTTAGAAGTTTAGCAGACGATGTTGGGGCTTCAACGCAAACCGTTCACAGAATACTGCGAGATGATTTGAAGATGAGGAAATGCAGTGCACGATGGGTTCCGCGTCTACTATCGACTAATGACAGGTCCCGCAGAGTAGCTGCATCAAAGATATTTCTTCGGCGGTACAAGAAGGAAGGCGAAGAATTTCTTGATAGGATCATCACTACCGACGAAACATGGATCTGGAATTATGACCCCGAATCTAAGCTACAATCGTCCATTTGGAAAACACCAGAAGAGCCGACTCCGAGGAAAGCGAAGGTTTCAAGATCTGGAGGGAAGCACATGTTCGTCTTCTTTGCCGACCGACGAGGAATGATCCTGCAGCACCGTGTACCGGAAGGCCAGACCGTCAATGCGGACTATTACTCAAAAGTAAATTCCTAACATTATTATTTTAGTTAGTTTATAATAAAAATAGCGATAAAGAAAATGATATTATTACATTTTATTTTCAAATTAATTATGATCTTCAAATATCAGATCATTGTATAACAATTTAAATAAAATAATAAAGGATATTTCCGTATTGTGTTGTCAGGTCTTGCGGCGTGATTTGGTTCAGGCGTTGAGGAAGAAGAGGCCGGACCTTGACCTTGCGTCTGTACTGCTACATCAGGACAATGCGCCGGCACATCGGGCGAGTTCGACGTCTCTGGAGATCGACCTCCTAGATTTCGAGACCATCGTCCACCCACCGTACTCGCCTGATCTGGCCCCTATGGACTTTAGTATCTTCTCCGAGATAAAGCGTCAACTCCGTGGACTACGTTTCGAGTCAGCAATAGACCTCAGTTTGAAAGTGCGCTCGATCGTGCCATCATTTCCCGAGAGCTGGTATGTTTCCGTGTTCGACCAGTGGATCCGGCGTCATGAGAAATGTGTAATCCGGGAAGGAGACTATGTGGAAAAGTGCTCCGTAAATCGTTAATGTACCTTTTGTTTTATGTAGTTATTTGTTTATTGTTAATGTAAAACTATTACCAGTTGTTGTATTGTATTCGACTTGAATTACAGATCATGCACATATAAATTTTATACATGTATTTTGTCTTTTTCTGTTTTTACGACCGCTGTCCGCGAATTTATCAAACAACCCTCGTATATTAAAATAATATAATTGGAAACGAAACTCTTTGTGTCTTTTTAGGAACAAATCCCCAATTGACTCCGGTGTCAAGTATTATCTTAGAGCACAACAGGTCAAACGTTACTCAGTATCTGCAAAAATAAACAGTACTGATTGAGATTTATCCTAAATGACGTTGTGCATATGAAGGAGAACATGGAACATTCGACGCAATAACCTTCAACCACAACCGTCAACCGGCAGATCCAGGAGCGGACGGCACATCCAGGCGCAGATACGGTAAGTTTTTCTATATTTGACAGCGGAGTACGAAATTATCATTTTCGCTTGTTTTGATTCACATTTTCAAAGAAATATCGGCTGATTTTAAAAGAATATGAATTTTGCACATATCCCGTGATTTGTAGACTGGTAGAAGGTACATGTATAACAAACATTTTATCCTGATATTAATACGGAATTTTGTGTTGAAATCTTCAAGTTCTGCATTTTATAGCAAAATACTCCATAGATCGGATAATCTGCATAAATATGTAATATCATTCCTCTGGCAAGATGTTAAGTTTTAGCACAGACAGACTTTTAATTAATTCGTTAGGGCTAAGTAAATATCGCTAAGTTTAGAAATCGGCAGCGTCATGGAGCAGAACGGAAATTTATTGCCAGGGACCAGAAGCAGATGTTATCGTGTACTAAAAACCGGTTGATTATTCTCTTCACACTATTTTACATCCACAAAAATAAAAGTTTATTGACATAAAGTGGTAGTAATTCCGTCCGTATGTCTGTACATGTCATAAATCATACTGAAATCATTTCTAAAGGAGATTTGTACGCTTTTGATGCATGAACTCTCCTTAGTCAACGGAATTATTGCTGGGTTAAAGCCTGTGTTTGTGCGCAACTGGAAAATTTTAATATACTTAATTTAGTGAACTATTTGTCGTAAACGCCCACTTCCGGGAAAACGGCTTCTGTGACGGCATTTTGAAATTTTGGGTTTCATTAAAAACTAAATTATTTACCAGTATGTTCCTTGATACAAATCCGTAAGTGATCTAAGCTTAGTTTTAAGATTTCTTTCATTTATTTGCTAACACATGACCAGTATCTGAATGTATTTATTGGATTGTTTAAAAGACAGATAAATATACATGTAGACGGACATGGTCAAAGCAACGTTTTTCAGTAATGCCAGAAATTAAAGTTATGTTATGTTTATTCGAACAATGCTTATATTACAATCTGGTTTTCAGCAATTGTAAAAAATATAAACATAAATAAAATACGATCAATATTTGCCAAATTCAGACAACCTGACTAATGATTACCCAGCGATAATTCCGTTAACTTATGTCAGTATATCAGCCAGATTCAAACAATTGACTCAATTTTGAGGAAAACATGTCGCCAGCCTTTGGACGACCAAATCGTCAAGGTTAAAACTCTAAAATTAAATATTGCTAATTTTGGGAGAGATCTGATGTTTTCTTAGATCAAACATCATTGAGATAGCAATTTATGTTACTTCCTTTAAGTTTTATAGCATGCTAAATGTCTAGTTACATCGCTGTTTTGCATGTCGCAGGGCAAAACATCAAATTTTACAGTAAAATTGTTAAAATATGATGATTGGCAATCAGGGACCGACAAATTCCTAAATTGTCTTGTTGCCCACCGGGCAAGTAGAATTTTTATCTGGTTGCCCGGAAAATCGCGTGAAATTGTAAATCTTAAAAAACAGTTTGTTAAGCAATAAATAAATTTTACTGGCCCGGCAGATCGAAGCTGGTTGCCCGCGGGCACTTGGCAAAGGATTTGTCGGTCCCTGGGCAATTAAGAAATTTGCTGTTTTTCATGTTTAAGGCAGTGAAAATACGATATTAGAAAGTTCTGTTGCAATTGGATGCCATTTCAAACAATGACACAGGTTTTAAGGGATGTCGCCAAAAAACTACTTTCCTACCGTAGCCATTTTTAAACCTCACTGCTGATGGTATTAAATAAGATAAAAACAGTTATAAAGGCAAAAGTATTTTATAGAATTATCATTTTATGTATAAAATTTCATCCGTATTTTTTTCTTCCGTAACCAAAAATATCACTTTTGCTTCTAGTGCTAATTAAATTGTTGTTATCAACTGACTGCCTTGATTTTATCACAGAAGCCGTCAAGTAATATGGTCAGAAGTGGTAAGATAATTAAAATTTACCCTTGTAATTTGGGGTTACGGAGGAAAGTTACGGAGGAAGCTAGAAAGCTAGAAAAGTAACGGAGGAAAAATATGCACGTTATCAATTTATCCTCGTATAACTTGTGTCTAAATATAAGCAGCACACATGAGTTTTTTATTAAAAAATGTTCCTCCATTGCAACTGATACGTAAGTACTCGAAATTGTTTGTCAAATTTCAAACAAATACTATTATTGTACTGCTAAAATAAATATGCAGGTTACTTTTTATTTTAACTGGTGCATGGTTTTGCTTGAGCTCGGCCTCTATTGTTTAAACATTAAAATTATATTTTAAATGAAAGCTATACAAACATAAGTGAAAATATTTAGCTCACAAAATTTAATAAACCTTGAAATCAGTTGAATACAATGCAGTACCAGGCACGATGAAAATACCCGTGTTGTTGTTAGCACAGACAGTGATGTACAGTGGTCTGCATTCTTATTTTATGAACGTAGTTCACTTGAAATGCTTGATTTGGCGTTTGTTTGATTGAAGACCGATTTCAAACAGTCTGTTTCATATAACCTGATGATATGTACTCTTAACATCTAGAAAAATATGAACAACATACACCTACTTAATACATTTTCCTCCGTAGTTTTTTTTCCTGTTGGATAAGTTTTTTTGTTTGTTTAGCATCGTTAGTTCAGAAAAGTTTTATTGAATTTGAAATTTTAGTTTGTTTATTAATACATATACGTACAATTACAGGTATGTTAGTACGTTACTGGTCTCTGTTTAATTGGTAATGCATCTCTGAATTTGTTATAAAGTTATTTTCTGTAAATCTTGACATATTTGTACTCATGATAGTTGATAAAATAGCAGCCGTTCTTGTTTATATTCCATAAACATTGTGTGTTTAATCAATTAAACTATGTTTCCAGTCAACAATAACATGTTTAGAAGGTGTATAATGTAATAAGTACAGTGTTTATCATAAACCATGTGTTATAGGCACCTGCAGTTTTCCTCCGTAACTGAACATTTGACACAAAGAAGCAATTGTTATGTTTTGAGCTTATCGTTAAAATGGTGTGATCCACACGTTTATTCTGAAGTCTATACATTAATGCCTAAATAAAAACGTATTTCCTTTTCACAAATGCAGATCTGCATGCAAAACTCCCTTACACATGAATCGGTATGAATCATGACATGTACATTCAGACGGACGGACAATAATATCACTGATTATATCTGCTCCTGGTACTTGCCAATAAATTTCCCTTCTGCTCAATGGAGCTGTCGATTTCTAAACCCCAGCTCTATTCACTAAGCTCTAGCGAACTAATTAAAGGTCTGTTTGTGCTAATATTTCACTTCTTGCCATAGGATTGATTAAAATTTTCAGTTGTGCTTTCAGATTTATGCAGATTATCAGATCTATGGAGCATTTTGCTTAAAAATGCAGAACTTCAAGATTTCAACACAAACTTTTGCATTTAAATCGCAACAAAATGAATATTATCCCTTCTAACAGTCTAGAAAGAAACGGGTAGGTGCAGAATGTATTTATCTTCTAAAATAAACTGACATTTCTTCCAAAAATGTGAATCAAAACAAACAAAAATGATAATTTCTAACACCGCTGCCAAACATGAAAAACCTTACCGTGTCTGTGCCGGCCGCTCCTGGATCTGCCGGTTGACGGGTGTTTCCTCGTTGAGCAAATAAAAGAACTGGTTAGCCCTGAACAAGAAAGCAATGGGAAAAACTAATACATGTAATTGTATTGTAGCCTTTCCTAATATGCATATTTCACTTTTTTGACATGGAGTCTGATGATATAAGAACGCCGAAGGCAATTATTAAATTGCACGAGATATATCCTTGGGGTTATTCAATAAAATTTAAAGCTATGCCATCTCTGATATTAACAGCAACCGAATAAGAAGAAACGAAATATCTTAAACAGAGATATATTTGGGGTACTGTTTGCTTAGTTTCTATTGTGTTCAATTACCTTAAAAGAGTGCTAAAATCTATTAAATTGACAACCGGATCGGGAGCGGAGAGGGAGGCGGACCTAAATAAATCAGGTTACATGTACAATCGTGGCGGAATTGATTTGAAACGAAATGTAATCGAAACAGATATGTAAAAGCGTTAGATTCGCTTGAAGCGGGATTACATAAGCTAAAATTTAATCAGTTTGTCCTCGCGAATTGTTATTATGCAACATTTATACGCATTCTATTTCACGCATTCGATATCTAAGTCTGTGTCATAGGCACTTCATTTCAAGTGATATTATAGGGACTTTCTTAATTCTCGTTCAAAATAAAATCGCATTAATGTTTATCATAAAATCATTTGAAAAGTAGCGGGTGTTGCTTAACACCTTTACAAAAAAAACACTGGACAAAAACAATGGGACAAAACATTGAGCGGAGTGAAGAGATCGCATGTACCGCATCGTATCCAATAATAACTGAATGCAATGATCGAAATGGAGTTTGAAGATTATATAGTTATTTGGTTTCCTGACAGGGAATGTGAGGATATATTGACGGTCTGGGTGTCATATTACCCGAGCCGCATGCGAGGGATAATATGACACCCAGACCGGCAATATATCCTCACATACCCTTTCAAGGAACCAAATAAATGTTTTATTATACTGCAAAGACTTTTTCATACAAAATTAATAAGAAAACATCGATTTTTCGATTATTTCGCTTATTTAATGCCGAACGGCTTATTTCCCCTCTGAGAACCTCAATAATTACATGTCTGACGTCATTAATTTACCTGCATGACGTCACTTCTATAGAAATAGAATGGACTATCCATTTGATTTTTATTCACAAAATTTGAGAATAATCTGATCGTTTTCAACGTTAAAACATAACAGAAATATTTTCTGTAACAATTTAAGTAATCCCTAAGCATACCGCTTTATAATTTACAGGATCGGCTTCAAATTATGCATTTTTACGGAAATTCAAAACAAAATGGCGGACGACAACAAAAGGTGGGAGGCCAGACGGGGAAATTAAGGCACGTGCAGTTCATATCTATGGCCTATCCGTAAATACGGATAAACATCAGCGGCAAATTATCCAATCAAATTCAAGGAAATTTCTTTGCAGTATAATACTATTGTGATATTACGAAATTAACAGTAAATGTTGACAAAACAAAAAATATTATTTTTAGTAAAGGTAGAATATCCCAAAGCAGAAACTTCAAAATAGGCACAGAAAATATTGAAACAATAACAGAGTACAAATATTTAGGTGTTTACTTTTCTAGAACAGGTTCTTAAAAAAAAAAATTAAAATATTTAGCAGAGCAAGCAAACAAAGCCATGTTTTCCCTTCTCAGAAAGATAAACAACCTCTCGCTGCCATACGATATTCAAATAGATCTTTTCGAAAAAACAATAAAGCTAATTTTATTATACGGATGTGAAATTTGGGGGTTTGGAAATATTGATATTTTAGAACGAGTTCAACTGAAATTTAATACATTTTTGGGTTAAAGAAGTCAACACCATCTCATATGATTTATGGCGAGTTAGGTGTTATGCCAATTAATATAGAAATTAAGAAAAGAGTGATATCTTATTGGACAAAAATTGCTGATAATTCAGAGGAAACTAATACACAATTAGCACACACTGTTTACGAATTTATCTTCAATCTTCATTTGAAAAACAAAGTTAAATCAGAATGAATTAATAACGTTAAAACAATTTTGTGTTCACATGGATATTCAGGAGTTTGGTATAGTCAAAGTTTTTTAAACATGAAATGGCTTACAAAAAGTATTCATAGAAAATTACAAGATAATTTTATTCAAAGTTGGATGTCTGAAATAAATCGTAGTTCAAATACTCTATATAAAACGTATAAATCAGATTTCAAACAAAGTAAATATATATCAGTCTTACCCAGTTATCTCAGTAAATCAATGATGGTATTTTTTACAAGAAATCACCATTTGCCCATTGAACTGGGAAGATGGAGAGGTATTCCTCTTAATGAAAGAACATGTAGTTATTGTGGAGATTTAGGCGATGAATTTCATTATATTTTACAGTGTAATCACTTCAATACCTTAAGAAAAAGATATGTCAAACCCTTCTATTGTAGGAGACCGAATATACAGAAACTTAAAGACCTTTTAAATACGGAAAATAGATTTGAATTAAAGAAACTAAGTTTATTCATGGACATCATTAGAAAAACCATAAACTCATGACAAACTGTATTTCAAGGATAGCAAAATATCATAAAATAATATAACTGTACAACTTCTATTTTCATAATAAACTATTATATGCATGTTCTTTTCCATACACGCCACTACTGTAATAATCTAAATCAGTATATTATTTGTATAAACTATTGCTGTTTAAGCATAATACTTTCGTTACAACTACACATATTATGTAATATATGTTGAATCGTCGTTTCCAATTATATTGTCGTCATTGATTAACATGCTGTATGTATTTCATGTTTTTTGCTATTGTTGTTCTTTGTATTAAGAAACTTGGCATGTAAATAAAGTTTGAAGTTTGAATCAGAGTGAAATAGGAGTGATCAAATGTGTTCAAAAAAGAAGTAACTGATCACAGCACATCTTTATATCTGAAATAATTGCACATTTCATCAACAAAATTCAAGCTGATCTTGCAAACATTTCAATGACATCAAATTACGTGTTAAGTTAAATTAGAATATTATGATAGTCCAAAATTCATCAATATTTCAGTACAATAATAACAACGTTTAATTATTGTAGAGTGAAGATAAAATTAAACTAAACTGATAAACACATCCAAAAGCTAAAAGTGTCTCACTTACAGGTGTTCTGACTGCACACTCAAGTAAAGATATCAGCACAAAGGATGTGAGAGAAGGATCCTTATAGTCGTCTTGAACCTGACCCTAATATTTGAAAAAAAGAGCAGAGCTAAGATATTTAAGATCAGCCATTACATGCACGTTACATCGTTAATTTTACATTATGCGTTTCATAAGACCAGATTGGTTACACATTTCGTCTGAAATTAACCAAGTCCATCGTGATTGGATCATTTTCCAAAATATTAATAATTCTTTATTATGTAATAATTACACACTCAACAAAAATAAAAAGTATCCACTTTCCTATCTTAAATTTTGTAAAATTTGAAAACGAAAACTGAGAAATCTGTATGTGGACAATTTTGCATTTCTGTTATCATTGCAAAGAGAAAAAGTGTTCTTGAAAGTCTGCAGCCACAACTTAGTTATCTTTCCCTTTGTTGTAATGAGGGTTCCAGGAAAAAGTCAGTGATTCTTTGAAGTATTCACATTGGTTTGAATGAAATCATAAAACATTCATCAATAAAATAAGTAGTCTTCGATAAACTACGCTAGAAAGTCCAACCATTTCCAAATACCTCCCTTTAAATTGAATATGTAGTGTTTTGTAATCCATAATTAATTGATATTCGACTTGCCGTTGCTTAGGTCTTGCTGTGGAAGATTATGTTTATGAACAATAGAAATTGAAAACAACTGAGATTAACCAATTAAACACTATTCAAAGCGTACCTGATTAAATGAAAATATGTTAATGAGAATATAAGCATAAAAAGTGGATACTTTTTATTTTTGTTCAGTATATATTCCAAATTAAAATGCAAAATCAAAATATTGCACAAATTGATCTCAAAGATCGCAGTTAGAAAGAATGGAAACACATGTACAACCTCATATTATGTAAGTCTTATTTCCTTAACAATTATATTTCTATTATAGACAGAAAATTAACTCTGTAAAGAAAAGAAAACTAAGGGTTAAATGAAATGAACCACGCTGCCGCATGTAACCATTTAACACTTACAATCATTTTCGAATGTGCGACTGGCTTGTTATCAACAAAGGATCCGTCGTCTTGAACATGGTCTGTGAGCCATTTGATTGTGATATGAAGGTCGTCAGCTTCATCGACAACATCGTCCACAATAGATTTTGCTTGACAAAACACTTTGGCTACAAAAGCCGTTAACCTTAAATTATGAAATAAATTGTCATACATCTTGATGTCAGACCTAATGGTCGGTACATTATTAGCCGGGCTAAGGCAAACCTAAACGTATGTGATTGTGTATAATAAAAAAACGCACGGACATTGTCGATATACACGAATGCGAAACGTGCATAATTTTGCCAAACAAACAGGTTTAGACTTTTATACACAAACTTGTATGAAAACAAAGATATTCTACCAAGAAACACATTTCAATAAAAACCTTAAAGGGAACTCATTGTTCACATTGGATGGGCTAATGCAAAAACTCTGGGATAATTTAAAGAAAAAAGTTAAACCAGTTAGTTAATACTTCAATCAATAGCCAACTTTAGTCAATTCGAGGAGGCTTTTTTTTGTCTACTTCCGGGTTTAGGGTCAAAACATTTCTCTTTAATGTTCACTGCCAGCCCAAAAGGGATGACGAAATTATTATTATTATTAGAATTAAAACAAATTGAAAAATTATGGTGGAATTAGTTGATATCACACAATAGTCACACAGTTTTCTTAAATCACTGTCTCAGATTATCCACGATTAAAGTACTATTCATAGGCTTGTTTGAAATAGTGTAGTGTGTTTTAAGTGCACGTTTGAAAGAACACAATGAGCTTGAGTCTCTCACATCAGACGGCAGATCATTCCACAGTTTCGGAGCTGCATAATATTCCAATCGAAGGTCGCCATAAGTTACACTTTTACTTTTTTGGTTGAACTAACGTTAGTGCTTTGTTATGAGATCGTAGATTCCTTCGTGGTTTGTAAACACATAACATTTCTTCCATATATTCCGGCGATTTTCTGTTTAAAGCTTTGTAGGTATGTGTTAAATTATGAATTGGATTCTGTATTGCACCGGAAGCCAATGTAATTCTTAAGTACAGGTGTAATATGATCGTACCGATAAGTTCTGGAGATGATGCGGGCAGCTGTATTTTGAACAATATGTAGTTTGTTGATTAATGTTTGAGGTACTCCATACAATAGTGCATTGCAGTAATCTAGGCGCAAAATGACCAATGAAGTGACACGTTGTTTTGATGCATCAATTGTCTGATATTTCCGAATTCTGCCTATTTGTCTCAGATGAGCATATCATGATCTGCATACCAAGTTGATGTGATCTTCCATGTTCATGTTTGAATCAAAGATGGCACCTCAATTTCTAACATTAACCAATTGATTTATTTTAGAGTCACCCATGGTTATCGATAGATCTTCAATGTGTTTGGAGATATACGGAGATGAGAACATGATGACTTCTGGTTTATCAGTGTTAAGTTTGAGCATATTTGCATTCATCCATGATATTATGTCTCGGAGACACGATTGAATGCGTTGTAATGTTTCTTGTTTCTTCCTTAGAAATGTCATCTAATGGTTTGAAAGATAGATACAGCTGTGAGTCGTCGGCGTAGAGATGTTATTGCAGCCCGTGATCTTTGCAAATGGCACCAAGTGGTTTAGTGTACATAGTATAAAATTTTGGCCCTAAAACAGACCCCTGTGGGACACTAAAATTAAGTGTGACCGGCTTTGACAGCACGCCGTTAATGTATACTGTCTGTTTTCTATCTTGAAGGTATGATGTTATCCACTCTGGTGGCTTTTCAGCAATTCCGAAAACATTTTCAAGTCTCTGTAACAAAGTATTGTGATCTATTGTGTAAAAAGCTGCTGATAGAGCTAGCATAACTAAGTTTGTAACATTGCCCTGGTCAAGGCATTTTAGGACATCGTTTTGGACTTTGATAAGTGCAGTCTCTGTCGAATGGAATTTGCGATGGGCTGACTGATACTTTTCTTGAAGTTGATTTGTTGTCACATGTTCATCAATGCGAGAGCTTACTACTTATTCAAGTGTCTTCGTTACAAATAATAAATTTGAAACAGGTCGATAGTTTTTCAAAATGTTTTGATCCAATTTTGTTTTTTCAGAAGACATTTAACATAAGATTTTTTAAACTCTGCGGGAACATTTCCTGTGCCGAGAGAGATGTTGATAATGTTAGATAGAAATGGTAAGAGTTCATCATGGCACGATTTTAATAGCCATGTTGGTATAGGATCTAGTTCACATGATTTATTTGAAGAACTATTTATTATTTTCTTAATTTCTTCTTTTGATGCTGTTTCAAAGCGAGTCAGACTACTTTCAACGCCCATCTGTTCTGTTTCCACTTCAACTGGGTTTAGAACTAATTTTGATTTTATTTCACATCTGATGGTTTCTATTTTCTCAACAAAGAAATCACTAAACTCTTTTGACAGTTGATCAGTTTCTATGTTTGTAGGTAAAGATGTCTCAGTTGGACCATTCATTAGGTTATTTGTAATTTGAAACACTTGTTTTTGATCTCGACAACAGGATGCAACATTATCAGAATAATGGTTTACTTTAGCCTCAACCAACATTTTATTAACTTTTGCACATTGAATATTTCGTGGTCTATAGTCAATTTAGATGATTGCCAATTTCTTTCTAACTTGCGCCGCAGATGTTTTGCATCATGAAGCTTCTGGGTATACCAAGCACAAGAGGGTGTGTTTTAGTTTGAAGTGGAGCATTTTTTTCGAGTAAGGTGGAAAGAACATTCGTATATACTTCTACAAGTTGTTCGAGATCGGTGTGTTCAAGATGGTCTCGTAAAATTGTCGATGATTCAAATGAATATCACTCTTAAGGAATCTATGTCAATTGAGTTGAGTTTTCTATACGTAACTGACTTTCGTATTGGTGGAGTTTGTTTCCACAACGGGATTGAATATAACTGCATAATGACATTTTTCACTTTTCCAGATTGTCTGACAACCCTGGATCAACAAACTTATGTTCGAAATTGAGTTGTCAGTGTCCCTAGTGATGACGACATCAAGTGTATGTCCAAGCACATGGGTTGGTTCTCGAACATGTTTTGTGATACCAGAACCTGTTGGGGCAAGTGTGAGGTTGGTGCACCCTAGAACCTTGTTTAAACCCCCAGTGGCGATTTGTTTTGCCACTGACCGTTCCAAGGCGGTATCCCCAAAGGTTCTCTTCTTCGTAAATTGTTTGTGGCGTCCTATTTGAATTAACATAATTATATAAAACATGCTCTCTCTCTCTCTCTCTCTTCCTCTCTTCTTTTTCGCTGCGTGGGGAGGCTGTGTTTTTTAGTGTGGCGGTTCCTAATATGCATATGTTGCTTTTTTGTATCATTCCACATGATTGTAGGATGCTTGTGAATTTTATTGTGTCAGGTTGAGTAGGGATATCCAGGTGGAAGTTCAGGTCTCCTGTTAATATAATGTTCTTATCAGTCACAGCAAATTGTGCTAGGAATTTCGCCAATTCTTCTTGAAATACACAAGTTTCTTTCTTAGCCACGAGTTTCTATCTATTGACTATCTATCGAGTAGCTTCAACTCTGTGGACGTCAGCCACCACTATTGTGTTGGGACTATGAAGTCCTAAACTTATGGAGTTCCAACTCCTATAGACTCTATCAATCTTGATAACAGATTGTTCGATTTATGCTGCCTTCTCAGAGAAGCTGGGCTTCATAAGAGACTGCAGAAGCAGTCGAAGGAACCGTAAACTGTATATCAGATTCTGACTTTGTGTTACAACACTACAATTGTACTACGTACTAAGTAACCTCTCTGAGGAGCAAGCTCACGGAGAGAACGCGGAAACCTTTCGGTAGCAAAAATATCGGCCTCGCTAACTACTTTAAGCCAGCCAGTTGGCCTCGCTATCTATCTTAAGCCAGCCAGTGTTGCATTTAAACAACTTCTTGGTTGCTGTTAAACAACTTCTTGTTCCAAAAGTTGAAACCGACCCCTTTATTTTTACCTTATGTTTGACAATATAATTGTTACAAGCTACAATACAAGTTTGCATATTTTTTCCTTAAGACCAAAAAGTCTTTAAATCACAAAATTCACTTAGTTAATAACTTTTACAAAATGACATTATCTATGTCAAGCAGAATGGTTAGTGCATCAATCTGTGTAGTGAAAACCCCCTTCTTAAGAAAACGATCTTTCGTTTTCAAGTTTCATGAATGATTTTTAACGCTGATTACTGTCTGCTTAAATAATCGGCAAGAAAGTTTTCTGAACCTTTGATTGCCTGTATCGTAAAGTTATAGTTTTGCAGAAACAATGCCTATCTCATTATTCTGCTATTCTCAATCTTACTCTCTGAATGTAAGATAGTGCATTGTGATCTGTCAGTATCACAAACTTTGTACCATATAAGTACTTCTGGAATTTCCGTATACCAAAAACTATTGCCAAACATTCACGCTCTATCACGGAATAGTTCCTTTCACGTGGGAGCATCTTTTTGCTGGCAAATGCAATTGGAAACAGGCCGTCGTCATGGTGCTCTTACAGTGCAGCTCCTATGCCATTTTCCGAAGCATCACACTGCAGGATGAACTTTCTTTCAAAATCAGACAGATGGAGAATCGGTGCCCGCGTTAATTGGTCCTTCAGTGACTTAAAAGCCTAGTCTTGTGCCATAACATAGTTTACTTTGTTTGGCTGACCTTTCTTTGTGAAATCAGTCAGCGGCGCGACTGTCTCAGCAAATGATGGGATGAACCGTCTGTAGTAGCTGGCCAAGCCCAGAAATGCCCTAACTTGTCTCTTTGTGGCTGGTACTTCAGCTTTACGGATTTTCTCCAGCTTTTCTTCCTCCATCTGAAGGATACCGTTACCAACCATGTGTCCGGTGAATCCGATGTTGCTATATCCTATAAGGAATTTAGAAGGCTTAACTGTTAGGCTCACACTTCTAATCCTGGCAAACAGATCTCTTAACATGTCCAGGTGTTGATCCCAAGATGATGTATGCCCTAGAACATCGTCGACATAGTTTTCGGTATTATGGCAGCCAGCGAGCAATTTACGCATCATGCGGTTAAATGAAGCTCCTGAATTTACCATGCCAAATGGCATTTTTCGGAATTCCTAAGTTCCGGACTCTGTTGTAAAGGCCGTATAATGACGACAGTCTTCAGCAACTGGAATTCGCCAGTAGCCTTTGGCGAAATCAGCCTTTGTAAAATACTTTTCGATTGTGAGCTTAGCCATTATGTCGTCAATATTGCTCATAGGTTCTGTGTCAAACTTGGTGACGGCATTTAATTTTCTTAAGTCAATACAAAACCTATTACTGCCATCCTTCTTTCGCACCATCACTATGGGCGAGTTGTACTCTGATGTGGCTGGTTCGATAATATTTGCTTCGAGCATAACCTGAACTTCTACCTCCACATCTTTCCTCTTGGCATATGGTATTGGGTATTGTTATATCCGTACAGGGGCGGTGTTGGTTATCTCCACCCTATGTTCGGTCAAAGTTGTGCATCCAGGTTGCTCTGTGAAAATGTCGCTGAAATCTTTCACGAGCTTCCATGTCTGGTCCTTCTGTTCAAGCGACAACTCTGTGTTTATTTGCACATCTTTGTATGTTCCACCCCCGCTGCAACATTTGGCAGTTGCTGGAGGTTTTCATCCTCCACAGCACCTTAATGGTCATCAATCTCTGGCTCAATGATAGCCACGGTTGCAGAGACAACGTCTGTCCTTACTTCATACCGTTTCAGTAAATTGATGTGGTAGGTGGCTATCCTGTTTTCGACCTTCACTCTGTAGTCCATCTTATTGACTACCTATACCACTTCATATGGACCTTTCCATTGAAGCATCATCTTATAATTATTGGTTGGTAGAAGGACCAACACTTTGCCACCCACTTTCAAGCTTCTTAGTCTAGAAGACTTATCATAGTGGTGCTTATAACTCTGCTGTGGTTCTTTGAGGCTTTCCCTGGCTACTTTGCAAGTTTCTTCTAAATGCTGCTTTAAATCCAGCACAAACACATATGTATTTCTAGCCTCAGGTGGTGTTTCTTGCTCTGTCCATAGTTCCTTAAGAGCTTGCATCGGGCCTCTAACGGTGCGGCCATACGGGAGTTCAAATGGTGAAAACCCGTACTCGCTTGTGGAACTTCCCTGTTGTGTATAACAACACAGCAGACAAATATCTATCTCAGTCTTTCGGCCTTTCTTGGCACATTTTCTTTAACATAGCTTTCAAAACACCATTCATTCTTTCACAAATTCCGTTGCACTTTGGATTATAGGGTGTTGTGATAGCTGTTTTACTGAGACCGGTCTATTGACTTCACGCATCATATCAGAGGTGAACTGGGAACCTCTGTCACTTAAAATCTCAGTTGGGAAGCCTACTCTGGCGAATATGTCGAGCAACGCCTCAGCAACTCGCTCTGTTTCTATCCTGGGTAGCGCTACTGCTTCAGGATATCTTGTTGCATAGTCAACCACAGTCAGTATATAGCGATTTCCCCTTTCGGATACTGGAGTGATTGGTCCAATGAGATCCACAGCCACTCTGTGGAATGGCACATCAGTAATAGGCATCTGGCCTTATGGAGCATTGGTTACCCTTCCTTTTGGAATGGTCTTCTGAATTATGTCGCATTAGCGACAGAACCTAGTTACATCACTAGTAATGCCAAGCCAATAGCAGCTTGTCATGATCCTGTCTTCTGTCTTCTTTGCAGAAAGATGCCCTCCAACAATTGACTCATGGCAAGCTCCATTACTCTTTTCCTAAATGTGCTAGGGACTACAATCTGTATAGTCTCAACTATGTTTGAACCTCTCTTCTGTTCAAACATCCGATATAAGACACCTTTGCGGTCTTCATATCTATATTTATGACCACCTTTGGTCATCATCTCTTTGCTGATCAAGGCGTGTGACCATAGTTTGTTCAATGACGTGTCTTTTTTTGAGCACTTTTCATTGAATTAACATTGATTTCTGAGATGCAAGAGGTTTTTGGTACATTCAATGCGCTGATTGGTTGCTCAGCTTTCTTAGCTTGGGCTCTTGTCATGACTGCAGCAACTTTCGACTCCAATATAGAGGTGTTTGGTTCCAGATGCTTATTCCAGCTTCGGTCTGGTTTGTCAAGCACACAAGGTAAATTGAGAATTAAGATCACATATGAGTGATTTTGGCACCATGGCCTCAATCTCTCCTTATTAATATGGAGTGTTAATGCTTAATTTAGCAGTTGGAACAGTCTTAGCTTGGCAATCGATAGTTATCATAACTATTTGCTTTCCTGATAATTGATCATCATGGACTAATTCCCTCCGGACTGCTGCTAGCTCACAGCCAGTGTCTCTGAGGACTCTCACCTCTCTGTCTCCGACATACCCTGTCCGTATGTCTAAGTTACGCTCACCTTCTAACATCTCTATGGTGCATGCTCCAGTGATGACTGGCATTGACTCGCCATTTGCTAGCTTTAGTATACACTTCCAAACCTTTGCCAGTTAATAGTGAGCTTAAACTCACAGCCCATGTGGATTCATCCCATTTCTGGCTCTTGGCAAAGCGTTCAAAACGTTATATAAGCGTACATATCATATTTGGACTCTTCATACTTCGGCAGTTTAGGTCGCAAGGACTTGCTGTTCACAACCTCTGTTGTTGATGCAGCCTTGTCTCCTTACTCAGTCTTTAGACGGAGAATCTCCATCTCCATCTCGAGCTCATATCGCCGATGTTGAGCTTCGACTTCTTGCTGCTCTTTCCGAAGTACCGCTTCATATTCTAGACGTTGAGCTTCGAATTCTTGCTGCTCCTTCTGCAGTAGCGCCTCTTCCTTGCGAACTTGGGCTTCACGTTCTAGACGTTCCATCTCACGTTGCTGAGCACGCTCTTCTCGTTCATGGTACTCAGCCTCCTTCTTTTCAACGTATGTTGAAAGCTCTGAGCCTTTCAGCCCAAGCCTTTCGCCTAACGTTATCCACTTTTCGTAGTCCGTGTTTGGCTATATAGTTGTCAAAACACAGCTGATGATACCTTATGTTAACAGATCCCTGATGGGCCCCAAATTTGTCAAGAGCTACCGAGAGAACCTATGTCTTTATTGAAGACTGTTCAATCTTTTAGCTTTGAACAATATAAAAGGGTTTGTTACCAAGGTGGCGATGCCTTAGACTGTGGAAGATATACCAAATATATAGTAATTTTTCTCAAGCTACTTTGCTTATATGATAAAATGAAATGTTGAGCTATGTGATTTACAATGATTTACATTGAAAACTAATTAATGTTGATCACAGACGTTTTGGCTTCAACAAGTTTCTTTCTAAGCCACGAGTTTCTATCTATTGACTATCTATCGAGCAGCCTCAACTCTGTGGACGTCAGCCACCACTATTGTGTTTTGACTATGAAGTCCTAACCTTATGGAGTTCCAACTCCTGTATATCAATCTTGAAAACAGATTGTTCGATCTATGCTGCCTTCTCAGAGAAGCTGGGCTTCATAAGAGACTACGGCAGCAGTCGGAGGAACCGTGCACTGTATATCAGATTCTGCCTTTGTGTTACAACACTACAATTGTACTACGTACTAAGTAACCTCTCTGAGGAGCAAGCTCACGGAGAGAACGCGGAAACCTTTCGGTAACACAAATATTGGAACAATGGATAAAATGTAATGCAGAAACCGCATTAAAGCCGGATTGTTCAGTTTTTGATTGTCTTCTATGATAAATGGTACATAACATTTAAAAGGAACGACTATGCTAAAACAAGGAAGCTCTGGAAATATGTACACATCGTCGACCCACCAACTGAATTGTTTATTGTGAAAAAAAAATACTGACAATGCCCAAAAGTGGCGCCAAGTCCTTAATTTGTACAATGTTCTATAAACTCTAATAAAGGATCTGTAGACAATCCATCATACAAAAATATATATCCTTTTACCCTAAATTTAAGGAATAAATGATTATTAATTTTTTCTATTTAGTTGCTATAACAACAAGAAATCTGCATGGAACAGAACAACAGTCCAGTAAATTAGTAAAACCTACCAAATACGAAAGTGCTACTAAATTTCACGAGAATTTAGCTTAAGTCCTCCGGTCTTAATTCATTTGAAAGGGCCATTATCGACAAATGGCACTGCTTGCCCATTTATTAACCTATACATTATACGTGCCAGATTTTGGTGTGGGTTGTCTTAAACAATATGGAAAACCTTTAAGGACATAATAAACATAGTAGAATTTATACAGTAACATATATTTTTGTTTTCTCAAAATTTGTATTTAAAGGTTAATGAACAGGTTAGCAGTGCCTTTGAATGATAATGGCCCTGTCATGTTGATAATGGCCCTCGGGCCATTATCTCGTGGCAGGGCCATTATCGTTCAAAGGTACTGCTAACCCTTTCATTTACATGTTTATTACATGTGTACGTCGACTCTCTGATCTCCAGTTGGTCTTTCGTATATACAATGTAGTATATTATCATGCAAATGTATTAAAATTTGACATTGACGGATCTACTTTCTCAGAAAGCTCATCGCCCTCGCTAATTTCTTAGTCTCGCCAAAATATGGAAGCAATGACAGACAATTGTATAAAATCATACTAATGCTACTCTTTTTGCAAGTTCCCTTACAGAGAAAGGAACCATTTGTACTATTAGAGAGTCTATATTATAAATCGCTTTGAAACATAAAACTGACGTCATTTTCGAGATCAATATTCCTTTTGCCATGACAATGCATTTAATTTCGGACATATTTTTTGGATTTTATAAGACTCAAGTGTGCTTTGATTATTGTTTAGTCTCTGCTGTTGGATTAACATGCTTGAGGATTAGTAATCCTGATTTAATGCTTGCGTCTAGGCCATTTCGGTTTTGAAATAAAAAACTAAAATTGGCTTTGCTGCTGGTTAAATTTCAACTGACTGAAGAGAAGAAGGAAACAACAAAAAAAACACAGACTATTTTTTGAAGTTATGTGTATATTTGGACAAGGAATTACAGAAACTAGCTTGTTTTCAAGTAGGCTAGTTGAACTGGATTTCGCACATTGGAAGCCTACTAGCCGAAAACCAGCTGTTCAAGGATGATAGGTTTGTCGACTGTTCCCAGTGATTTTTGCAAGTGTTTTTTGTTTCAAATTCTAAAAAGACACCCCTCATATGTTTTTGATATGTCAGTATTCTTTGCACATTAAAGCATAATCAATTTAAACAAAATGGCCGACTTTTTTACAGAATATTGTCTCACTGACAGATGTATTAATACGCCAACAAAATGTCAATTCTTTTTTAAAATTAACAAAAATGTGTTTATTTATGCTAAAATAAGCCCATAAGCGCATGTGCAACTAATCAATTTTTTAACTGATTTTAAAAATGTCTAACATAAACGATCAACTTTAGAACAAAAAAAATTAGAATCAGTCAAAAATTGGCAGTGCTGTAATCACATTATCACTTTTTGGCCCTGGGCCTTAGTTTGATGATGAGGCTGGGTGACATGATAATAAGATTTGACACCATACAATTTTATAACTATATTTCGTTACACATGTAATAAATCACGATAACAGACCAATGCATCGTTTCTTTTCTTTTGCTAGTATGTGGTTATGGCAAATGCGCCCCACACCCCATAAATAAAATTTACAGTTGTGCATCTAATTGGTTTCAATGTATATGAAAGTGTTAAATAAAGTAATTCTTACCAGGTACTAGGCGGTACATGCTTCCAGCGAGCGTAGGCTCCGTCTTCTTGTCTGAACTGAGAAATCTCAAGGTTTACGCCTACAAATTTTTATAAACATGTGACATAAACTTTATTAAACAATAATTGTGTATATGAAGGCAAAGTTTGGGTTAAAATCGATTAGTGGTAAATGCATTTGGATAGGAGCAAACTCTCAAACAAACTAAACACAACCAAACCCTTTTATCAAGCCCGTTCTTGACAGAATCTGAAATATGCGATAGATCGTATGCTTAAAAGACACGAAATATTGAATTAAAAATAAAGCGTATGTAAAGAATTTTTTTCCGTTTCAATGGCATTAACTAATGCGGAAAGGGTGCGATATCAGACCTTGTTTATTCCTGATATGCACATTTCACTTTACAAAGTTACAACATGGACTTTGAAATTCATGGAAACTGACCTCTGTGGCATAAAGGCAAACAAAAGCGGTAGTAATGTGTCGTATAAATATTCTGTCCACACAAATTATACACCAGATTTTGAACAATGTTATAAAGTCAGTACCCTTATTTTAAAGAAAAAAGTTGTTTATTTCACTATACTTTGGATACTGTAAAACCAAAATATGCCAACACCCAAAGTACTTTTTCAATCTGATCTGTGGTAATAAATAAAAATTAAATGAGAACCTTAAACAATTTGAAAATATCTTGATGTCGAGAAATGTGTCTATTGGGTTTCCCTGACGTTTCCTTAATTTTACATAAATTAAATGTATTATATATTAAAAGAAGTACAACATGTACAACAGTCTTTAATCTGGTAAAACGGCTTATTGAAGACAACTGGAAAACAATTCCAAGAATAAACCGTCTGACCATATTTGTACCCCGTAGTTTGATACAACTTTACAGCAAGGGAGAATACTGAGTATACTGATATCCAGATGCTTTGGTAGTATCCGGTTACTAAAATAGTAATCAGATTGTGCAACACTCTTCGGATTTGAATGATAAGGCGATGTCGCCGTACGGTACGGCTTCGACTCCCATTATAGAAAAAATCATTTTAAAATCACTGTTACTATAGCGTTGTTTGTGTGCATTTGCAGTGTGGCGAACGTTGAAAATTTCCCCGTACAATTGGTCAGAAAATTAATGTTTCAGTAAATAATCGGTTTAAATTGTCATGTAATGATGATAACGTTTATCAGGATAATCCACGCAACCTTTACTTTGGTCGTCCGCCCAAGCTCAATCAGTAACGTTATCGGACTGCTTGGCTTTACTTGCAGACTAGTCGCTAGACCGGGAAATACAATTTGTAGGCTGGGGTCCTCAGGCCCCGGCCTATATCTATCATACTAAGAACTGAAGCCTCACATAGAAAAGCCTTTACATTTTTAACATATTATTCAAATCAATGCGCTATTCATTTGCATAAAATAGTTCATCGAATTAAAGGTTTCTACCCATCATCTGTACTTCACAAGTTTTGTTCTTGAACAACTTTTACCGTCTTTTCCTGTTTTTATTCCACAGTATTATTGTTGTTTCGCAAATTGTATCACTCTTTTTTATATTATTATATAGTTGTTATAATGTTAAAGCACTAATCACTTATAAATATAAACAATATATAAATGTTACGGTTCTTAACCTTTAACACACCACAGTCTTCACATAGACGCTTGATTAGGAAACAGTAAACGTCGAGTTAATACAGATTAAAAAATAGTTCTTTAGTATACAAATAAAACATTAAATAAGTTTCATTCTTTATCTCCAATTCATTTCTTTAAGAAATTGTACGAGTTTTATTTGCTAACCAAACAAAGCATAAAGAAGCGATAACAATCAAAATCATAAAAGGCATACATGTACCACGTTATATATTTAAATAAAACACTCGAGAGGGACATTACAAAAGTCAAGTCCATTTAACAGAATGTGAAAATGCGGAGAAACAGGAAAGCAAATACAAGTAGTGATATCTTATTTCGAGTCATTTAAAAACTGTAATATGACATATGGATTGACTTTAAGATATTGTTATTGATACGAAATTGTATGGTTTTTATCTGTAGACTCATTCAGTCAATTAGTTCCTTTTAAGGCACTTCTAACCTTACTAACACTCATTACGTCCTCAAATGTCCCAGCCTTTCTGCGCTTTCAGCGCTTTGATTATTATATACCCATGAATAATACAGCCTTTATCCGCACGATTGATACAACTGGTTAGATTAACAGTGTGGTTTTCAGATTAATAATTTTTGCAGGTGCATGATTACTAAGCGACGTCATACTAAGTTGTGTACACTTAATATCGTAATTTTCCGGTACTAATCGGCATATACAGAACTTCGAAATTGGAAATTTCCGTCGCTGTTACGATATTCCTACGCTATGCATACATTTACTATTGTTTCCATTGTTATCACTTCTTTTATGAAAGCCATTTGTTGAATAAATTTTTTAATCACTGTATTTAAAGTCTTATAGAGCGAAACGTTATATAAAGGATCAGAATGACAATCTTCAGTTACTGCATCACTGCTTGAAACCGACATTTGAAATAACCGCATTTCAATATATGATAAGAGTGATTTCAGACCCCGAATTGAAAATTAAACCCCAAATGTGTTTGCTATTATTTTACAATTATCCTGAAAAAAATTAATATAATTTTCCTCAAAAAATGCTACACATTCATTCCAAACAAATGATACAAATAAAGTCTCTAATGACAAGTTTGTTTCTGCTAACTATGGAAACACAAAATGGTTAGTAACTCACCTTCTCGGATCCATGTAATGCCAAACTGTTCTATTTCACTGGTCATCTGTTTAGTTTGTTTGAGATACAACATTGCGTAGACGTTAGGGGCTAGAAGAATCATTGCTTGTTCTCCACATCCTGATGGTTTACTGAACAGTTTGTCAACACCGTTCACCAACGTTGTTACAACGTTGTCCATTATGTTAGCTAAAATTATTTACATATAAATTTTTATTATAAACTTATTATTGTTAAACAACTCAAATTATAATACCTAAAATGAAAACTGAAAAGGATGTAACTATTATAAAGCGGATACATGCCTCGCTTTAAAAACTTAAACTTATTAAAAATATTATCTGCTTAATTTCTATAAAACGCTCGATGCTAGTAACCGGCCAGATAATGCGGTGTAAACAGTTTCCTGTCCCTTGCAGCATAATAAATTTGATATGGTATTTAAATAATTAACATGCGCGTTTTAAATTCATATTTTATTTACCAACCGCCAATTTACATTCTTTCCATGTGACTGTCTTTCCTAAATGGACAGAATTCAGAATTATAAGAAATAATTTTAAGCGGTTCAAACAGATTGAAATATATTTATGTTTCTCCTTTAGATAAGAGTCAACAAAACTACAATTTTCTTCATAAGCACTGTAATATTCTAACAACTACCAGTGTTTGTATATACAAGCTTTATTACGATGCTGCTATAGCGAAGTCTACTATCATAATGATACATACAATAGATATTAGCGAGAGTTTATAACACAATGATGATAAACCACAGGGACTTATGTTTAACAGTTAGATACTACAATCTCTCCTTTTCTTCGGTTTGATTTTACATTTAAAAACGAATTCAAAATGAAATAAAATATTTTTTAAGAATACTGAAGAATGTCTTATGTCAATGTCCTCTGCAAAATTTCATTCATAAAATGATAATTCTCTCAAGAGCTCCTAAGGTATACAAGATAGCAAAAGCAATCAAGCAAGTTTATAATGACATGATACAGTTCACCACTTGTGAGTTTTAATCTGTGCGAAAGCTGCTGTTCCCATAAACTAAAACAATTAGAGAGATAAATGTTCGTTATTAAGGACATTTTTCCAAGATAATCTTAATCTGGAAATTTTATCACAAAAATGTGTTTTCTTATTCATTAATTAATGTAAAGATGTCCACATTCTTTCGTTTATTTCTTTTGAAACTCACAGGTTCTTGTCTTTCGTAGCTAATATTTAACAAAATCTTTCCATTTAACAGGGATTTGAGGTTGCCGTTTTGGTTTACTGCTTAACGCGTCTTCATTGCTTTCCTCCTGATTTTCCTCGTTAAACTTTCTCAACTGTTTTGAATTCCGTTTATATGTTACTCCGTTTTTTATGTGTTACTCCGTTTGAAATTTTTACTTCCGTTCTGTGTTTGTCAATAACTATATACGGGTCTTGTTCATAAGTTGTAGAAAGCTTGTTTTCCTTTCTCTTTTCTAAAAGGACTTTTTCTCTTACTTCTATTTGGCTTTTTGTTGCCCCGCGGCTGCTATCCGCCCTTAATTTGCCGTTTTAATTTCATCTCAGCATCTCTGTCCCGGATGCATTCGTCTGAATTGTCGACCGAAATTCCAAGTTTCACATCTGGCAATTTCTTTTTAATTCTGCGATCAAACATTATTTCACTAGGGCTTATTCCCGTAACTGTGTGCGGTGTCGTTTTATATGCGATAAGAAATTTACGAAGTTCGTGTATCCATTTCTTATTTTCCGCATGCGCGCATCTGATTGCATTCAATAGTGTTTCATTTTGGATTTCTATTTCCCCATTTCCTTAAGGCCATAGCGGTGTCGATGTAATGTGTTTGATGTCATTGTCTTTCAAATATTTGTGGAATTTTTCAGAAATAAACTGCGGACCGTTATCTGTTTTCAGTGATTGCGGAAATTCAAAAGTTGCAATTTTAAGTATTTTCAAGACTTTCAATGACTTTCTCAGTCGATGTGTTTTTCAAAATTACAACATCGGTATATCTTGAATAATAGTCCACAATGACTAAAAGTGATTCACCAGGAAAAGGACCCATAAGATAGAGTGGTAAGTCCAGCCACGGTTCTGTGGGTAATGGTGTTCGTTTCATAGGTTCAGGTGTTGATGGAATAGAAACAAGTTGACATGGTTTACATGTTTTGCATGCTTTTTCTAGCTCTCTGTCCATTTTCGGCCACCACACCGTTGTTCGTAACCTTTGTTTTGTTTTCGTTATCCCTTGATGACCTTCATGACCGATATTGATCATTCTGAAAATACCGCATTGAAGGTTCTATGTTCACCGCCATATGCATACCATCGTTTGGGATGGATCAAAATTGCACTGTTTATTGGTGTAAATATTGAGTTGCGCTCAACCCGGGGCTAGGCGGCGTGGGCAGTAAAAAGCATTTCCATTACTGCCCATGAACAGGCTCAATCAAACCGAGCCTGCAATATTTTTATATTTGTCGTGATCGAGGGTCTTCAAAGTTCCCTTTTCATCTATTTCTTAAGAATGTTGGCACAACAATGCGCGATCCTCTCAAACTCACCTGGCCTACGACACACAACTCATCTTTTATTGCTTTGTATGACAGACTTTCACATTTTGCCAAATCGCCAGATTTTATACACTGCCTTAAAGAAGTCAATTCTTGATTTTTGTAGGACTCTTGCTATATGTCCTTGATAGTGATTGCGGTCGGTGCGGCACTTTCAGCAAAGAATCTGACATATTCTTTGGTTCGGTCTCTTCTGTGCAATTTCACAGGCTCTTGTGTTACCCGCGGTAACGCATCAGCGACATTCTTTGGACCTGACACGTATTTCACTTTAAATTTGTTGGGTAACAAACGTAGACCCCATCCTTCTATTCTAGCTGACGGCTTCGATTTCTTAGAATAGATTGTTTCAAGCGCTTTATGGTCCGTAACTTGTTCAAATTATTTTCCGTATAGGTACAAATGAAACCGTCCACATGCCCATACTAGAGATAGCGCTTCCTTCTCTGTTTGAGAATACCGTCTTCATACATCGGAAAGGCTTCTACTAGCATAGCTTATTACTCTGCGGTTTCCCTTTTGAAACTGTACCAGCACCGCTCCAAGACCTACTGGAGAAGCATCTGCAATGACTTGTGTCGGTGCATCTTTTTCATAATACGCTAACGTTTGTGCTGACGATAGCATTTCTTTCAATCTTTAAAATGATTGTTTATGTGACTTCTCCCATTTGAATACTTGATGTTTCCTGTACGACAAAGCAATGGTTCGCTGACTCTTGCCATATGTGGCATGAATTTGCAATTTAAATTCACTAATCCTAGGAAACTTCTGACCTCCGATTGATTTCAATCCCATTGAAGCGCTAACCTTTAACCCCATGGGATTTATCCCTTCTTTGGTCAAAACATTGCCAAAGAACTCTAATTTATCAAAGCGAAATAGGCATTTGTCCTTATTCAGTGTAAGGCCTTTCTCTCGTAGCCTCATGATTTAACACTTTTACTAGCCGTTTGTCGTGTTCTTAACGATCTTTGCCATGTACTATGACGTCATCGGAAATGTTCTGTACTCCTTCATAGTCTTGTAAAACTTGCTGGAGAATGTGTTGATAGATTTCAGGGGGAACGCATATTCCGAAACTTAATTTCCGATATCTCTTAAGACCTTGATGCGTCACAAATGTTGTGATGTTAAGTGACTCTTCCTCAAGTTCAAGTTGATGGAAACCCATTCTCAGATCTAATTTTGAAAATACAGTACAACCAGTTGTACAAGATCTCGTCTACTGTTGGAATCGGATATCTCTCGCGTAATATGGCTTCATTAGCTTGACGCATGTGTGGACATATGCGTACTTCACCCGACGGTTTAGGCACAACCACGATTGGTGATACCCTTTGGCTCGGACCTTTTACCTTTTCAATAATTCCCATTGATTCCAGTTCATTTAATTTTTCGCTCACTTTTTGAACGGTAGGTGTCGAATTGCTTTTTCCACTGGTTTTACATCATTGTTGATGTGTAATTTCACTTTATTTCCTTTAATTGTTCCTACACCACTGAAGAATCAGAATACTTCTGCATGATTTCTTCCTTGCTTATCATGTTCATATTTGTTCCTATTTTAAGAACCCCTAATTTCTCGGCATCTGCTCTGCCTAATAATGGTGTTCCTTCACCATCCAGCACGTAGAACTCGGCGTTTTCCACCACTTCATCGCCAATTTGCACTGCCGATAAGAACTTTCCGAGCAGTTTTAGCGGTTGCTTTGAACCATATGCATATAACTGCTTATCTGGCTTATATTTCTTACAACTGACATTTTCATTTTTTCAAGTAATTCCACGTTTTTGTTTTTTGTCTCTGATGTTATGTCTTTGTATATATATTTCAAAAGTTCTTTTCCATTTCCTCCAACGAGGAGCGATGTTGGACTGTTCTCCGGTGCAGTCAAATGACGGCAGAGATTTATTGTCACTGGTAACCATTTTTTTGTGATTCACAAAAGTGCACAATATCCACTGTTTATTTTACGCAGCATAATGTTCTCTAATCCTCATTTAAGAGAGTCCACATTTAAGGGTTTATTTTCATGTCTCATTTAAGTGCAAAATAAATCTAATCCAGTGTCCATATTAAAGGGCAAATGTCACATTTAAGTGTTACGCAGTCCAATTCATCTCCATCAGTTCTTTGAAGTCCTCGTCGCCATTGTAATATTCTAACAACTACCAGTGTTTGTATAATATAAGCTTTACAAGTTTTAGCTTTCCAAAAAGCTAGTCATTAGAATGAAATTTTCACAAAAGACGTCTCTGAAGTGTTAACTTCTCTAGAAAAAATTCGTTAAGTTGTTGATACTTATTTAGAATTTCCGCCCTGTGGTCGCTCGCTCTCGTCACACGTTTTTGTTTCGATTTTAAATGATGTTAAATTCTTTGTATGACAGTGCTTATCAGCAGGTAGACACATATGAATCCTAATGTTCGGCGGCGGAGGCGGCTGTGTTGTCCTGTAGCCCATAAACTTAAATGTGAAATTCAATGTTGCCTATAAGTTCGTAAGTATTTGACATATAAACTTAATAATTAAACAATATATTCTGCATTAATAAAGCCATCTCCGACAACAAAAATGATCACTTGTTATATTATTTTTGTTATGCCCCTATCAAATTACTAAAATATCGAATTTAATGTTGCCTATAACATTGAAAGTCCCTGTCCTATGAACACAATACTTGTAATACATGTATATCCACATTTGCATAAACAAAGCCATCTCTGACAACAAGATCGATAACCCCTGTTTCAATATTTTTGAGTTATGCCCCTCTTAAAAGACTTTAATATGAAACATAATGTTGCCTATAATGTTGAAAGTTCTTGTTATATTATCTTACTAATTGTTTGAATACATTACCTGTATGAACAAAGCCATCAGTGACAATAAATAGGATAACTCCTATTTCGTTATTTTAAGAGTTATGTTCCTTTCAAATAGCTTTAATTTGGAACTTAATGTAGGTTCAGCCAAAGTATTTCCAATTCCCATAGTGCTGAAATTCCCAAATATTCAATGTCCATTAAATATGATTTATATCATCTTAATTACTAGACATCATTATATTGGTGCGAAGATCTGCATTCCATCTATTCGAAAACACACAAGGGGTTAACTTACTTGTATGAAAAGTAATGATCTCGAACCGAACAGACCATATTTCAAACGCGGAATCGCAAATACGGTGCCAAAAATAAACATCCGCTGTTCCGGCACTAGTACACCTCTATCAAAGAAGATATATGGATGATATTGCTTTCGTTTCTTTTCCTGACATCTAATCCCTTCCAACAAGAGGCCCGCGGATGAAGAGAAAATTTCTAATATATTAAAACGGACTATGTGGTGCAATGCAACATTTAAATGAAAATTCGAAGCGACAATCTTCATTCAGCAAAACGAATAATACAGTACACGAGGTAGTGTTGGTCAAGTACCAATCGGATTAAAATCATATCCTGACAACCGCTCTTCTATCAGGATCTGAAGACGAGTAACAAAAAAGTGGTTTTATCACTAACCCTTTGAACCAATCAGATTGCCGCCTACATAATCGCAAAAGCGAAAGAAAAAATTGTATTTTAAACCATGGAAACTGTGGACAGCCTGCGTAAGACACATTTTACTGGAGATATATGTGTTTATATAGTATTGCATTCATTTCTAATGTTATGGCATCTTCAGATCATTTTGCGAGCGTTATAAATCACGATTCCTGTGTTGACAATTTCTAAAAATAGTAATCGGGGAAACCCGCTATTACTTATGTACGGTGTCTGCGGGCTGTCATCAGATCTAACATTTAGTTAGATCTGACTTAAGTGAGATTGGGTCAAGTACCAGTGCACGTGTTTGTATTACTATCAACAAAATTGCATTTTGCACGTGCCTTTTTCGTTTAAATACATATATCTTCTATCTCGACTGCTCGGTTTTATCTCCAACATAAAATTAAATAATGCATCACAACCAATCCGATAAATATACTGATTCACTTTTTTATATCCAAAGATTGCTATTCTGTTGAAAATCTCGCAGTTTTACCATTTCACTTGGATAATATTTTGAGAAATGGTACAACTGAACACAAAAAGTATGATCAACCGATTGAACTTTTGGATAGAAAGATTCAGTGAATAACAATATCAGTTTAAACTTAAGAATAGTTGGAATTATTGTGTTTCATGGATTTCATTATCTTCGACCTGGTCTGTGGACCATAGCACGAACTCAATCTTGGCTGTCAGCAATTAATAAACTGATCTCTTAAAAAGCTGAAATAGCATTGTCTGTCTTCTCAAGCAGGTATTTGCCGATCGACTAAAATTAATCGGGGAGCCGCGTGAGCTGGCCCGTCCCGACTCTGCAATAAAGTATTCTGACTTTGCCGGTATACTAATTTCTTATCACTCACATGGAATACTTCCAGATTATAACCTTTACATGATTGATATACATGTAGTATGAAAAGTATGTACACTTCGCTTATATGGATTACCGATGGCGTCGATATATACACGCAAATAAGACATGTACTGATTCGGCATTGGTAAAAATTTGTCTGAAACGCAAACTTGCAAAAATACGTAAATGTTTGTTTTTTTTATTTCCTGTTTCTGTTGGAACTATTTTTCGTCGGCTTGTAAATAAAGTTCAATCACCTTTATGCTTTAAATATCTGTTCTTTTTCCCCCTGTTAAAACGAAGCTTACATAGTGTTGTTATTCGTTTATACTTAGATCGTCTATTACTGAGATTTACATGAACGTGCCCATGTGTGAAATCAAAATTGAGCTGAAACGTGCAAAACATACCCGCGAAACCCATAACCATAATACCTGACCCCACATTCACACACTATGTCACTGATCAGAACAATAACAGAGTATAGTAAATTAGACAACACAAGCAATCACCATAACATTTTCATGTAAATGGCGATCGTTTAGAATAAAACTAAGACCACCACCTTTTGAAGAAATATTCTCCCTGAGAAGGAATAATTGTGAAACACCTTTAAAACAGTTATATTAAGCCAAAAATTTTGGTTATAGAATTAAAACTAATTTTTCTTTGTTACAGTTTCAGAGTATATCGTCTTAACAATAAAAAAATCAATGTGATATGAACAAAGTTCAGGTGAAATTAATAAATGCATCAAACATACGAATTCATTTCTTTCCGTCTCCTAACGGTCACTGACCTGATTTGACCTGATTTGCGGACCTAACTATGTAAATAAGCATCGCTTGTCTGCTAAGTGTACAAATACGCATCGACTGTGGAAACTTCTATGGTACCGCTATGACCTAGAAGCTTTCCAGTTTAACGATACTTAAACGACTGCATTATTTCTACACGTCCTGAATAAAAGTATAAATTAAGTATTCAAGAAACATGATTATCTACATTAATATCTTTTCCGGTAAAGAGCCTTTTGCATGCGTCTAGGGAACAAGCGGCATAGTCTAGATAATCCGTTCTGGACCGCGAGTCACTGTTATCCGGTGTTCAGGCTAAAGATCTCAAGTTTGGTCGATTATAATATGTCGGTCATCAGGATGACCGACAATTACTATGCTGCTACAGCGAAGTCTACTTTCATAACGATACATACAACAGATATGGGAGAGAGTTTAATAATAATACAATGATGATAAACCACAGGGACTTATGTTTAACAGCTAGATACTACAAGCACGAGTACAGAGGACGAATTATTATCGAAAATTATAAGCAGACTTGATGTTATACATATTTTGGTATTTTTATATGCTTGTGATCACAGGATTACGTATAGTAACATACAGACGCCTGCAGGAAAAGTAATAAGAAAAAAATAAATTCTCAACAGGCTTTACATTTTTGGTTTACTTTAAGTTCAATCTAACAATATTTTAAAACATTGTTTAGTCAAAATATGGTGAATGTCAAACATAAAAATTGTATTAAAAATATAAACTCTACGGATCCGTTAACGATAGACTCAAACGTGCATTTATTTTATTACACAGCAAAAATATCCCAGTACGTTAGAGGTACGTCAGCTAACGTACGAAATACGTACTTCGGACGTTAAACGTTGCGACTTTTTATACGTAATAATTCGTCTGATACCAAATGACAGTCTTACTTATAGTGACTGTTAATTATTGTATGCAAATTACTTCCATGATAGTTTTATATTGCCCTTGGTGATATCAAGATAAGCAAGCTGTATGATAATAAGATGAAAATGTGGTCCGATGTGTTAACAGGAACTTTCTCGTTTTAATCTCAAGACAGTTTTATTTCGCTCCTAGCTAGAGACACAATCACTTTTTATTTTATTTTGACAACACAATCCAGTATCAGATGTTTAGCTTTTACAGAAAAAAGGTAATTGGTTAGGTTACTTTGGTTTCTAGAATCTTTAAAAGGTTATAGGTAAAACGAAAGAGGTCAATGCCTAATCCAAATGAAAGAGTTATTAAAAATATATTTTCTTCTCATATATTTCAAATATAGAACATGTTCATTTGAAACTCACTGCACGAGCCTTTTATTAAAAATATACAATGATAACATTTAAAACTTAAAAAGTCTAGAACATGTTCGATTTTTTAAAACGTATGTTTAATGTACAGTAATGAAAAATCTACGTTTGAGTTTGTATGTATTTCGTTAACATACGATTTATGGTCGACAATTACCACGTACTTTTTACGTACGGGGCTATTTTTGCTCTGTACTTTTATTTTACCTTTGGCGTTGTCTGTAATATGCAGGATTTATATTCTCAGATCCGCTTTAAAATTCTATTCTGTTTAGTTTGGCCTATTGTTTCCTCGTTTAGGACAAACCCATTATTTTATTTAGGGACCATACGCTTCGAACATGGAATGGTCTTAATCTGAAAATACCGCATTGAAGGTTCCATGTTCACCTCAAATGCACCATCGTTTGGGATGGATCTAAATTGTACTGTAAGTTGGTTAACAGGTCTTCTACAATTTTAATAATATTGATATTTGAAAACACATATCGTCATATGCTGTTAATCGTTCGTGGAAACGTTCTTTAAAGTCCCATAATTATTATGCATGTAGTAGATATAGCGTGGATACACATATTTAAGGAAACTATTATATTATAAAAAATCAGTTAAAGTAACCTAGACTGAGTCATACCTTTTGTGGACTACATATAAATATTATAATAGTGTGGTTATCATTTGTCGCCAGGTTCATTGCGTTATGCATGCCATTTTTATAATGGCATGGACAAATATCTGTTTAAGTAGCAGACATCTGATCTAGGCATGGCCATGGCTTTTGAAGCAAGACATATTGTCAAATTCGTAATTACTCTGATTGCCGATTTTTTAAACAACAATTAAATCGTGCATTTCATAGTTATACATTCTATGAAGAAAACGAAACATCCGTTTAACAAAGTTACAGTGGCCTTGGAACGCATGAACAAATCATAAATTTTATGCGAGATATTATCAAGGATCATTTGTGAAGGTTTCTATCAGTGACCTGGACTTGGAAGATACAAACATGGCTTTACACGCGACAGATTGTCAAACTGTGTTTTATTTGATTATTTGTAAAATGATGGAAAAGGATTTCTCCTTGTACATTTAATATATGCTGTAATTAATTACCTACTCTGAAGGTCGTTGAGCACTATACTTTTGTATGTTTATAGTTCATCTTAATTTACTTTTGTTTTGATATTTCGCCAAGTTTTAAGATTTTTATTCAATATCCCAGCTAGTAAAGATTTGGATACTGCTCATCCCTTGATAAACTTCCTGTAATTTTATTCTTTCCTTTGGCGTTCTCTGTGATGCAGGATTTATATTATCAGATCCCCTATTTTTTTATTATTTAGTTCCGCTCATTGTTTTTGTTTTGTTTTTGTTTTGGACAAACACATTCTCTTTTGTCTGATGACCATACGCCGCTGATCGTGGAATGTTGTTTATCTGGAGTTCACCCCCTTATGCACACCGTCGTTTCACATGGATCAAAATTGTTATTTTTAATGGTGTAAAAATTGAGTTCCGCTCACATCGGAGCCAGGCAGCATGGGCACTACTATGCATTTCAATAACTGCCCATGAACAGGTCCAATCAAACCGAGCCTGCATTGTTTTCATATGTTCCTGTTCAATTGATATCGGTATCACTAATTCAGGAAACCCTTTTACAAGTTCTATCGCCGATACCCAGATTTAATCCAAAAAGACAGGTGCACTTTAAAATCACTATTGCAACAAAGTATTTCACATCCAGATTTTTATGGAAAAGTAATATATGCATATCAGGAATCGCCACAATAAAAAAAGCACAGCCTCCCCACGCAGCGAAAAAGAAGAGAGGAAGAGAGAGAGAGAGCATGTTTTATATAAGTATGTCAATTCAAATAGGACGCCACAAACAATTAACGAAGAAGAGAACCTTTTGGGATACCGCCTTGGAACGGTCAGTGGCAAAACAAAATGCCACTGGGGTTTAAACAAGTTTCTAGGGTGCACCAACCTCACAGTTGCCCCAACAGGTTTTCGTATTACAAAACAAGCACAAGTTGTCTTGGTGAAATAACTCCAACCCACCCATCGGCTGAACAATTTTGCAAGCAAAAGCACACAAACATATAAAACATAAGTTATAAGAAGCATTAATTTATAAACTTAAGAATATAAAAGGCAATGTTAATTTCCCCCGATTATTCGTAAAATCCACCTGACAGTGTAAACAAAAAAGAAAGGTAACATGTACCAACATGATATGCTACAGCTCTCTGCAAGCCTGGTGATTAACCCGACTACAGTTGATAATTTTGCTTACCTCTTTTGTTGCAAGACGTTGGCAGGGGTTTAGGAGTTTACGAAGGTTAATTTATAGGGAAATCTTGCAAAAGAACCTAGAAGCTCGGTTTGTTTTATCCCTGTCATCGTGTTCTTGCTAATTTGACTCCAGGTGGTGCTCTGATCTCGGTAAGATCATTGAGCACCCGCCCCTTTGGCTTTGCAATCTTATTAGCTTCTTATGTTTAATATGTTTTTGTGCTTTGCATGCAACATTCTTGAAGTGATGGGAGTGTTCGAGTTATTTCACCAAGACAACTTGTACTAGTTTGCTGATTCGAGAACCTGTTGGGGCAAGGTTGAGATAGGTGTCTTATTTGAAATTAATATTCTTATAAACACATGCTCTCTTTCTCTCTCTTCTATTTCGCGGCGTTAGGAGGCTGTGTTTTCTGAGCGTGGCGATTCCTCATATGCATAGTTCAATTGTTTTCAAAGTTTCCTGTTCATGCATTTGAAAACCATCGAACACGACTTCTAATAAAAATATTGCAGGCTGGGTATGATTGAGCCCTTTCATGGGCAATAATGATGATGTATAATATATGTGCCGTGCTAAGTGGCATTCGACGCATAACTGATATATTGAATGAATCTCCGTGGAGACTTTTTGCCGCAACACGTTTCATTATACATGGAACTTCTTATTGCTTGTCATAAGAAAGTGAAATATGCATATCAGGAATTGCCACATCCAGCAGACACAGCCTCCCCACACAGCCAAACAGTAGAGAGGAAAAGAGAGCATGGTATTACAATAATCAGTTTCGATATGGACTCCACAAACAATTAACGAAAGTGAGAACTCGAGGGGTTACTGCCTTGGAACGGTCAGTGGCAAAACAATTTGCCACTGGGGGTTTTAACAAAGATCTAGGATGCACCAACCTCACACTTGCCCTACCCAGTTCTCCTATCACAAAACAAGTTCAAGTTTTCTTGGTGAAAATACTCAAACCTACCCAACATTAAACAATGTCGCATACAAAAACACATAAACGATAAAACATAAGAAGCTAACAGCATAGAAAATTCAAAAGCGCGAGTACTCAATGATCTTACCGAGACCACAACAGTTGGAGTCAAATTAGCAAGAACACGGTGAATGATGACAGGGATAAACGAAACAAATCGAGCTTATAGGTTCTTTATAGAAAAGATATCCCCATAATCGTTTATACATGTAAACCCTTAAACCCCTGTCAACGTCTCGCAACACAAGAGGTAAGCATAATGATCAACTGTAGACGGGTTACTCACCAGGTCTGCAGAGCGTTGTCATGTTGGTTACCTTTCTTTTTGAAATTACAGATGGTGTTTACGAATAACCGGGAGAAATTAACATTGCATTTAATTTTCTTTACCGATAACCTTGTTTTGAAAGATTTTCTGTTATGCAAACATTACGTTCATTGAAGTCATTCACATCATTGCAGGCTCTAGAAAAGTGAACAAGCTGTGAAATATAAGCCCCGTAAGATGTTGCACGAGGAACATCGCCGTCTAAAAACGGAAAAATTACAATATTAAAATTAAGATCTTCTCTTTTATCATATATTTTAGTTGTGATGTATCCGTTTTGAATAGAACGATTAAGATCAAGAAATTTTGCTTGTTTATCTAAAGTGTTTGCTTAATTTAGATGAAGTTCATTAGGATTAATTTTATTAACCAGAGATGGAAAATGGTTACTATCTTTATTCAATAAATCATCCAGGAACCTCAAGGTGTTCTTAAATGCTGTTATAATGTCATCGGATGTGACTACATAAAATCTCTTTCATAACAGTATAAAAACAGATCATCAACAAAGGGTATAAACAATTAGTACCCATTGTACTGCCTGTTACTTGTTAATAAATAGAGGTACAAAATCTTACATAAATATTATCCAATAAAAAGGTGAGCGCCTGGATAAGGTCTTGGCAGGTCCATGACGTATAATTATCATAAGATCCATCGGTAAAGAATGCCCTATGTTCATTACAAGCGATAAATGATTTATTTTCACTAGCAAAAGTTTTTTCAATGAGACTGCTTAGCTTGTCTCTTATAAAATTATAAGGGAGAGAAGTTTCACTGTAAATAAACCGATTGTATCGTATGCCGGATATAGCAAGCTGATTGCATGGCTGCGATATAAACAGTTCGTAAATAACACATTGAAAACGGAATTATTAGGATCATTTTAAGTACATTCACCAAACACATGTACGTTATATTTTGTATAGTCCTTATTGGTTGTAATACCAGTTGTTTTGCGCATATATAGGGAAAGAACTTGCAAAATTGCATTTAATCACAAGGTCTTGCAAATGACCCTCGTGATTGTATCAAAATACTATTATTTATGGAACGCCATTACTGCCTTTTTATGAGTATTATGAATATGCGCAGTAAAACATCATTACGTGCAGTAGTAACATCTTTATGTGCACCTCCATATTTTTTGTTATGTTTCAATTCAGTTTAGGTCATGTCACTCAAACATCGAGTTCCCGCTATTTTGACCTCAAACTGGCCCATGATTTCAGGATAATCGGCCCAGGATGTGCGAAACCGGCCCACGATTATGGACTGGTCCACGATCTGAGTCCTACAACAAACACATTAGAGGCGTTTCAAAAGTTTGTGTCAAGGTCCTGTTTTACAGCGAGATCGCTACCCCAAAAAGAAAATATATCATAATTTTTTTTAGTCAAGATGTCGCTTAACTATTCTGATTTAATTTCAACAAACTCACCTTTATTCCTCTTGTCTTTAGAATTTGACGTATCATTGATTCATTGATCATTGACCCTCCACATTTTGGAAATTCGCGTACAATTTCACATCCAAAACATTTTGGGACGACATTTATTCTCGCTTGTTGTAAATTGTAGTTCTCAGAGCGTCCTGGGTGTTAACTTATGAAGTCAGGTAGATCCAATTGTTTCGAGTAGCCGCAGTATATAAAGGCACCGAGGCCCTTATATTTCGAAACGTGTCATATTTCGGTACGAAGAACTTTTAATATATGTTTTTACATCAAGCCGTTGTTTTTAAATCCGAGAAATATACTAAAATCATCTTTAAAAAATATATATCGCCATAACTGATACACATAGATCACTAGAAACATACATATGATTGAGTTGACATGTTCAATAAATGAAACAGCCTTCGTCGAAGCTACATGCATGTTTGGTCTACTGTTTTGATGTTTAATTGATCAGCTATGGTTTTCTTATTATTGTAAGATTAAAAAATCATATGTTTCATCATCGTTAGCATGAGAATACCTCTCACAACCTGATAAAAAATAAAATTAATTTACGATGACTTTTAACAGTACACAGTGCAATAGGTACTTAGTGTGAGTGATTTTAGCGATTTTTTAAAAGTATATTGCATGAAAAAGGTAACAAGGTCTTTCATAACAAGTGGTACGAGAATCGCCTGTTGAACATGTATGTGTCGAATGGATTTCTCATTACAATACATACAAAATCTCCTCATTTTAGAACTGTTTACTAAGTTTTTGTGACAATCAGTGCGCTCTATCAGGTAGATGATACAATCGGTTTATAAAGTTGAGAAATCAAAAACAATCCGAGTATTAACAAATTCATTAATAGTATCAGTGACCTAATTATTATTATGTGCACCACATACTATGTGGATCGTCTGTGGATAGTTTATTTACTTTTTTAATCACGCATATTATAAAAAATAGCACAGGCATGAATGTTAAAGACAAGCATTTTTAATTTGCTATTTTTTTTATTTTTTTATTTTTTAATAGATTTATCGAGTCACATATAACTTTTGAGTAAGACAGTCCATGATGCTGTTGTAAAAAACTATTAAATTATCATTATGTTTAATAATATTCCATCATGCATCCCAAAAACGACCCGAACACAAAACAATCGTTTCTTTTTTCAGTGACCTTGATCTTTAGGACACAGTCATGCATTTTATCGCGAAAAACTGTTGGAAAGTTTCATTACATTTGCCTCAACCTTGTTAAATCAAAAGTAACCTAGATATTTACTTTGCAGTCATAACTTAAGTAACCACGCTATCCAATCAGGCAAGTGACATTATACACTCAGTACATTTGAAAACGCACATGTTTTCCATGATTATTTCTGATATCTAGAATTGACAGAGTTTAACCATATTTAATAATTGGGGTATTTACTAACATTTCTTTGCATATGAGGTAAAACAATCAATCAAATATTGTCCTTTCTTAGTGCTATGTAGGAAACCTTACAATTCCCGAATTGCACGAGACAATTTTATGCACGGGTTATTCGAGCGTATTAAAGCGGCTTTTCGAAACACAATGAACCAATACACAGTAAAAACACAGCGAAAGTTTATTCTATCCGTTTATCATTATGGCACGCCTAAGTGAAGTTGACCGAAATCAGGCAATGGAATGTTTGTTGCCGGAAGTTACAAAAGTGCCATAGCAATACGGTTTGGATGCCACCATTCAACAATTTCCCGGCTTGTGGCTCGTTACCAGCAGACTGGAACTGTGCGCGACCGTGTTCGACCTGTGTAACAAAATAGGGGTCAAAATAGGAGGGGTCAGGACATTAATATTTTAGTATGAACAAGTTTAAACTGTTAGTAATTCACCTCTCTAATACCGTAACACTTTGTTGCCTCTCTGATAGTAGCAATGCTAATTTACCTGGAGAATAATTTTCCCAGAATTATCATTGGCTATCACTGGCAGATTAAACAAGTCTGCTAGAGGGCGTCTACCTGTCAATCAAATTCTGAACAGGTACATAACACCTGGCAGGCCTCGGAAAGTTTGGTTTTTCGAAGAATAAGTTTTGGGGTTTGATCTGGAAAGCTAGTCATGAAGAAGTTTAGTTTTGGGTTAGATCTAGAAAAGTTGTCTAAGAAAAGTTTGGGTATTTAAAGAAGAATCGCGGAACATTTTGGATGGGCTATTAGTAACATGTTAGAAGTAATAAACGGTAGAAACAGGACAGTGTTCTTTTATTAAAAAACCCACTATACGATCAAGGACAAATAAAGTGCTACAAGACGTTATTCTATTTTGGTGCCGTGACCAGGATTTGTCGACTGTTTTGTCGCGACCAACTGACACTATGAAATACTGGACACTGTCGTGTAAATCGTGCAATGATGGACATTGTTCATTTTAGTTTCTAATAAACCGGGATAGCTGTATCTACTACAACCGTGAGTACGTTTTTATACTCTAGCAAATATGGCAGAACAAGAAGAATTTGTTAACATTTTTCGGTCTTTAAGGGATAAATTGACGGGATTATCAACCACTATGGGTGCACAAGGGGTTGCCAAGGTTGTTCCCTCTTTTGATGGGGATAGTAAACAATTTAAAGAATGGATCAAAAGTATTGAAAAGTATGCTCTCTTGGTTGGCATGACCCAAGATAGTATCAAATTAGTGGCATATCAAGCAAGTAAGGGTCCCGTAGGTGATTTTCTTAAAAGATATTTGGACGCTAATCCAAACGCTACATGGCCCGAAGTTAAAACTGAACTGCAAGCTAGATTTGCAGAGGTGGTTGATCCGCAACATGCACTCTTACTGTTGCGTAAAGTAGTCCAAAAGAAAAATGAAACTGTTCAAGTATATGCAGAAAGGTTAATTGCACTGGGCGAGGATGCATTTGAAGGCCAACCGGCCGCTGTCCAAGACAATCAACTTATTGGCTATTTCATTGATGGTCTTTTTGAGGATTCAATGAAACTTAAGGTCATGAGAAGTAATTCGCGTACTTTGCAAGAGGCTATTCAAGTTGCCACAAATGAACAAAATTTGTTTAAACGTTTTCAATTGCGCACTGGCCATGATCTGCAACTCTCACATGACGAACCAAGACATGAACCTATGGACATAGGACACTTTAGAAAACAACAATGTTACTATTGCAAAAAGTACGGTCATGTTCAAAAAGACTGTAAAAAGAAAAAGCGAGAAGTTAGTACTGTAACTGAGACTAAAGATAAACCAAAGCGCAAGTCAATTGACCGCACAAAGCTTGTTTGTTTTCGTTGTCAACAAATTGGTCATTTTGCAAGTGAATGTAAAAACAAAGTCAGTCAAACGATACCGCTCCTCACATGTAGAAGCCGGTGAGAGGAGTCAAAAGCAAAGCATACCTACTCGTAGCATTTCAATAAATTCTAATCCGAATTCTTGTTTGATTAGGGTTCAAAAACAAAAATATAGGGCACTTATTGACTCAGGAGCTGATGTTTCACTTTTACATCGTGATGTTTATGATAAACTCAAAGAGAAACCTAAATTGGATAGGAAACGTAAGGTTTATCTGCAGACTGTAACAGGTGGACAATTATTTTGCGATGGTAGTATTGCATTAAATTTTGAAATAGGTACTGTCAAAATGAGCCATATTTTCTATGTTGTCAGAGAAATGAACCGAAAAGTTATTTTAGGAAAAGATTGGTTACTTAAAAATGGTGTACGTGTCTATTATGATTTAGGATGTATAAGAGTCGATTGTAAATACATCCCACTTCAGGAAGACATACACATTTCTTCTGTTGTCCGACTTCAAAATAAAGTTAAGTTGCCTCCTCAAACATCTGTTATTTGTAAATGTAAGGTTAGAGATCACCCTGAACTTCAGACGGACCAACTATATGAAATCACAGCGATTGATAATGGTTTCTTAGGTTTCGAACCAGGTGTTCTAGTAACAAATTCAATTTCAAAATTAAGGACAAATAGCATCGTCCCAGTCGTAATTGTAAACATTACCAACAAACTTTTCACTTTAAGAAAAGGATGTCCTGTTGCAAAAGTAGATAAAATATTAGAGAGTAACATTTATGATTTAGGATGTATAAGAGTCGATGGTAAATACATCCCACTTCAGGAAGACATACACATTTCTTCTGTTGTCCGACTTCAAAATAAAGTTAAGTTGCCTCCTCAAACATCTGTTATTTGTAAATGTAAGGTTAGAGATCACCCTGAACTTCAGACGGACCAACTATATGAAATCACAGCGATTGATAATGGTTTCTTAGGTTTCGAACCAGGTGTTCTAGTAACAAATTCAATTTCAAAATTAAGGACAAATAGCATCGTCCCAGTCGTAATTGTAAACACTACCAACAAACTTTTCACTTTAAGAAAAGGATGTCCTGTTGCAAAAGTAGATAAAATATTAGAGAGTAACATTTCCAGTATTTCCAAATCTCCTGCTGAGACACATTCAAGATCTGACTTTGAGAATATTGATGTTCCTGATGAATATAAACCAAAATTAGTGAAATTATTAGAACGCAATGCAGATCTCTTTGCTCAAAAAGATTCCGATTTAAGTCACACTGATGTAGTCAAAATGAAAATTGATACCGGAGATCATCCGCCAATAAAACTGAAACCATATAGAACGCCATTGAATAATCGTAAAATTGTTGATGAGGCAATTGATGAAATGTTAGATGCCAAAATTATTTCTAGAAGCAGGTCACCATGGAGCTTCCCAGTTGTCATTGTAGATAAAAAGGATGGCTCAAAACGTTTCTGTGTTGATTTTCGTGCTTTAAATAAAATCACCAAACCAAATTCCTATCCACTTCCTGTAATTGATGATTTGTTGTCGCTTTTAGGCAAAGCAAGATTCTTTAGTAGTCTAGACCTCAAATCAGGTTATTGGCAAGTTGCCATGGATGAAGCTGACAAAGAGAAGACCGCGTTTTGTACATTTAAAGGCTTATTTCACTTTAACGTAATGCCCTTTGGACTTACTAATGCACCTGCTATATTCCAAGAGCTTATGGGCACCGTCCTCAATGGCCTGACTGAGTTTTCAACTGCATATCTCGATGACATCTTTATTTTCTCAAGCACGTTAGAAGAACATCTTTTGCACATTCAAACTGTCTTCAATAGGCTTAGACAGCATCGTCTAAAGCTTAAACTAAAGAAATGCAATTTTCTTAAAGCAGAAACCAATTATTTAGGTTTTGTTATCAATGCCGAAGGTATCAAACCTGATGCAAAGAAAGTTGAGGTTATTAAATCTCTTCCCCCGCCAACCAATGTAAAACAAGTCCGAAGCTTTATTGGCATGTGTAGTTATTACAGAAGATTTATACCAAAATTTTCTGAGATAGCACAACCAATAATATTTCTCACACGCAAGTATGCAAAATTCAAATGGGACATAAATTGTCAACAGGCATTTGACACACTGAAACATAAATTGGCAGTTGTGCCTATGTTAGGTTACCCAGACATAGATAAACCGTACATTTTGTATACAGATGCAAGCAATGATTGCATTGGTGCATGTTTGACACAACCCATTGATGACCAAAGTGACTGTATTCCTAATGTAAGGAATGAAAAACCAATTTATTATTTGTCCCATCGGTTGAGTGAAACTCAGACTCGTTGGTCAACGATTGAAAAAGAAGCATTTGCAATTTACTATGCCCTACAAAAATTAGATACTTACCTTCACAATGCAAGTTTTACTATTAGGACTGACCATAAACCGTTAAAATACATTTTGGAAAGTCCTATGCAAAACAAGAAGATTCAGTTATGGGCTTTGAGCATAGCTGGCTATAACTGCAAGGTTGAGTACGTTGCAGGTACGGACAACTCAGTAGCAGACTTGTTGTCTCGTATGCCGTCAAGTGCTATGACTCATGATGAGATTGACTGTGATCCTGACATTAATGGCAACACTTATGAAATTAATGTCTTGAATTCAAACAGATTCTGTCCTGATGATCTAATGGGATGTCGGGTCGATCAAACAGATTCTTTCATTAAACCTACATTGCCAGACATTGACATGGTGGCAGAGCAAGACAAAGATGAAATTTTGTCTGAAATAAAGATAGGTTTAAAAACTGACAAATTGTCACATTACCTTGCTAGTAGATACGTGATCCATGACAATATCCTTTATTTCATTTCAAATGTCGATTCTGATCCAATTTTGAGACTGTGTATACCATCACATTTAAAAATGCACGTGATTCAACAATATCATGATTTAAATGGACATGTTGGAACCGATCTCACTTATAATACAATCAAACAAAAATATTATTGGCCAAACATGTACAAAGAACTCTTAAATTATGTTTCAAGTTGTATCACTTGCCAAACACGGAATCTGACAAAAATTAAAGCTCCTTTACAAGAAACTGACATACCACCATATGCATTTGCAAAAATTGCACTTGATGTTTCTGGACCGTATCCTACTTCACTTTCAGGCAACAAATATATCGTGAGTTTTATTGACCTATATTCCGGATATCCTGAGGCATTTGCAGTACCAGATAAATCTGCCGATACAATTGTGCACTTGCTTATCGATGAAATATTTCCTCGATATGGCACTGTACTAGAACTGCTGATGGATAATGGAACTGAGAATGTCAATAGGAAAATGAAAGAAACTCTAAATTACCTGCGAATCAAAATGATTCTCACTACATTCTTTAGGCCCCAAAGTAACGGCAAAATTGAAAGGTACCACCGCGTATTGGTAGATATAATGAGCAAAAAACTCAAGGACAATTTAAACACATGGGATATTCATCTAAATCAGACATTGGCAGCTATTCGTTTTAGCGTAAGTGACGCTTCAAAATTGTCACCATTCTTTCTTTTGTTTAATCGCGATGTTGTTTTGCCTCTTGATAACATTCTTAAACCCAGGCGAAAATATACCGGTGAAGATTTACATCAGATTGCCCTAGAACAGCAACACAAAGCTTTTCTTCAAGTACACCAAAATCTTAAAGCTTCTAGGCGAAGGCATATGAAACATGCAAACAAAAATACTTCATTAGTCGAGTTTGAAATTGGAGATGCAGTTTACTATAAAAATTTTCAAAGAAAAAGTAAACTTGAATCTAAATGGAAACCATTTTATCGCATTATTCAACAAACATCACCTGTCACATATGTAATTAAAAATCAGTTAAATGGCTCGACAACTAAAGTGCATGCTGAACAAATTCGCTTAGCAAATGTAGATGAATGGCAAATCCCTGTAGACCAAAGTAATCGTCCTCTAAGATCTACACAATATGTTGTACCTCCTGTCAGTAACGAATCAAGTTCATCTGACACAAATGACGAAGAAAATATCCCATTAGCACAGTTAGCTCAAAAATACCGCAAACAAAGAGAAAATTCAGATAACGAATCTGACATGCCGCTGATGGAGTTGAAAAGAAGAATAAATGAACGGGATAATCATGACCATTATTCCTCTGAAAAATGGATCTGATTCTGACAGTTATTTTTCTTCTCGATCAACTACACCTGTTTTGCAGTCATTAAACATAAATGGAACTTCTGTTTTCCCAGATAAAACAGTGAATGAAACCTGTGTTATTTCCGATAACACTGTAAATGAGGCATCTATTGCTTCTGAGAATACAAATAAAGAAGCGTCTGTTATCAACGGTAAGATTAGGCCAGCTGTTGTAAATTGTAAACAGCAACACCCTAAGATAACAAGACGTGAGAAGATGAAGAATTTATTGGACGCATTGAGTGGTTTGCTTTAATGGCTTCACTAATGTTCATTTTGTACATATTTTTTTGTAATGTTGAAGTCTCAAGTTATTTTCTGTATTTTTCAGAAAATGAGAACATTCATACTTTGCGTTTACCTTGTTAGCATAACAGAGTCTGTTCTTATTAGGCAGAGCGTTATCTTTCAAAAGATAAATGAAATTTCAACAAGTCGTGCAAGATGGCTCGCAAGCCTTGTTGTTGATCTTAAACCCTTTGATGAATTTTTGATAAAAGTTAAGGTCGACGTTAAGAATGCCGCTGAGCTTGTTAGTGCAATAGTTAAATATTATGAGAAATCTCGCCAAGTTGAGTATGTCAATGCATTTAAGTCTTTAGAAAAAGAAATTCAATATTTGGATGAGACGCGCGAAACTATTGTCGAGAATTTCTATGATTTGAAAATGCAACCAGTTAAACATAGAAATCGGCGTAGTTTGCTCCCTTTTGTCGGTGAAGCATTAAACTTTTTATTTGGCACAGTTGACGAGTCACAACTCAAAAGTATTCAAAGAAATGTTAAACAACTTGCTTCAAACCAACAACATATCTTGCATGTTGTTAACGAGAGTATCTCGATCATAAATGCTTCATGGATTCAAATTAGCGAAAACAGGCACTCCATTATCGAACTTATTGCATCTTATCATGCATTAGATGCAAGACTTAAAAGCATAACAGAAAACTTGAGCAGAGAAATCGGCGAAACTCGTTATTATGTAGACATGTTTACCCGACTAGATCTACTTATTGATGAAATTAAAAGCATGCTTCAAAGCGCTAGACTCTATTTTGAACATCTAAAAAGCAAAATAGATTTTCTTTGCTTAGGCCGAATTTCACCAAGTGTCATAAACCCAAATCAATTGCGTTTGTTGCTTCTCGAAATTAAATCTAATCTTCCACCTACCTTAGCATTAATTGAAGACCCAAAACAAGATTTATGGACTTATTACCGACACTTAACATCTACTGCTGTTTTAGATAATGAACAGGTTATCATTGTAATTGATATCCCGGTTATTCAAGTTTCTGAGATTTTTGATTATTTCTCGGTGGTAAGCCTCCCTTTAATCTTTATGGGAAATCCCCAAATAAATTCAGGAAAAAATAATGCTAATCTGATCGCTACCTATGAATTAGAGACTAATCACTTCTTGATAGACAAACGCAGGACCAAATACGCTCTACTGACTGACGAAGACAGTGAAACTTGCAGACATTCTGATATCAAATGGTGTGCAATAAAAAGTCCTATATATTTTGTCAGTGTATCTAAATTGTGTACATTAAGTCTATTCTTTGCTAACTTTGACGAAGTGCAAGAATATTGCAAGGTATCTGTTACCTTGAATAACAGATTACCAATGGCTATGGCATTAGATAACAATCAATGGTCTATCGCAGTTTCGGAACCTTTGCAACTTTCTGTTGTTTGTGAAACAACTCAATCTCAAGTGACTACACATCAAATAGAACCACCTTTACAAATTGTCACTTTGCCAGAAAAATGTACAGCTTCAAGCAAACATTTTACATTGACTTCCCAATACAAACAGAGCTTGACTGTTGCAAATGATACATCTGATTTAAAAATACTCCGTACTGTAAACTTTTCTAACAATTTCATTTGGCAACCGTTTACTCAAAAACTTCAAAATTACACCTCTATTCAGTTGCCGGAGAAATTAAAAGAAATCCGCCAGATGCCACTTGATCACCTTATTAATGAGTTACAAAACTTAGACCAGGTAGACGAAAGCGAAATTGAAATTCCAAATTGGGGAATATCATTTGGCACTTTCTTGTTGATAACGTTGGCAATTGCCTTGTTGTGCCTCTGTCGAAAATGGGGATGTTTCTCAAAACTCTGTTCTGCTAAAGGTTTGTGTGAGTATGAATCGTCAAAGACCAAGAACATTGAACTGAACGAGATGCCGGCTCAGACTTCCGGGCAGAATGTTTCTTCTGCAGAGGGACAAACAACCCTCTCATCATCACGTAGACCAGTGGATCGAATGATACGTCTGATATATCCACGTCTGTCAACAGAAGATAAGGCAGGAACTGAGACAATTAACCAGACTCACCTGTGAACATTGAGAACTTATCATTAGCAAGTACACTAATGATATGAACATTTTATTGTGTGTTTATCTAGCGTAGATTTCTTCAGTCTGGACTAGCTGTAAATATTAGTAGGAAACCAGAACTGCTATTGAGAGAAAACAGTAAAGCAATTTAATGTAGTTCTGTCGAGATTGTATATATAGCCCAATAGGCCAAGAAGACTTGTACCCCACTGAGGATAGTAATTAGAAAGTTTAAACGTCAGCAATAACAAAACTAAAGCAAGAACAATTATGATATCCAGATGAACGATTGAACACCTGCACAAGTAAATACGGACAATCTTAATCTTCTCAGAGATGAAACAATGTTTTTTTTCCCTATCAGACAATGCCACCAGTAAACGGATTTATGTTATTGGATTTCGGGACTTGTTGTTAAACACGCGTCGACAAGAAGACCGGAAGTTATTGGGACATTTCCACGTTCGAGACAGATCAAGACGAGGATTAACTTGTGATCATGAAGTGCCTTAGTGTTTTATTTTAAAGTAATTTATTTAAGCTTATTCTCGTTCATTCATGTGTTATTGTGTAATTTAATTAAAACCGTCGTGAGTAGAAAGACTAAAAGGCACAAACTCTTTTTATTATACACTAGTGAATGGACTTATTTAGTTTGAAAATAATAAATTAATATTCAAACTTAGTGGTGGACGAATGTAACAAAATAGGGGTCAAAATAGGGGTCAGGACATTAATATTTTAGTATGAACAAGTTTAAACTTTTAGTAATTCACCTCTCTAATACCGTAACACTTTGTTGCCTCTCTGATAGTAGCAATGCTAATTTACCTGGAGAATAATTTTCCCAGAATTATCATTGGCTATCACTGGCAGATTAAACAAGTCTGCTAGAGGGCGTCTACCTGTCAATCAAATTCTGAACAGGTACATAACACCTGGCAGGCCTCGGAAAGTTTGGTTTTTCGAAGAATAAGTTTTGGGGTTTGATCTGGAAAGCTAGTCATGAAGAAGTTTAGTTTTGGGTTAGATCTAGAAAAGTTGTCTAAGAAAAGTTTGGGTATTTAAAGAAGAATCGCGGAACATTTTGGATGGGCTAGTAGTAACATGTTAGAAGTAATAAACGGTAGAAACAGGACAGTGTTCTTTTATTAAAAAACCCACTATACGATCAAGGACAAATAAAGTGCTACACCTGGTAGGGCCCATGTTACAACTCTCAAACAGGACCGGTATTTGTTGGTTACACATCTACGTGACCGGTTCCTACCAACAGCAACTTCCGCAAGACGAACAGTAGGCACTCATGGGTTAGTGGCATACTCGTTAATTTCATACGAATTCAATTTTTTATGTGATAAAAAATGAAATCATTTTTGTCTAATTTTAAATGATGCACGTTTTTTTAGGCGCAGGATACATCCTTACACTGTCCGAAATCGTCTTCGAAATGCCCGGCTGATGGCAAGAAGACCGCACAAGGCACAGCGACTCACTCCAAGGCATCGACGAAATTGACTTCGATGCGCACGTGCGCATATTCGCTCTACAAGAAGGCAGTGAGGTCATGTGCTGTTTTCGGACGAATCCCTCATTCAACTGAGCCGTGCGGATGGCCGGAAGCGTGTTTGGCGACGTCGTAACGAGCGGTATACTGATGCTTGTACGATTGAGTTTAACAGATGGGGTGGGGGTTCTCTCCACTTTTGGGCAGGAGTTACCCAGTTTCAACGAACACCGTTGGTAATTTTTGACAGAAACGTTACTGCAAATGTGTATATCAATAATGTTTTGAGACCAGTTGCTATTCCATTTTTGAACCGACACTTTCCTAGAGGAGGTGGAATTCTGGAGCATGATGGTGCTCGAGCTCACATAGCAAATGTAACTCGCAACTTCATCGCACAGAACGGTATAGATGTACTGGACTGGCCAGCTTTATCACCAGTCATGTCACCCATTGAACACATTTGGGATATGCTCAAACGCTGTGTATACGCACGTGTTAACCCCCCGGAAAATTTCGCTCAGCTCCGGCGTTGATTGAAGAGTGGGACAATATTCCACAGAGATACATTGCAGAAAAAGTTCTGTCCATGCGTCGAAGATGTCACAGCTTGATTGATTTTCAGGGTGGCCACACACGATATTAATTGTGCGATTTTCGAAATATGACTCTATGATATTGAGCGAATGAATTCTAATGAAATGCTTGTCTGATTTTGATAAAACTGTGCATATGAAATGAATAAATATTGAGTGTACTGATCCGTAATTTTGACTGTTATTCATTTATCGTTTTTTGAGATATTTGATTAAGCTTAAGGTGTGCGTTTTCAAATGTACCCAGTGTAGTTCGAATGTGACCCGTGAGCTGCGACCTTTCGGACAAGTCAACTGTTATAAACCTAAATAGATCAATTGCGTCAATTTACAGTTACCATTAAGTTACTTATCTTCTACAAAATTAAACCCCGACACATGTAAAAGCATCAGATATTCAGTCACGAAGTAATAGCTCAGTGGGTACCGATATCGGGCTTTGATGCAAAACATTGCAAAGTTCGGATCCGGCAAACCCAGACAGTCAACTTCAGACGTACCGTTTCAAGTCGGTACTTTTTGGGGCAACTTGTTCGCCACTCATACTAAACGCAACCATTATGAAGCATCTGAATTTACACCCATGTGTACAGAACAGATCAAGCACGGGTTATACGTAGATAACATTCTTACAAGCGTGCAAGATGAAACTACACTACTAGATTTTTACACGAAAAGCAGGCACCTATTTTAACAAGCTGCCTTTAATTTTAGATCATGGAGTTCGAACAGAAGTATGAAGATCGAGTCCGATGAAATCGGTGATAAGGACACATTCACAAAGGTACTGGGCATGCGCTGGAATTCTACAGATGATGAACTATCATTTCCACATAGAGAACTCACTCTTGAATGACTCTTTTCTGATGAATCGCGCAATATATATTACCATGTTTTGACGTATACTTCCGTTACGTAAACAGTCAAACAATTCATCAGCTCTTTTCTCATTTTACTGTCTACACGACACCCCCAACAAGTGATTAGTTAAAGAGACATAATTTATTATTAAATAAATAACAACTCTTACCATGTAAGTATGCAGTAGCTTTTGCTGTACCAGAAATGCTTTTTTCAGGCAGCGACAGGTCTACAGTCAAAGTCCGCTCTCTACCACTAGAAACTAAAATAAGACCATAAACTTTTAAACGACACTTCGTAAAACTGCAACCTATAACATTTTATAAATGTATTTTTATTTCACCGGCGAACAGTGTCGTTAATGAAACCAATTAAAAACCTGCCTCGAAACAATGGCCTGGTAAATTTGGTCGCAGACAAAAATTGTGGCTGTTCATTCCCAGATAATAAAAGCCTTTATAGTATAAATACAAAAGTGGTCAGAACTCGGTATCGTTTGCTTTTTGAAAAATTTGCATCACTGCAAAAGTGTTCTTGAAAATCTGCAGCCACAACTTAGTTATCTTTTCTTTTGTTGTAATGAGGGTTCCAGGAAAAAAAGTCAGTGATCCTTTAAAGTATTCTCATTGGTTTGAATTTAATCAATTTTTCCAACTCCTGTTATCAATAAAATCACAAAACAGTAATCAATAAAAACACTAGTCCTCGATAAACTAAGCTAGAAATTCCAATTATTTTTCAATTAACTACCTTCAAATTGAAAGTGTAGTGTTTTGTTATCCATTATTAATTGTTATTCGACTCGCCGTTGCTTAGGTCTTGGTGTGGAAGATTATGTTTATGAACAATTCAAAGGTGAAATATGCATATCAGGAATTGCCAAATTCAGAAAACAACAGCCTCCCCACACAGTCAAGAAGAAGAGAGGGGGAGAGAGCATGGTTAATAAAATAATCAGTTTCAAAAAGGACGCCACTAACAAAAAACAAAAATGAGAACCCGAGGGGTTACCGCCTTGGAACGGTCAGTGGCAAATCAAATTGCCACTGGGGGTTTAAACCAGGTTCTAGGGTACACCAACCTCACACTTGCCCCAACAGGTTCTCGTATCACAAGACAAGTACAAATTGTCTTGGTGAAATAACTCCAACCCACCCATCAGCTCAACAATGTTGTATGCAAAAGCATACAAACATAAAAACATAAGAAGCTAATAGCATTGCAAAGCCAAAGGGCGGGTACTCAATGATCTTTCCGAGACCAGAGCATCTGGAGTAAAATCAGCAAGAACACGATGACAGGGATAAAAGAAACAAATCGAGCTTCTAGGTTCTTTTAAGAAAAGATTTCCCCATTAACCTTCATAAACTCTTAAACCCCTGCCACCGTCGTGCAATCAAAGAGGTAAGCATAATGATCAACTGTAGAAGGGTTAATCACTAGGCCTGCAGAGCGCTGTAAAATATCATGTTGGTAACCTTTCTTTTTAAATTTACAGATGGTTTTTACGAATAACCGGGAGAAATTAACACTGCCTTTTATCTTTTTAAGTTTATAAATTAAATCTCCATAAAAAACTGGTTGTGAAATACCTTGTTGCAAAAGTGATTTTAAACTGCATTTGTATTTATGAATTAAATCTGGGTATCGGCGATAAAACTTGCAAAAGGTTTTCCTTAATTTGTGATACCGATAACCTTGTTTTAAAAGTTTTTCTGTAATGCAAAGATTACGTTCATTGAAATCATTAACATTGTTGCAAGCTCTTGAAAAGCGAACAAGCTGTGAGATATAAACCCCATAAGATGTTGCACGGGGAACATCGCCGTCTAAAAACGGAAAATTTACTATATTAAAATTAAAATCATCTCTTTTATCATAAATTTTAGTAGTGACATAACCATTTTCAATGGACAGATTTAGATCGAGAAAGTTTGCTTGCTTTTCTGAAGTGTTCGCTTTGTTAAGTTGTAGTTCTTTAGGATAAATCTTATTAACAAGTAATGGAAAATGGTTATTGTCTATATTTAATAAATCATCAAGGTACCTCGAGGTGTTGTTAAAAGCTGTAATTATATCATCTTGATGTTCAGTAGAAAGAGATAACATAAAGTCTCTTTCATAACAGTATAAAAACAAATCAGCAACAAGGGGTGCACAATTAGTACCCATTGGGATGCCTATTACTTGTTTATAAATAGAGGTACCGAATCTAACATAAATATTATCTAGTAAGAAAGTTAGCGACTCTATAAGGTCTTGACAAGTCCATAAGGTATAATTATCATAAGAACCATCTGTAAAAAATGCCCTATTTTCATTACAAGCGATGAAGGCTTTATTCTCTCTAGCAAACGTTTTTTCAATGAGACTGGTTAGTTTGTCTCTTATTAAATTATGAGGGAGCGAAGTGTATAATGTTGAGAAATCGTAAGTAGACAAACAGAACGCCCGATAATTATTTGATTTAAGCTTATTCAAAACGTCATTTGAATTCTTAATCGACCAAAATAAATTTTTGCCAGAAGTTTCAAAAACCTTATCACAATACCTAATTACGTGTTCTTTTATAGCTGTAAGACAAGATGTTAAGAGCACAGATAATTTAGTAGTAGTGCAAGAACTAGAGTTAGCAATAAATCTTGCTTTATACGGTGTTTTATGCATTTTAGGTAACCAATACATAGTAGGTACTTTGTCTTGTTTCGGCTCAATACTGATTCTAAATTTTGTAATTTGTAGAGTGTGTGCAGTAACAATATCACTCTCAGATGAAGAAGTCAGTATATAAGCATTAGTGCTGTTCAGTTCTTCAGTTTGAATATTAATATAGTGTATTCGTCACACTATAATAACATTATTAGAAGCCTTATCAGCAGGTGTTAAAACAAATCTGTTATGAAAGTCTTGAATTCCTTTTTTCAAATGACGAAAGTTAAAACGAGGTCGAGGTGGTAATAAAGCAATGTTTCTTTCATAAAATGATATACGGGTGTCAATTATTTTGAATATGTGCTTTTTCCAGTTAGAAAGTGCATTAGGCTCGGCATGTTCTCTTTTGCACCATTTATTGCAAAATAAGTTCAAAGACTCGGCAATTTCTGCACGGCATGCATTAAAGTCAATTTTGGATGATATTCTATATTTGGGACCTTTAGAAATTAAATTACGAATTCTAGAGTCTTTGATTAAATTAAGATCACCGGTAACAATATGACCGGCAGGCTTATAGCAATATTTAGAAGTTAAACAATCTCAAGATTTTGGTGTATTTTCAATGATCTGTAAATCCGATGTAATTTTATTGTAATTAAAAATTGTATTTCTAGTTGGTTTGTTGTATTTATAACAAACCATAGGCGATTCAGTATTCTTAAAATAAATAGGAACCGCCGATTGAACTGTTTTATCTTTAAATATACTAGGAAGGTCAATAAAATCTATTCCTTTATTTAAAAAAGAAATTTTAAGGAAATGTCTTTGATGGTCAGATTCCAAGTCAATATGCGGCCTGAGAACATGCCGAGTATAACACTGAATAAGACTAGCAACCTCGTAAAATGGATGGGTTCTAATGACGATGTCGTCAGCTTCCTCATCCAGTTTCTGCAAACTTGATATAGAAAGAGAAGCTAACCTAGATAGCATAGCGTGTCTGCCAGATTGTTTTAAAATAAAATGTAGGTCATGAATAGAACAACGAATACGTGATTTTCTTTTTATGTTTCCATTAGTTCTGCTTCCGTGCGACCTCGATTTTCTTTTACGTATTTCAAGTAATTCAAAGACGTCATAATCAGGATTTTTAGAAATGTTGCCTTCTTGATAAATATTATCATTTAAACCAAGTGGGTAAGGAGTTTGTAATTTTTTAATCCATTTCTGCTCCGAAACGAGCCTGGCCCTGATTTTAAATGCTCTTGAAGCAGTGCTGTCAAATGAAAGTTTTTCTACTGGTTGAACGGAAATATTTTGTAAACGGTGTCCTGAATGCTTAAAGTGTTGGTATAAAAATGTTTTAAATTTACTGTTGTTTCGAATTTTAGAACAATGTTGTCCAAAACGTGTTTTTAAAGGGCGACCTGTTTGTCCCACATATTGAATACCACAGTTATTAGAATTTCAAGTTAAAACGTAAACAATATTATCAGTTCGTCAGTCTATATCATTATTATTAAAAACAACTAAGATTAACCAATTAAACACCATTCAAAGCGTTCCTGATTAAATGAAAATATGTTAATGCGAATATTAAGCATACAAATTGGATACTTTTTACCTTTTGTTCAGTATATATACTTAAGAATTGTAGTTTCAATTATTATATGTTAAGCATTAAATTGGCAGTGTACAAGATAGGTAAGAAATTAAAACCCTGAAATCTGAGACTTAAAAGATATTTTTTATTAAAATTAACCTAAGAAATCATACACCAATTTGTAAATTTGGATATGTTATATGCATCAGAATGTAATAGTGCTTATATCATGGGTTGCCTTGCAAGTTAACTTTTGCCATGTATAACGTAATACATAAGCGTTTTAACGTCCAGTACTCTCCATATTCTACCATCTTCTATTGAATCCGCCAGATTCTGAGTCTTTTATTGCCCGTCCATATGATAACCGTTGAACCTTCAGTAATGGACTTTTTAACTGTATTCAATTTATAAAATTCCTACCGTCACTTATCACACGAACGTCATTTTTACAATCCTCCCTGTCTTTATGAAGGTCGTCCAGACAAACTTGTATAGAAATCTTCTCTTCAATGCCCTCATTCTGTAAAAACAGTGATAAAATCTTTAACTATAAAGCGCGATCCAGTAAGCTAGCATGCTTTCTTAAATTACGCCATTAAATTTGCACGAAGAAGTCGTCATTGTTAGACCGATTTTCTAAACTATGTGTCTAAGATGGAGACATTTTTCGGTCTGAAACTTATTTTTGAGTAAATGTTAATTAGAAAATGGACTTTTAATACAAATATAATGCTTATTGTATAATTATATGACTACTTTTACTCAATTGCATGCTTTGATGCTGGACACCAAACGATGTCTAAATTGTGAGTACGTATACCGATCCTTTGGTTGATGTTTTATTGAGCCTTGCCGAAATAATAAATCTATGAATTCGGTAATCTTGAATAAAACCTATCGGGACCTACAGCATATTTTGGAATCATAATAAAATCAATGTTATGATGAAGTTTAGCCGTGTGTTGTTTGCCGCAGAATCAACTGACGGATTGATATTACTTTTTTTAAGAAAACACATCTTAAACTAATATGACTGATTTAGAAATTATTCGTGATTGGCTTGTATTGATGCACTGAGTTTGCACAGTGTTCCAATATTTGATAAATATACTAATCGTCGAAATATCTAGTTTTCAAGTTGTGGAGAAAAATGTTACCAGTATGAATAAAACGAAGTGTGTGGCAATGACCATACTAATTAAATTAAAAAGAAAGATCTGATCTGAGAAAGGGATTGTTCTTGAGTAGACGATATTTTTAGGCCCATAAAACAACTATGAAAAACGATTTTTCCTTTATTGCCGCCGCGAGAAGGTTTCACAACACTAAATCTAAGTATAGTTACTCTTCTAAACATTCCCCCGCACATTGAGAGGTTTACCGATCAATTATATAATAAAATGAAATACATTTTGCAACTATAAAATCCTTTTCAGATTTATGTTCTGATCATCTTTCTTTAAACTATAAATGAAAGTTACTATTCAATATCATATTTTGTGTACATGATTATTAGACAAAACGAAATATCATATATCAAAAGTACATGGTATTAAAAAGGCCACATGCCTTCGATTAAATGCGATTGTCACAAGGTACAGTTAATAAATTCCGACCTATAACACAAATAACATGCACAGAATTAACTCAATCTGTTAATCAGTTCTGCTCAGCTCATAAATTAACAGTACACGTAACTGTTTACAAGTCAACAATGAAAATACAGCACTCTTGATGCATGAGTTCTTCTATGTAACAATATACATACAATCTTCTTTACAGTTACATTTGTAGTTTCTTCAAAAGTTCAAACTTCTTTGGTTTGATTTTTCATGAAGATACATGAAAGATTCATCCTTTAAATCTGTAATCACAAGCTTATGCGATTTTCTCATCCCTAATGAGAAGGCACTGGGGATTATTGTGCCCCTTAACACTATGCCTCTCAAACTTAATAATTTAATGCTTATACTTAATGAGAAGACACCAGGGATTATTGTGCCCCTTAACACAGTTTCTCCTAGTTTGAGATCCACAACTCGAACATTACCATCATGTCCACAGTACACTTTAACTATCTTTCCTAATGGCCAGTGCCCACGTGGAATTTCTGGATCAACCAGCAGTACAACATCGTTGACCTTGAAATCCCGAGAACAATGAAACCACTTTGATAGTGTTCCAAGGGTTGGTAAATGCTATTTTAACCAACGTTTCCACAAGTGACGTCGTAGAAGTTCTTGTACGAAACGCCAACGCTTTCTGATGTCATAACTATCCGTGTCTGGTATTTGTGGAGTAAACTGTCCACCAAGCTGACCAATCAGAAAATGGTTCGGTGTCAGAACGATGTCATCACTAGGATTTGCTGACTGGTAGGTGATAATCTTTTTATTTAATCTTCAGCTCCGGTGATTGCTGTTATTAATTCCTCGTCGGTAATTTATGCATTGCCTAAAACAGCATATATTGCTTTCTTAGCTGATTTCACCATGGCTTCGTGAACCCCGCCGAAGTGAGACCCCTTGGGTGGAATAAACTTCCAGTCCACTCTCTTGGTTGCAGCGTTTTTAACAATTGCTATTTGGTCAAGTCTTTTGAAAACTTCTTTGAGTTCGTTAACGATACCAATAAAATTTGTTCTATTATCAGAAACAACAGTCCTTCGTAACCCCTTCGACTTACGAATCGGTTAAATGCATTAAGAAACAAATTTGTATCTAAACTTTATGCCATCTCTAAATGCACTGCTCTTGTTGGCATACATGTGAAAACACAAAACTACCGTTTCAGCCTTGTTTTACCACGACCTTGTTTGGTTATAAATGGTCTTGCATAGACAACGCCGGTGTTGGTAAATGCTCGTACAGACTGTTCGATGCGTTCCCCGGGTAATGGTCCCATTATCTGTGCTGAAGTTTTAGCTTAAAGTTTGCGTTTTCCGCATTCAGTACACTCCTTCTCCCAGTCTCGTATTTCTTCACGGGCCGATAATACCCAAAACTTAATTTAAAGTTCAGCTAATGTTTCCTTGGAAGAATGATCGGACATCTTGCATCACAGGATATGAATTCTGCAAAATTCAACCTACTGTCTGCTCAAATTACTCCTTCAGAGTCTATTTTTGGATTAAGAGGTGGAGTCTGTTATTTACAGGTACCGTTCTTCCTTTTAAAAGGCACTGATATTCGATACTAAATGATTCTTCCTGTGCTGTTTGAATAATCTTTAACTCTTCTTGTTCAATTTCTTGAACAATATGTTTTGATGACAACCGTCTCTCTGGCCTAAGAACATTGCAGTTATCAATAAATCTTTGGACCCATGCTGTAACTCGCACCAAACGACTCCAGTCTGAAAATCGTGTTGGATTTAATCTGAATGCCACAAAATTGCTGTCCTTTGCTTTTCGTTTCATTTCAACTTTGGCTTCTTCATTTTCTGATTCACTATCTGATACATTGGTGATATATCCTTTCTTTCATTGGTATCTATTATATGTCCATATGCAGCTTTCAATTCTACATTTGCATTTAACCTCTACTCATTACCTCTTAATCTGTCAAATGCCATTTGAAAATTGTCTGACAATTCATTCTTGTTGTCTTTCCATGGGATAGGAACTTGGTATCTCTTTAAATCTTCATTGCACGGCATTTTTTCCTCAACGAAATTAAAAACTTTCTTGTCTTAAACATTAATGTTTGCACATGTTTTTGCTGTCAATATCTTCAAGTTCCCAGAATCGTTTCAATGTGTCATTTATTTCATGATTCTGCACATGAAAGGTAAAAAGATTGAATTCACCGTCCTTTGCTGGTAAAGGTCCAACACATGTCCAGCCTAATATATCTCCATAAGTGATCTATGTAATTCTTGATTATCAAGTCCAATAAGAAGATCGATCTTCGATTTCCTCCCGAATGAAGGAAACTTGAATTTTTTTTTAAATGTTGGTACTGGCTAGCATATTTGTTCCAATCTACAGCCGTAACTTTCCTGTAACTTGCCGAGTTGTGTATGCTTCCATTTCAACTATGGTGCGTCTGTCTGCACTACTAAATGAGAAATTCACACACATTGTTTTAAGGTTTTCAGACCGTCCGTTCAGTGTGTTCACTCTGACTGTTTCAAATTCAGTGCAAATTCTCCATTCTTCGGCGACATCTTGATTCAGGTATGTACGAGTGCTTCAATCATCTAGGAGCGCATTCAGTTTAAATTCATGTCCATTCGCAATCTGTATGACCGGCACAGTGCGAAGGGCAATAAACATGTTTTCTGTGTGGTGAATGTCTGATTTTCTGTACTCTCTTTGTTAATACCAACCGGGTTGAAGACTTCTGCTTCAGGATTCAGGCTGTTGGATTTATGTAATAGTCTATGATGTTCATATTTGCACCCATCTATTCCACACTTTTTTGTTCTCTTACAGTCATTTCCCACATGACTATCGCCTAAACAACGAAAACACAACTTCAGGTCTTTGGATTTCTTCCACCTATCTGTCACAGGAAGATCTTTCATAACTTTACAGTCCCATATGCCTTGCGAAGCATCACCAAGTTTGCACTTTTTCTGTCGTCCATCACCGAAATACGACCGTTGATCTTTGGATTTTCCAGATGTGGAGTCTAACCCATGCTTGGTTTCCATAGCAATGTTCTGGAATTCAGCTTCCTTTAGCACCCATTCATTTAGTACTTCAACAGATTCAGACTTTTCATTTTCAAACAGACATCTTTGATATCTGGAGATCTTACTTTCAGGTAATTTCTTCAACAGTTGCTGGTATATAAAACCACTGTGCAGGTCTTCAACATTTTGTTATTTCAAGTTCACCAAAGCTATATCAAGCAAATCTGCAAACTGTTCTATCATTCTTGCATTTTCAAACTTAATCACTTGGAATCTTTAATTTCTTCAATAAACCTGTTAATTTGCCTACTTTCACCACCAAATTTTCTATCGAGCTGCTCTTTTGCTTTATCATATGCATATGCTGAATGCCCAAGTCCTTCAATTGCTTTCAGAGCTTCACCTCTTAGATACTGTCTCATCTGAAGAAATTTATATTCAGGTATTGCTTCTGTATTATCAATACATGCAGTAAATGCCGCCTTCTAGAACTGGTAATCTCTCTTCAAACCCGTAAACACTGGTATTTCAACCCTTTTCAGCTGTTTGGATAAATATATCTCTAGTTGCTTTCTGACTTGTTCAACGACTTTCCTTTCAGAACTCACTGATTTCCGGCTACTTGTCTCAGAAAATAACCCATTATATTCCTGAATAACCTCGTCATACTGATTTTCTATCAACTCGATATCTTTCTTCGTTTTTGTCATTTCTTTTGTTTTACCTTGTTCTTTGTATTCGTTTGCAAGCTCCCCCTGCCTGGATGACACTGTCCATTGCTTGTTCAAGTTTGTCTAGGACTTCTTTCAATAAATTTTTATCTGACTGTTCATCTGTGTATTCATCTTTAAATCGATTCCTAATTCGGGTAAATGCTGCCTTACGTCGGGATTTTGCCATTTTCAAATCCATAATCTTCGCCTCCCGAATATGACCTTCGTCCACATTTTCCTCGCTTTCGTGACTCATTGTCCGAAATGTTTTGCTATCTCCGAGCACTACTCAAGTTATAACAACGTCCCAGATTTTCTCAGTTACACAATATAAACGATGAATTCTCAATGCGTTCAAACCTCGCTCAACTACCAAATGTTCTAGAGTAGACGATATTTTTAAGCCCATAAAAACAACTATGAAAAACGATTTTTCCTTTATTGCCGCCGCAGCACGAGAAGGTTTCACAACACTAAATCTATATCTCATCAACGGTTACACACTATCAAATTTTAACTATATCAAGGTTCTATGCCACAACAGATCATGAATAGAACCTATACATAAGGCTATAGAGAACTCGATTATAGTTACTCTTCTCAACAGGGATCTTAAATTCTATGAAATTGTGTTCTATTTTTAACAAAAAAGAGGTACATGTAATTTAAAAAAAAAATTAAAAATACTTATTTTACGAAAAGTAAACGCAAGTTTAAAATTGATCTAAAGCTTTTATAATTCCAGATAAAAAGCAAAATAGTTATTTTGAGAAGTGTGTGCATTGCAGGGCAATTTTGGAAATCATGGTCCATACATTGCACAGATCAGGATATAATTATGTATAAGGCTAAAACCAGTTTAATGATGTATGTAACAGATATTTGCTGTTACTTCTTTAAATCTTAATTGCTCTATTATATGCGTAAATGTACTTTTACAACATGTTTCAGTATATTTGATGTAAAGCATTCTTTTTAATGAAGTCAATATTCGTGATATGATCTAAGTAAATTCGTACAATTTGAACATGCACTTGTTGAAACAATATGTAGTGGGGATCAATTACAGATGTACTAGGTCAGAGGACAGTAAATAGAAAAGCCTGTCGCGGATTGGACAATTTTGTCTAGAGACGATTCGGGCTTAATTTATTTTCAAAGATTCATTGGCCAAAACTATAGAGAATAGAAATAATTTTTTGTTTTCAAAAATGTAAAATGACTTTAATTATATACTTAAAATAAAAATGATTATTTAAAACACTGTTTGAAAGGTGATTTGTGTCACCTCAAAGAAGTTGGTACTTTCCTTATTTTGGGTTAGAGATTTGTTTACATTCTGGGGGTGGTTACTTTCGGTTTAAAATGCTGAGAGAATGAGTTGGTGAAGGCACCAATTCTTGGTCATTTTTGCATTTCCCAAGAGTGCCACTATGCAAATCTGGGGTAGTTTTGGAACAAGTCGTGTAAATAAAATCACAGGAGGGCCAAATCTTATAATGTAAGTCAATGGGAAACTATTTAGTGGTCTCTGACCTACTACCCACGATCATGCTTACAATTGATATTGTTTACCACCACATAGAGTTTCTTTTCCACGACATCGAATGAAACCGTATTTCGATCGGGGACTATGGCCCAGACTTTAATTGGAAAGTGGCCAGCTTTAAGCGGGACCATTGGGAAGGCGACCGTCTGTGCGCTGTTAGGCTGTAGGTCTAATTGTATCTTCTCAGATGGTTTGTTTGGTTCGTTGTTGAAACACAGTCCTTCAACTCCCTCGATATACACATTTGCCTGCCAAATTAAATATGAGCTGTCAATGTCGATGCGGATTATTGCCATTAAGACACGTTTGACATATTTACAATAAGAGGAGTAACAAATGAAAAAAATTATATGTAAAATATGTTAAAATAAATGTCTTACCATTTTAATTGGTGGTCATTTTATCAGTGAAGCAAAGGAGATGGGACTAAATTCTAGAGAATCGTTACTGAAAGAATGATACGTTAACTTCCACCGTTTCAAAATATTTGCTGTTTCATGGTATTTTCTACTTTAAATCCTGATTAATATGCACTTCATTTTGACTAAAACCCAAAACGTTTTTTATTTTAGTCATGGTAATGAGATTAAGCTCTTCTGGTGGTCTGTGCAACCAGGTGGACATATAAAAGAGATTAACAGGGGATAATGAAAATTATGAAAATTTTTTAAACATGTGCTGTCCATTGTGTATACAACAACTGTTACCCCGCCCCCCCCCCCCCCCACCTTTCACACAAAGCTGCGACGATCCCCGATCAAGCCAACATCTGATAAAGTTTCCCACGATGCTTCCGCGCTGCTTGTAATTTTACGGCGCTTTTACTCAGCTCTGTTTACGACTTTACCCCGATTCTTGTTGGCCATGATGCCGCTACGCTTGTTTAGAGCATGTTCAAATTAAGCGTTGCGAGAGCGTAGAGCTCTCATATCATGAAGACCCTATCGCGATCATACTGCGCTAACATGTATAAATACTCCACGATTGGTCACGTTTCCGGCCACCCTTTGATCGTAGTAGTAGCGGCGTATATGTGTAAACGGAGGGTAACGTACAGATTTAGGTTTGCCTTTTGCTTTGCCATAATTGAATATAGTCGCTTTCAAGCTAAGATATTCCAATCTGACAGCCTTGTATGGCAGATCCAGTTGTATGAAAAAATCTTGGAAAGCTTTCACTTCTATGTTATCAGCAATACACATTCCTTTTTCTTCCGTTATACCTGTAAGAAATTGTCACATGAACGTAAACAATCCAACATACTAATAATATAATGGTACTACATAATTAGATATTGTATATACATACTGAAAGAAATAAGAAACGCAACTTCTTTAAGCACGAAATAAACTCCGTGTTTAAAGCAGTTGCATTGCTTATTTCTTTCAGTCTAAGTATAATAGTTAGCAACTGGTTAGTGTATGACCGATTGTGTGACTGTCAATCCTCAGTTGTATTGTTTTTTCTCAACATCGAAAAGCGATCAATATTAGTTTGTGTCACTGTCATCCAGTATTTATTACAGTGTTATCGCAATGATCATTGTAACTTTGTAAAATAAATTTAAAATTATAACTTTGTGGAATTACTTACAATAGAAAACAAACTCAATACCATAGCAAACACAGCCTCTCCGCACAGTCAAGAAAAAGAGAAGAGAGAGAGAGAGAGGGAGAGAGAGAGAAAGAGAGAGAGAGAGAGAGAGAGAGAGAGAGAGAGAGAGAGAGAGAGAGAGAGAGAGCATGGTTAAAAATGATCAGTTTCAAATCAGATACCACAAACAATTAACAAAAATGAGAAGCAGATGGGTTACCGCCCCGGAACGGTCAGTGGCAAATTAAATTAAAACCAGGTTCTTGGGTGCACCAACCTCACTTTTGCCCTAACAGGTTCTAACATCAACACAGAAGTACATCTTGTCTTGGTGAAGTAACTCCATACCACATATAAGCTCAACAACGTTGCATGCAAACACACACAAATAAAACATATTAAGAAGCAAATAACATTAAAAAGCCAAATGGGCGGAGGTCAGACTATCGGCGCACCTGTTTGGGGCGTACTTGGGCCAGTCTCACGGGAGGTTAGAATTGGGAGGTACAAATGAACATTCAATACGAGAGACCTTATACCAGAAAATAACTACATCAACTGTATATTAACCACAAAGGAAATGACGCTATTTAGGAGTCCCGAGGTAAAATAACACCAGACGAAGCAAATTCTGGCGAAAATACGCAAAACGAATTAACATCGACACACGATAAAACGCCAAAAGAAACAACATAATCTTGCTTTTTGTAGTTTATATGAAGTCTTTGTGAGTGGCATCGTTTCGTTTTATTCGCTCAAATAACCTGTTTTCTCGGTTAATTACATTTCCTTTGCGTGTTTTGTGTTGTAACACGGGCAGTATTTTCTCGCCTGGCTTGCATTTTCGTTTTTTTTTCGCATGGCGTCTGTTCGGAGTTTACTTTTCGCTAGATATTTTTCTGTACTGTTTTACAATTTGACTTCTTAACATATACAATCTAGTGTTTAAACTTACCAATCGCCTGAAACATCCATTCTGTGATAGACTCTGGGTAGTTTAAATTATTTGTATGTTCTCCGGCACTGAAAACAGAAGAATATTTTCACCGCTTTTTACATTGCTTAACCTTTTAACAATCGTTAGTGGCTTCCGTTCAACAAAGATCCTTAGCCATTTTTCAATAAACAATTCAACTTGTAAACTTAAACTGTTACTTGTTTAATCCGCGTAAATGTATAAATAATATCATGTCTTGTGAAAGTTCAAAATTTCAACCGCCAACAACATATGTTGTGTTTTCTATATGATATCTCAATTGTTGCAGAAAGACATAATGTGCTTTAATCTTTCAAAAAGTTAATTATGCATAGACAGATTTGCAACATCCTAAATACACATTCTTCCCACACAGTCAAAAAGAAGTGAGAAAAGGGCAGCATGGGCTACAAAATGATCAATTTTAAAATAGACAACGCAAAACGACTAACGATTACCATAAGATTAGAACCGACTGTAAATATCATAAATAAATACAATATTACAGTTCGTATAGCCATATTGTTTTTAATTTCCGTATACAAAATGATACAAAAATGCGGTATCGGTTCGACTAGCTGATAGGTGTTTTTTACCTGTCAAAAGTCGTTTTGTGCAGATTTTGTATTTCATTATTATAGGTGTTTGAAACTTTCTAAAGACATGTAGTCCCTCATTTTTCATCAAATGTCCTCATGAAATGCTTAGCAATATAGATCCAAAAATGTGGTCGCCGTCTCCGGACGGCGACGCCGAGATCGCGACTTACAATTCACAATAATTACTGCTAGCAATTTAAAAATATTTACAGGAAAATGAACGATTTGAATCATAAAGATATGCTTAGAAAATTCTAATATATACTTTTAAGTTTCAAATTGTATCAAATATGTAATTTAGGTTAAATTGTACCAATAGTTACTTACGCGTCAAGTTGTACCACGTCAAATAGCCAGGATTCTTTGAAGTCAGTCCGGGGTTTCGATTTTAAACCACTTTCACTGATAGTTTCCAAATCTTTAGAATAGTCATCAACATCGGACAATGACTTTGAGCTTATCTGCGTAACCTCTGGAATAGAAATTGAGTTATTAAAAATTCTATGGTCGAAATTATACAATAAGTGTTAACTTGCTTAGTTAGTGTCATGATTAAAGACTGGTTCCCGTCCCTGTGTTTTGTTATATGTTCCCATATCAACTAAATATTATACTAAAAATCAGTTCTGATAGAAAATTCATCTTTTTTCTGGTTTAAGTTCTTTAGCTCCTTTTTCAATCACCCCTAAGATATACTTTTTTAATTTTTGCCTTTGGCGTTCTCTGTGATATGAAGGATTTTTATTCTCAGATCCCTGTCAACAAAATCTATTCTATTTAGTTCTGCTCATTGGTTTCTCGTTTAAGGCAAAAACATTCTTTTATCTGGGGTCAATACGCCCCTGATCACGGAATGGTGTTAATCTGAAAATACCGCATTGAAGTTTCCATGCATTCCGTCGTATGGGAAAGTCAAAATTCCACTCTTTACTGATGTAAATATTGGGTTGCACCTAACCCGGGGCTAGGTGGTGTGAGCAGAAATATGCACTACAATTACTGCCCATGAACAAGCTCAATCAAACCGAGCCTGTTATATTTTCATATATTTCGTGTTCGGTGGCCTTCGGCGTTCCCTTTTATTCTAGATAGTTTGCATATACCTGAATAAGAAACTTAGAACACAAATGAAACAAAAATGTTAAATTCTTGATAGAAATTTAAATAAGAACCATCTATCCAGGTGTCAGGCTACCGTCTTTATCAAAAGCAATTATTTTAACTAGAGATTTATAAAATATAGAAGCTTTTGTTGGGCTCGCTGTGATTAATTAATATAAATGTGTTTGGTCATTTTTTCAATTTTATTATTCGTTATATGAGCGCAAACTTAATTGAAACAAATCGTATTATCTTCCTTAGAAAAAAATATGTTTAGAAAAGTTCAACATAAAAGGTAACTGTTTAACTAAGAGGAGACATTACTGCCTCCGACTAAAAGATATTAGAAAATAGTTTTCATTCATCAAGAGGAAACACAGTCTACTTAACCTGTAATTAAATTTTCTAATTCCTGTCTGCAAGTAAGAAAAAATGCCATGATGCATTTGGTTGGCAATGTTTCTTGTAGAGCTAATTCCCTTGCTTTGGCATAACATTTAGTGTATGGATCAAGTTTTTCATGATCTTCAGCCTCGTGGTATAATCTGTCTGCCAAATTATAGCCGTGTTCACAGCAAACAGGTTCAGCACCGTAGCAATCTGAAAGTTAACAAGCAAAGTCGTTGAACTGACAAAGACCTTAAAGCAATGTGAAAATGCAAAGGCAACGTGATTTGTGAAATACTCTCCTTTAGTATTGAAAGATGTTTGATATAGCTTCATATGTACTAATAATTATTAAAGTCATCATCTGAAATTGGCCAGTTGGTACATGACTTTCAAGTATATAAGTTGTCATTCCCGCGTTTGACACAAATGCTTAAATAAGTTTTAAAGAAGGAAGCTGCGCTTAAATAAATATTAATTGTTGACTTCATTTATAATAATTATATTACAAAGTGATTTTTATGGATGCTTCACTTTATAATTTTGAGGATCTTTAAGTTTATAAAATATCAGTTGAGTTTTCGACATATATTTTGAAATCAAAATTGAAATTCTGGACATCCAGTTCACATTTGCTTATCCAACGTAACAATTAACAATGTCTTACTTGGCAAGCAGAAATTCCACAATCAATTTTATGGTTATCTGATTAAATAAAATATAGACAACCAAAAAGTATAGGAATTCTCATTCCGATATGTCAAGATTTATAGAACAACAAAAACAACAACAAATTGATTTTTATTTAATCTATTTGATACATTCATTACTTTAAAAAAGAATTTCAGAAACAATTTTAGTTCTAGTATCCTTGATGTAGCACTGGGTCATTTAACCTTGGGGTTAATGTCATACATTTTGTATATAGCATACAATTGGAGTATTTCCCCTGTTGTTAAAACCAAGAATCAAAATGGAACGAAATCCATGTGAATATCTGTCTTGAAAGGATATGTTCATTTTGATGTTGCTTTTCAAAATTTGACATTAATTCCCTCTGGCAGACCAATAAAAGTGAAGAAATATAGTGTCACGTGGCTGTATTTAAATTTGGATGCGCAAGTTGTTTGAAAAAATGCATTATTTACATAGAACAGTTCATTTTCAAAATTTTAGCCAGTTTTCGCCATTTGCAATGTTTGCGACCTCTTAAGTATCTTGCGATAATCCTTAAATGCACTTGTTTTTGTCAAAAGGTACTTCTACACAATCATAATTGCTTTAACCAAATAAAATAAAGATACAGTGTAAGACATAGTCGCGCTGAACCTAGATCCTTATTTATTCGTACGTAATTCGCGCGAAACTAAGTCGCATCAAAATACATAATACCGTATACGTGGTTACTTCTAAGGGCTCCAAATTCTGCGGTTCTGTTTAAAATCATGGGTGCTTTTATTTCTGCGTACATTATTTCTGCGGCATCAAGTTCTTTCATTATCGGACTAAAATTCTGCGGTCTCGGTAGAAAGTGGAAATATAAAGATCGTTGTCAATGCCATACAAACTTATTAAAATAAAGTAAAATAACTAATACAAGTATTATGTTTGAGTTACCAATCACCTGTAAATGAAAAATCTTAAGGTAATCGTTAAAAAACCATCATAGCAAACACGGTGTAGAATTTTATTAATGTTTCTTAATGTTTCCATAAACAATAGTCTAAGAATGTTTGATTAAAGTTGGTCGTGTCAATCGTTGTTACTTTAGACATTTATTAAGTCACAATGCAAAACGTACACCGTGACCGTTATAAATTTCACAAAGGGATACATATCACTGTATATAAACCGATTGTATCATATACCGGATATAGTAAGGTGATTGCATGGCTGCGATATAAACAATTCGTAAATAACACATTGAAAACGTTATTATTAGGATCTTTCCCTTCAACAAAAACAAGTTCGTTATATTTTGTATAGTCCTTACTGGTTGTAATACCATTTGTTTTGCGCAAACATAGGGATAAAAACTTGCAAAATTGCATTTAATCACAAAAAGGTCTGGCAAATGACCCGCCTGATTGTATCAAAATACTGTTATTCTCTACAAATAAACGCTCTGATGCATTAATATAAAGATGATTACATAACAATATTGCTTTAACTGTATTGGTAATTGTGTAAATTATTAACATGTTTGAGGAGTGTGTTTCGTAATGCCTGTATCATCTATAGCATTATCATACTATCATTTATACCAAACACACCTAGTTCTGTTGTATCATGTAGTGCGATCTTCGTTGAATGATTTTCCAATAATCTGTATCACTTTAAGCGATGCGCATTTGCTGATTTCATCAAGTGTATGCTTTTAGGTAAGATGGAGGAGTTCGTCTACATTTATTGTCTAAACAAATCGGGTATATTTGGAGAAATAATATATCATGGCGTACAAAAAAACACGAAGGGAAGAACTTTAAAATAACAAAACAGAATGATACACCAATAGTGACTATATGTTATTGTTGGTTTGGTGGCTTGTATAAAAATTAAACTGTCAGGCCAAACGCAGCTGGGCGACCGTTTAATTTTTCATACAAACATCGAAATAAACTATAAATTGTTTTGTAACTGATATATTGGCATACACATAGTTAACACAAATCAGTTGTCAAAACAGTATTTTAATGGCTAGTATAAATGTATCATGAGAATATTTTAAAAAGCGAATTCGTTAATTTCTTTAACTGAAATCAGCATGGTAACATACCTCACTCTCAAGGAAAGACCTTTGTGATAGTCAATCCTTGGGCGGAAAACAAGACATTGATTCCTTTGCTAAAGTTCAATTTGACACTTTACTCGATGGGGTATGTAGTACTTTGTTTTTGCTGTAAGCTGTTTGCTATTACATTTATTAGAATATTTCTGAAAACAAGTGACCATTGTATATTCAGATCAAATGACATGAGTGTTTCAGCCGACGATGATCTACATTGGTCGTTCATAAATTAAAGGGTTTATCATCAGCTTAAAATATCAGTATTTGAATAACTTGCTTTGCCTCAGAACTTGTATGTCACACCTAACTGCGTATGCATTTATAAACGTAAACCTTCAGTTTCGAAACTATTACTTTTAAGAAACCTCAAACTATGTTTATCAAATCCAAAACATTTTGGGACGACATTAATTATCGCTTGTTGTATATTGTAGATCTCAGAGCGACCTGGGTGTAAACTAATAGTCAGGTAAATCCAATTGTTTCGTGTCGCCGCAGTACATAAAGGCACCGAGGCCCTTATATTTCATAACGTATCACATATCTCTGTAAAAAGCACTTTAATACATGTTTTTACATCAAGCCGGTGTTCTTAAATCCGATAAATATACTAAAATCATCTTTAACAAATCTTCATAACTAATACAGATAGATTCCTTAAAACATACAAATGATTGAGTTTACATGTTCAATAAATGATACCGTATGGGTCGAAGCCACATGCGTGTTTGGTCTAATGTTTTGATGTTTAATTGATCAGCTATGACATTATTATTATTGTTGTTAGAATAAAAATGATATGTTTCATCATCGCTAGCATGAGAATACCTTTCAAAACCTGTTTAAACATAAACATTGACGCTGATTTTATAACAGTACACAGTGCAAACGGTACTTAGTTTGGGTGATTTAAGCGATTTTTTAAAAGTATATTGCATAATAAAGGTAATAACGTCTTTCCAAAAAGTGCTACGAGAATCGCCTGTTGAACATGTATTTGTCGATTGGATTTCTCATTACAAAACATACAAAATCTCCTCATTTTTGAACTGTTTACTATATTTTTGTGAGTGCGCTATATCCGTTAGATGATACAATCGGTTATATACAGTGTATGTTCTGCGGATTTTGAATTTGCGGTCATTCATTTAACCGCAGAAATAGCAGAAATTAAGTCAGAAATAACCACTTATATGGTACATTTTGACGACCTTTTTGTTTTGGCCTTGTTTCTAATAATGTGGATTCCTAATGGTGTGAATATGCTGGAAATCGATCAGTTAATATTTAAATGAACATGACATAAATTAAAATGTGTAAATTAAGCTAATAAAAGCCAATAAAACATAATTGAGTTAAGTTATAGTAAAATTAACATGATTTACTTAACACTTTTTATCTTGTTGAATAAATCCTTGATTTGTTCTATTTTATACATTAAAATACACATTTTCCTGTTGTCTGCAACACACGTAAGATTAAGGATTAAGGTGCTATGACACTTGTCATAGCTATCAAAATCTCTCTAACGGTAAAATGAAGTTTTGGAAAACTTTGCACATATCAATGCTATTAATGTAGGTTAATTTTACTTATATTAAGAAAATTTAGAACAATAAAGAGAAAATATCAATATTAATGCCTTCGTGAATAATGAGTTTCTGACAACAATATCTAAGAGCCTCTTTAATATGTATACAATATGGGATATTTGTAAAAGTGTGATTGGCCTCTCTATTCCCTGGTCGCGAAAATAGATGTCAAAAATGTTAATTTCTCTCTTCGTAACTGAGAGTTCTTTTCAAGGGCCTTAGATATTATTGTCAGTATCATTTGACTCATGTGTGAATTTGAATTGTTGTGTTGTGTTACTTTGTTTTTGTGATATATTGCAAGAAGATTTAAGGAATTTTCTTGGTCTAACTATTTTTTACTGTTCTTACTATTCCATTTATGTCAGATTTGGGACCTCTGTTTGGAAACAAGTAAACGGCATTCCAATTGGTAATAATTGTGCAGCCCTTGTTGCTGATAAGATTTTATTCTGATTTTATTTTTTCTCTTTCTACCAAAAATCAAGATAACTTCAAGTTCAAATCGAGGTACAGTACTAAAAATGTGCGTCTATCGTGCGTCCAACTATCGTGTTTCGTGTGTCCGTCTAACTTGTATCGTGCGTCCGTCTAACGTTCATCGTGCGTCCGTATATCGTGTAAAGTGGAGCATGTGTCTTTTAATTTTATCGTACAACGTGAATAAGTTATTTGCATATGCAAATTTATGTTATTTTATTTCAACTATTCATGTTATATGTTCAAAGCATTTTCAAATTTTTAGAAATCTCGTACACAAATTATATGAATAAGCAGTATAGTGTATCGTGCGTATTCCGTGTATAGTGTGTCCGACTATCGCGGATCGTGCGTCCGTCTATCGCGTATCGTGCGTCCGTATATCGTGTATCGTGCGTTTCGTTTGTAACATTATACCGTCACAGTACTGTACCTTGATGTTTTGTTGAATATACAGTACTGAACATTATGAAATGGACAATTTTTCCGATTCCGATCCGGTCCGCTTCCGATCCTTATATCATCTATAACCGATCCGATTCCATTCCCATTGCGGTCCTATTCCAATTCAATTGCACTCCTATTTTTTCACTTCAGACAATGTGCTCCAAACAATCTTTACGCTCAAACCGATTCTTCCGTTTCTGATCTTTTCGCTCCCGATTTTCATTTGTCATTAAACCTAACGCCAGACGATGCGCTCCAAACGATCTTTACGCTCAAACCGATTCTTCCGATTCCGATCTTTTCGCTCCCGCTTTTCATTGGTCATTTCTAATAACGCATCTCGCGCTGAATTTACATTTCTGTGACATTTTTCTTATTTGCAGTTTTGTTTAATTTTATTGTTTAAACACCGTGGTTACTAACAAAATAAAGTGATCATTTTAGATGGCGTCTTACTAAATTTTACTTCAGTTTAATGTAAGCGTTTATTAAATTGTAGTTTTAAAATATAAGCGTAAATTAAACCATATATAAGTGAGATTCATGTTCATTTGAGATGTTTAGGAACCCAGCTGGTTTAGCGTAAATCAAGTCAGTAAATGCCTTTGGTCCGTATGCATTAATGAGCAGTTAATAAAACTTTTTAGCCTAAATTTACGCTCTATGAAGAAGCAAAACATACAAAATATACCGTTGAAGAGCTAAACAATTTTTCAGCATAAATGTACGCTGATTGAAGTTTTGAAAGACTTAATAAGAATATTCGTTTCGTTTTGCGTAATTTATGCTGTAACATAGAAGTAAAACTTGTGAAACATCGATAACAAACTTATTTAAATGTGAATATCGTGTTTATTTCTAAAGGTTTGTTTTTCACCGCTGAAATCAAAAGGGAAAATAGTTGATCTTTTAGTTTCGGCCAGCATTTATAGTTTATATTTCATACTAGACTTAATAAATATTAACGTTCAAAAGTGTTTATTAGCATTAAATACATTTCAGTTGTGAATCTCGTTACTAAATAAAATAATACATTAACGCCATCATGTAGCACAGGTGAATGTACATGTTCGTTATTTCTTCCTTTGTGTAAGAAAAATGATTACGTATTTTCGCCTAAAGGGCACTTTATACAAAAAGGTTCCGAACTTAATTTCAATAATATAAAGCGTTTTAATGGCAAACACACCAAGCGATCCAAACGCTCAAAGCAATTCCGATCCGGTGAAAACACTCCGGTCTTTTCACTTAAAGCGATCCAAACGTTCAAAGCGATTCCGATCCGGTCAAAATGTTCCGGTCTTTTCACTCCTATCGATCCAAACGCTCAAAGCGATTCGCCTCGATTCCATTCCGTTTCCAATTTGATTGCGCTTCCATTGCGCTCCTAACGGGATCGGTTTGCGGTCCGTTTCCGATCCGATTGTCAATTTCATGATTTTCAGTACTGTACATATATAATATTAAACTTTCTCAATCTTTGGTTAATAAAATTTATCCTCATGAACCACAACTTAAAAAAGCAAACACTTTTGAATTAGAAAAGCAAGTACAAATTTTTATCTTAATCTTTCTATTGAAAATTGATATATCACTACTAAAATATATGATTCAAGAGATGACTTTAATTTCAATATAATAGTAAATTTTCAGTTTTTAGACGGCAATGTTCCTCGTGCAACATCTTAAGGGGTTTTTATCTCACAGCTTGTTCGCTTTTCTAGAGCTTGCAATGATGTTAATGATTTCAATAAACTTAATCTTTGCAAAACAGAAGAACTTTTTAAACAAGGTTACAGTACTGAAAGTCATGAAATTGACAATCGGATAGGAAGCGGATCGGAAGCAAACCGCAAACCGATCCCGTTAGGAGCGCCATGGAAGCGCAATCGAATTGGAAACGGAATGGAATCGAAGCGAATAGCTTTAAGCGTTTGGATAGCTTGGAGTGAAAAGACCGGAGCATTTTGACCGGATCGGAATCGATTTGAAAGTTTGGTTTGCTTGAAGTGAGAAGACCGGAGAGTTTTGACCGGAACGGAATCGCTTTGAGCATTTGGATCGCTTGGAGTGAAAAGACCGGAGCGTTTTGACCGGATCGGAATCGCTTTAAGCGTTTGGATCGCTTGGAGTGAAAAGACTGGAGCGTTTTGACCGGATCGGATCGGATCGCTTCTATTTTTAGTTTTTCAGTTATATATAGTAGCGATCCGATTCGCTTCTTCCCATTCTTTTAAGGGCTTGCCACACTCCTCCCAATCCTATTCATCGATAAAATAAAAATAATCAAATCTCAGTAATGGCAAAATGCCGTTCAATGAAACTTTGCACAAATGAATATTGCTAATGTATCTTTATTTTGCATACAGTAAGACAAGTAAGAAAAGTAAAGAAACAAAGCTAGACCTAAAAATTCCTTGATTTCTATTTACATAAATTTACAAAAACTAAGCGATGCAGAACAAAATTTTAAATTCCCTCGTGAGCGCAATGATACTGACAAGAAAATGTTGTTTACTTTGTAAAAAACTTTCAACTATTAAAAGAGAAATCAGTGATTGTCATCCGTTACGCGACCAGGAAATTGAAGGTCAAACACACTTTTACTAATATCTCGTAAAGTTTACATAAATTATGTAAATCACGAGGACACAATAAATTGTTGTCAGTATCATATTACTCGTGTGGGCATTTAAAATGATGTTTTGTGTTCTTTAGTTTTTGTGAATTTATGTAAATAAAAGTTGAGGGAATTTTTAGATCGCGCTATTTTCGTTTACTTTTCTAACGTGTCTTACCATCTGTAAAATAAAGAATTGATACATTAATAACATACATTTGTGCAAAGTTTCATTTAATAGCATTTTGCCGTTATTGAGATTTTGAAAATTTTCTTTTTATCGATGAATAGAATTGGGAGGAGTGTGGCAGGCCCTTAAAGACTTTAAACAAAGCAATTTTTGACCATAATTTTATTGAGTTTTCTGCATCAAACACTGGTAATAAAAAACTAATTAAACGACAATTTTGTAAATAAAACTGAAAACATATAAATTATAATCATAATTTGAGATTTAAAATGATCACTTTACTTTGTAAGTAACCACGGTGTTTAAACAATAAAATTAAACAAAACTGCAAATACGAAAATTGTCACAGAAATGTAAATTAAGCGCGAGATGCGTTATAAGTAATGACCAATGAAAAGCGGGAGCGAAAAGATCGGAATCGGAAGAATCGTTTTGAGCGTAAAGATCGTTTGGAGCGCATTGTCTGGCGTTATAGTTAATGAGCAATGGGGAGCAAAAAGATCGGAATCGGAAGAATCGGTTTATGCGAAAATATTGTTTTGAGCGCATTGTCTGATGTTATACGAAATCGTGTCGATTCCGATTACGGTATTGCGCATGAGCAAAACGCTATACCAAGAAACTTTGAGACCTTGTCTTCCGGTTTGCAAAATCTGACTGGACAATGTGGGGCGCGTCACGGGAAAAAGTACATTCGGACAGTTGACGTTAATCATTGAAATGACGTCATTAAGTCGAACTGACGACATCAATTTTTATGCATTTCGCGTTAAAATATCATTTTATTGTCAAATGTGTAAGAGAAGCAAATTCTAGTTATGAGAAGCTAAGGAGAGTTGTAAGTTCTTTTAATATATAGTAACAACTAAAATGTCACAAAATATGACCGAAGGTACCTTTTCCCGTTGCGCGCCCCAATATGACTTTCATCCAGATTGCTTGCTTCCGGATTTTAAAACTGAAAAGCCGCCATTTTGTTTCTCGATTCAGTAAGAAAATGGTCTCCTTCCTTAGATGGATAATGAACGTAGACTCGAAGTGGCCTCATCTATCAAGTTAAAGATGATCCGGTACCAAATTGAGAACCCTACCCGTAGTGGATATTGACAGCAGACCTTTCGCGTAATTGCTGTCTTACGGTAATTATTTTGTATTTGTCTTTTTTCTATCCCAACGTGACGTTAACGGTGTCACACTGGAATTTTTTTATGGCATAGCTGTCTTGAGTAGGGAAATTTGTCTGAAGACATGAAAGATGGCATTTCCAATCGAAAATGGATTTGTTGCTGCGATAAACAGAAAGTTGGAACGAACACTGTAAGAAACTTTCGCTTGGGTTTGTTTGTTTGAAATGTCAAAAGAGACGAATGATTTTTTTTAATTTTAGAAATCGTTTCAATCAAGACTTCAGTTTAGAAATAAATACACCCAGAATAGTAGATAGGCCTCCAGTAACGGCGGAAAAAAGTGAAGCATTAGTTATTTGTAGTCGTGCAAAGGCATAACAAAGAAAATATCTTGATATTGTAACAGTTTTTATTGCAAGTTGAGACAGCAATTGCAGATAAATTTCAACAATAACTTGCAACACGAACCACTTGGCAACTGTAACAATTTTAAAGCGGGCACGGCGAAGCCGTGTTTTCCAAGGAGAGAAATGCATGTTGAGACAGAAATTACAGATAAATTTCAACAATTACTTGCAACAGGAACCACTTGGCAACTGTAAAAATTTTAAAGCAGTGTTTTCCAAGGAAAGAATTTGCAATGAAAAACTGAACACTTGCTGTTTAAGTTTGAATTCTTTGCACAGCGAAGCCATGTTTTATTAACTTTTAACCCTTTCCTCCATAGATACACCATTGTTGTGTGTGCGAATAGTTAATATCCAGATCTGCCTGCACATCTGTGCCATCTGATCAGGATCTAGACTGTTCGCTTTTTTATTCATTAGGTTATTTCTGACAAAAATGTGACCTGTGCAGATCCTCATCAGATGGCAGGGATGTGCCAGCTGCTCTGGATTTATATTGTAACAGTTTTTATTGCATGTTGAGACAGCAATTGCAGATAAATTTCAACAATAACTTGCAACACTAACCACTTGGCAACTGTAACAATTTTAAAGTGGGCACGGCGAAGCCGTGTTTTCCAAGGAGAGAAATGCATGTTGAGACAGCAATTGCCTGGGCTGGACAAACCCACTAGCCTGACGCCCTGAACAAGCTGAAAATTGTATCACACAATCTCAAAATATTCTATTTTAGCACCACGTGCATATCGTGTTTTACAACAGAAATAAGTTTATTACAAAATAAAATGTTTTGAAATCTGTTTTAACAATATCAAGCCCCCATGAAACGCTTCCTATTGAATTTCCTGTTTCTTTCTTAACTGTAAATACTGACCAATCAGAATTCGCTTATTTGCGCAAGTGGGACTAGCTGAAATGTTTACCCAGCTAGTTCTGGACTAGTTACAAAAACAAAATTTGTCCAGTCCTGTTTGCAGATTAATTTCAATTTCAACAATTACTTGCAACAGGAACCATTTGGCAACTGTAACAATTTAAAAGCAGGCACGGCGAAGCCGTGTTTTCCAAGGAGAGAATTAGCATTAATAGCAATTAAATAACAGAATACTTGCACTTTAAGTTTGAATTGTTTGCACAACAAAGCCGTGTTTTAACCCTTTCCTCCATAGTTACACCATTATTGTGTGCGCAAACAGTTTACATCCAGATCGGCCGACATATCTGTGCCATCTGATGAGGATCTTAACTATTTGCTTTTTTATTCATTAGGTTATTTCCCATGAAAATGTGACCTGTGCAATTCCTCATCAGATGGCACGGATGTGCCGGCTGCTCTGGATTTACACTGGTCACACATGCCTAAAATGGTATGTATAGAGGAAATGGTTAAAAGATACAAATTAAAGCAAACGTTTGACATAACAATTGCAAAAGACATCTGTGTTTTCCAAAGAGACAAATTTTTACCAGAAGTTGCCTCTGTAACAATTTTTAATTTGAGACACGATGAAGCCGTGTTTCCCAAAGAGAGAAATTGCTGCAAGAACTTAAGAATAATATTTATTTCAGTTTTAATTTTTTAATACATAGTGAAGCTGTGTACCCAAATAGATTAATAATTATTGCTTACATGAATTCAACACTTGATGCCAAAATCTTTAAGATCAAATTTGACAGAGTTATGCCTCTTCTTGTACATGGACTTTTTATTTTTAACCTGACTAAGTACCTAAGCAACAAGTGTTTAACTAAATTCCCATCTAAATTATTGTATAAATGACAAAACAGTGTTTTGCAAAGAGTAACATTTTGATGAGCTTTTTCTCATTATTTTTTTAGTTACAGGCACGGCAAAGCTGTGTTTTAACCAATTCCTCCATAGATACACCATTATTGTGTGTGCGAACAGTTTACATCCAGATTAGCCGGAACATTCGTGCCGTCTGATCAGGATCTAACCTTGTCGCTTTTTTATTCATTAGGTAATTTCTGACCATTATGCAACCTGTGCAGATCCTGATCAGACAGCAAGGATGAGCCAGTTGATCTGGATCTTCACTGGTCACACATGCGTAAAAAGGAGTATGTATGGAAACTTTGTCAAAATGACAAATGGCCCCAAAACTGTAACCCAATATTTAAGAAAAAACCTACCGTATAAGTGGTTATTTCTGAAGGCTCCAAATTCTCCTTTAATATTTTTATTGATGTGTGTTAAATTTCTTTCCTTTTTATAAAAAAATTTAGATTTATATACCGGTAATAGTACATTATTTAAAGAAGTGGTGTTCAGGAAAAGTGAAATTCTTCAATACAGGCATTTGATGTTTTATTAATTTCTTGTGGCAAATTTAAAGTTCATGCACGGCGTAGCAGTGTTTACCACATTTGGAGGAAATGTTTATTAAAGGGTTAAATGAACCACTATTTTGTCATATATTTTATTAATTTTGGTGTTCTGAAATTTCTTTGGTATTTTGGGGAGAATAGTTCATGCTATTCAGACTTTATACTTTCTTTTTCTTTCATTAATATTATTTTTTAAAAATCTAACTATTTTACATACCCAAGTGAAGCCACTGGGCTTCAAACACTTTAAACAACCCAAATGCTTTCCATACCCAAATGAAAGCCATCAGATATGGACTACATCTTAAACCATTCTGTCTGATCAGAACGTAACAGCTTGTATTTAGATTCTTCAGGTTATTTCTGACAAATCGTTAACAGTTTAGATCCAGATCATATGACACAGATGTGGTAGCTGATCTGGATCTATACTGGTAGCCCATGTGATAAAAGGCATATTATCTGGAGTAAAATGTTAAATTTAATGTTTACAAGATGAATAATTTCTCAACTGTTAACACTTCCTGTCATATTTCAGGTCCAGGTGATGCTAGAGAGATGACACAGTCAATCATGGGTTAGTGCAGCTTTGACAGCAGTATCACAATGAAGTGTCTGATTCTAAGACTGGCATGATGCAAACAAAAGTACTCTTGTAGGTGTATGTTTTTATTTTTATTAAAATTCTTTTATTAATAATAAACATAGTATTGTAGCTCATAAATTTCCTTAACACATCTCAAATCTTTCACCATTCCAAATACCATTGTATCTGAATAATTTTTCAATGATAGATCTTTTATTTTAAAAGTTATTTTTGTATTTCTATATGTGCACTACAGATGAATGCTATTCAGTGTAACATAACTGTGGTTCATCATTAATATTAATATTTTACTTTTTCAGCCAGTCTGCAACTTCAGCTGTCTGCGGCATGATTTGACACGCCTCCACTGTATTCTTCATCACAAGTTGGAACATACAAAGTGTTTATATTTTGATAGTTTTCTCTGTCAACATAGAAAATCTGCAAAAACTAAATGAATTAACGGGTAATGTATCAGTAATTCTCATAAGTGGTTGGAAAGAGCCAAACAACTACTCAGCAACTTTTATGGGCGATGCTGTGTTTGAAAACATTAAGTTGTTGATGAACATCCAAGGTCTTCTTTGAAGAATTTGACTTCTAGCCCAGGATTCTCATTATTTTGCTGTTAAATTGTTTTTATGTGACCAGATCTTCCACTGCAATTGTTGGACAACATAGCACCACAGACTGACAGATTGAACCACAGACAATCTACACATTTATATTTAAAAACTTACTCTGCAACATGCCAGCATAATGCTTTGTTTAAGTTTAATTGGAAAACTTGTAATGCTCTGAAAGATATTAAATGAAGAATTCAGACTCAATGTGTGTGTGTGGAAGAGTAGAATAAAATGACAATTGGAAATACTACAAAAAATCACACGCTCACTATGTACCATCTGATTGGTACAGAAAGAAGGTATCTGAGCAGGATCTGCACTGGTCGCATTTTGGTCAGAAATAACCTAATAAATAAAAAAGCGAACAGTTTAGATCCTGATCAGACAGCATTGCGTCTATAGAATGCATTTTTGCTATGAGTAATGTAGACAAAATTGTTACTTTTACATATGTTCTTGACCATTACATTCATAGGATGTGTTTTTGTATGAGTTACATGTATGTGAGATTAATGAAGACAAAATTTTTATTTTTACATATGCTCTTGAGTATTGCATCCCTATTACACATTTTTTGTATGAGTTATGTGTCAGAAATGTTGACACAAACTGTTAACTTTGCATATGTTCTTGGATGCATTTTTGTATGAGTAATGTGTAAGTAATGTTGACAAAATTGTTATTTTTGCATATGTTCTTGAGCATTGCATACCTAGGACACATTTGTTTAAGTTGTACAGAGTTCAGTTGACAAATATTTTATTTTTTATCCCCCTGCCGAAGGCGAGGGGGATATTAGAAATGCCCTTCGTCCGTGGATCTGTGCGTCCGTGCATCTGTCCAAAAAAATTTTGTCCGGAGCATAACTCCAAAACTACTTGAAGGATTTTATTCAGACTTCATACACTGAAAGAGCACATTGGTAGGTAGAGCAGTGTGCAAGAACAATAACTCTTCCTTCCCTATTTTAAGAGTTATTCCCCTTTATCAGAATTACTTGATAAATTTTGTCTGGAGCATAACTCCATAACTACTTGAGGAATTTTATTCAAGCTTCATACACTGACAGAGCACATTGGTAGGTAGTGCAGTGTGCAAGAACAATTACTCTACCTTCCCTATTTTTAGAGTTATTCCTCTTTATCATATTTACTTGATATATTTTGTCCGGAGCATAACTCCAAAACTACCAGAGGGATTTTATTCAAACTTCATACACTGACAGAGCACATTGGTAGGTAGTGCAGTGTGCAAGAACAATAACACTACCTTGCCTATTTTTAGGGTTATTCCCCTTTATCAGAATTACTTGATAAATTTTGTCCGGAGCATAACTCCAAAACTACTTGAGGGATTTTATTCAAACTTATTACACTGACAGAGCACATTGGTAGGTAATGCAGTGTGTAAAAACAATAACTCTACCTAGCCTATTTTTAGGGGTTTTCTTCAAACTGCAACCACTTTCTTTAAAACTGTACTCAGCATGACCATAACTATATGGCATTTTAAGGATTTCCTCTCCAGGTAAATAATATGAAAGTACAACCTTCAAGTAACTTATTTCTGGCGGGGGGTTGACCATGTGTAATATGGCTGTTGTCCATATTTTTACTTATTGGTTATTTTTTACATACCATCTATTAAAAGCCAGAAGGGGTTATCGGCAACAGAAAAAAGCCTGATGACCGCTTTTGGCTTTCAGTAGACGGATTATGTTTTTGAGCATTGCATTGAACACATTTTTTTTAGTTATGTGTTAGCATTGTTGACAAAATTATGCCTCTAAGGCCTCGGATGCATTACAATATGAATCACTATCATAACTCTTGACTTCGATATGTATGCATTTTATTGCATGTGTGACTAGTGTAGATCTCGATTATTTCGCACATTTGTAATGTCTGATCGTCCTTAGGACCTTCACTGTTTTCATTTTGGTTAGAAATAATACATATATAAGAATGCGAAAAGTGTAGATCCTGATTACATGGCATGTGTGTTCTGCCTGACCAGGATCTGCAATAAAATGTTGCATATATATAGAGGAAAGGGTTAATTCAAACATGGTTTATTTGCTTTTTATTTACGAACGAAAAGCATAGGATTATTGACTGGTTATTCAAATGTGACTGATTTTACAGTTGTTCAAGGTAACTTCGATTTTTACAATGTTGTTACTGAGCCATATTGATAGGTTTATTGTTAATTTAAAAAGATTTAAAAAAGGACGACCATCTACATCATACACATTTATTTCTAGACATATTGAGCAGTACACAGATCATTATCCTCTAAAGTTTAACAATATTTAAATTAAAAATACACCAGCATCAATACCTTAATTTCCTTTTGTAACATAACTCTTATATATTACCTATTTTAATACAAGATACATAAAGTGCAGGAAGGTTGTTAACCAATATACTGGATTAAGATACTGGTTTATAAAAACAAAACTGGCACTGATTTGATTACTGTTTTATCAAAGCAACAGTCATATTACCTCATCTTACTAATGGTTATAACAGTCGCTACGCATCAATTACAGGTAATTTTAATGGAGACGTATATTGCTTGTCCTTGAATAAAATAAATAATAAAATATGATATCATGAATAAAACACATTTACTTACTCATAATATTCTTGACAACACACTAATAGCTTATCAAACGCAAATAATTTATTAGCTTTTTATTACCAACTTGAATTTCATAATTTCTGAGTCACCTTTCTTTGAGAACAATTGATTAAATTTATCACCAGAATCACTATTTCTTAAGGATATAATTGTAACTTAATACAGAAATTCATCTTAAAATGTCTACAAACAAGTGCAGGCTGATGTGTGTTTGTTCTTAAAATACATTATTGTCGCAATTTATCATGAAAGAAGGTATGTAATTTATATCGCTACTGTGCAGTAACTAAACTTGTTTAATACGTTCTTTTGGGTAACATATTTAAAAATGGTGATTTATGATATGTTATTTATTTTTATCTTTTTAAATATCTTTTTTATTAATTTTTTAAGAAGTGTGTCTCAATGTGACTTTATTACATTTAAATACTGCATTCTTATATATATTAAATAAATTAAACAAATACAACAGAAATTGCTTGCTAATGCAAGTAAGAAATGTTTCATACAACTTTTTAAACTAGGTTTTGAAGTATAGTAACATATCTTAATGACTATTTATAGACCTATACCTTAGGTTGCAGATGTTTTATTGCATTAAAAATTTAAAAGGAAAACATCTTCCTGGTGTAGAAAAAATAGGTTTATTTCAGAACTTTTATAATTGGCAATTATTTCTTCATGGCATAAAATTTTCTCAAAAGTCACATATTCAAACAGGCGTTACGGTAAAACTCCCCACTTGCCAGAAAGCAAACAAATTGCAAAAGGCCAAGAATGGCATAGGCTTTTAGAAAAACATATCCTTCAAAATTCCCCCAGGGGGGAGGGGTGTCTATTGGCAGCTCAAGGTCTTATACATTATGGCCTGTTTTCCCATTTTCTTTTCTTTCTGTAACATATTTCAATATAGCGTTACGGGCTTATGTCCCAATATATGTCACTGTATTACATTTGTCCTGAGTTCTCAATATCTTACTAATATATTTTACTTATAAGCACAAATTACTTGCTACTGCACGTAAGAAATGTTTCATACATCTTATTTTAATAGGTTTTTATGTTAAGTAACATAACTTAATCACTATTTTAGACCAATACCTTAGGTTACAGATGTTTTATTGCATTAGTCATGTAGATAAGAGCTTCCTGGTGTAGAAAAAATAGGTTGATTTTAGAACTTTTATTATTTTCAAATATTTCATTCTTACACAAACTTTTTTCAAAGGTAACATATTCAAACAGGCGTTACGGAAAAACGCCCCACTCGCCAGAGTGCAAACAAATTGCAAAATGCGTAGAATGGTATAGGCTTTCAGAAAAACATACCCTTCAAATTCCCTCAGGGGGGGAGGGGGGTCTATTGGCAGCTCAAGGTCTATTTAAATGAGTTTTGCATAAAAAACGAAACCGTTATTTATAAAGGATTACATATAATGATTCTACTTGAATGTAGCTTTTCAGGTATGTAAATTTTTTAACGATACATATGGTTTAAGATGCTTTATGGAGCCGCCAAAGTCGCCAAAGTTGCGATACAAATTCTGATCGCTAGCATATAAACATAGAAGGAAAATTTTCCGCATTGATTTGAATAGTAACTGGGTTGTGCGCGAAGAGCGACAATCATATATATAGAAAATCTCTTCTTGCGCACAAATAGTTGGGCTAGGAGCGATACAGAACTTTGTTTTCCAAAGTGCTTGAAGTCGAAGTGTCTATCTTTACATCCTCACCAGAAAATGTAAACAATAATCAGATGTGTGTTCATCTGTTCATGCAGCTGGTTTATACAAATCATCAAATGCAAAATATGCCAAACTTTTAAAGTAAAGTTGATTGCACATTTATGCATACAATGACTGCACACATGCAATTTTTGGGATACAGTTGAAGCAGTATCAAAACTCTTCCTGACCTTTCGGAAATTACACAGTGTCTGTAAAAAAAATTTTGGTCGATGTCTGTGTTTATTTGTAATCCTTCCAGGATTTCGCGTACTATCACCCATGTTAATTCGTAAAAACACATTTGGCATCATTTTCATGATTTTCACAATTAAAATTCGCACAAAACATTAGCTAGACAGCTTATAGGGCGCTCTATTTCTTGAAACAAAATCTTCGAAAATGTTCAATGTTTTAGGTTAACACAATCGAGGGGAGATCACTGGAGGTGTGTGTAGTTTGGGCTAAACCCCGTACGTGTTACGTAACAAAACGTAAAACTATTGACACGTTATATATTTTGAATAAAGCAAAAATACACCCCTCAAAATACTGAAATAATTCAAAATTTTTGCACATTGTCTGCGTTCAGAATATGCGTTGAATGCGTTCAAAATTGCCATTTGACGGTACATAGAATCCCCGAAAACAACCGAATAACCGGAAAAGACCGAAAAAGGGACCGAATGTGATTAACAATTGAATTTATACATAAATAATACATTGGCATTTATTTTAAAAGTGGTATTTGGTACAAAAATAATGTTTTTCGGTTAACTTTTCGGTGTTTTCAGTTGTTTTCGGTCTAAGTCGGTGTTTTTTGGTCGTTTTCGGTGATTCTATTCACCCGCAATTTGACGTCATTGTGACTGTCTAAAACATACGCAGTTTATTTGATCATATATATCGATAATATCAGTATGCCTTTGTTGCTTTCATTGAGTAAGCGTTTTATTGATTATTCTTTTAAAGCAATCAATTTAAATGATCGTTAACAACTGATTTTCTATGACTGCTTTAGGAACTCTTTTCTGACGTCAATCGAAAGCTGTACTTTGACTTTTTCATTTGAGCGCACCTGCTGAAAGGTCTGTGATTTCGGATCTTCATTTCTATAGCCAACGGTAAACCGCTGGCTAATGACTCACTTTTTGCCTCCTGAGCACTTCAGGCAAATAATCAGCTTCTGATAGGAACTTAAGCATCCCTCATATTGATAATATCCACGGAAAATATAACTTTCTTACATCTTGATTATTCCGTAATTTAGTATTACGCTGATAGTCTATGATGAAAATCATAAACAGCAACAAAGTCAAACAAAGAAAATAAAATGACCAAGACGCTGACATCGTCTTCAGAAAATCGTTTATTTGTTCTAACAACATCCCAGGGACAAAATTAAAAGCACTTTAAACATATTTTTAATCCAAATTATGTTCTGACATCCAGCGAATTTCAATATTTTCATATGCCGCTATGAAATTTTACACAAATAACGTCATGTTGTAGATCAATTTATTTAATGAAACACATCTTCATAAGCATATAATTGTTATATTGTTAATATATACTCTAGCGCAGTTAAGTTGATTAATTTAATTACTTGTTTTGGCAAATGGAAAAACGTGACGAAACATTTTTGGGGAACAAGCATATGTATCACAAGATACGGCCGATTATCACACGTTCTAAATTCACTCTATTAGGCGGTATAAAGGGACAATCAATAGAACTTGCTCGTTTTAAAAGGGTGTGTAATTAATAGAAAACATCATTTCGTGTTCATTTTATACTGAAATTATCAAACGAGTCATCTATTTCCATATAAAACTCGGCAAAAACATCATTTTATATTGATTTAGATGACTCGCTGAATATTTCAGTATAAACAGATCAATAACGTTGTATCCTCTATAAATATGCGCGAAATGCTTACCATCTGCGTCACGTTTTCTTCGCTTTGTTTTGCTACATGTGTCAATATCACGTTTCAGATCATCGTTGGATACTACAGCATTGGTGAGAACAGTGAGACCGCTTTTCTATAAAGTTAAAAAACAAGGATTATCAAGAATTTCCATCTATCGACTGCGTTAAACGCGACTGTGAACATAATTAACACAAGTTATACTCTTTTCATGGGAAGCAAGAGGAGTCTTAAATGTAAGTTACAAGCAACACAATCACATCAGTGGCTAAATTCGAATGTATTATGAATTTTAATTCAAAATATTACATATTGTGCAAGTTGTTGAAGTTCATGTTATGAAATTAGCTTAGAAATTAACAAGATATGATAAACTGTTTGTTCGTCATATATATTTTGCATACTACTTCCCTTGCATCCAATCAGTACTGATATCAATTACCACCGTTGAAGGACGTTTAGCACTATACCTGTATATTTGTGTAAATATTGAGTAACGCTCAATCCGTGTACAGTAACTGTAATGCATTTCCATTAATATACATATAAAAAATCAAACCGAGCAATATTTTTATATTCAATTTGGTCGAGTCCGGCAGATATTCATAAATTCTACCTTAAAGACATCGCCGCTGGATTTTCCACTTCCTTCTCCACACCCAAGGTCATGTGATGCCAACGCTTCAAACACCTAATAAATATATAATTATACCTTTTGCAGTATCAAAATCCAATGCATAACACAGAATAAAATAGCTTCGTCAATCTTGTTTTAGCGATGATGCTATTTTTCAGGCGCATGTTGAGGAAGTGGTTAAAATACGAGACTGCTGATCCATATCACTTGCTTTGGTTTCATAATTTCTGCGACCTTTTAAAATGACCAACAAAATAAATGTTCTTGGTTTATGTCCCACCAAGTAATCATAGGGCGCTGTCTGTTAGCGCTTTTAATTGGATGTGATACAAGGATTGCAGGTACACGGTATTTTTCAAACCACTCAACTATTAACTACAGTCTCATCGGTGAGGCTTTAAAATATCCATTTGTTTAACAATATCTGATTCACTGTTTACAATATAATAGATGAACTGGGAACTTTGAAAGCCGATAAAGGGTCGTTTGAAAGTCGACTTTAGAAGGGCCACGGTAATTAATTTTGTAAAAAAAGATAAATTGTATGAATAAAATGGTGTAGAGAGATACCTTTATATTAGGATAATACAGCATCAGAATTCCTTCGTTGAGATACGCGCCTAGTATTTAATCATATTTGTATAATAGTGTAGTCCAGACCTAAAGTTTCGAGTCGTACTGTCGCTAAAACTGATCTATAAAGCACTTACCTTGTTCTTCTTGAGAGCGTTTTTACTACCGTTCAACAAGAGTAAAGCTCTGTCCATGACATTTAGTCCCACCCACATGAAAGGAGATCCCTTCACAGTCAGCTTATCCATCTCCCCAGGCTTAACTTTCGTACTTTCGGTCTTCAGCGTTAGCTGCAAATATATTTATATATATACTCAACAAAAATAAAAAGTACCCACTTTCCTTTCTTAAATTTTGTAAAATTTAAAAACGAAAAATTAGAATTCTGTATGTGGACAATTTTGCATTTCTGTTCCAGGAAAAAGTCAGTGATTCTTTGAAGTATTCACATTGATTTGAATTAAATCAATCTTTCCACCTCTTGTGATCAATAAAATCACAAAGCATTCATCAATAAAACAAGTAGTCCTCGATAAACTACGCTAGAAAGTCCAACCATTTCCAATAACCTCCCTTTAAATTGAATATGTAGTGTTTTGTAATCCATTATTAATTGTTATTCGACTGACCGTTGCTTAGGGCTTGGTGTGGAAGATTGTGTTTATGAACAATTGAAATTAAAAACAACTGAGATTAACCAATTAAACACCATTCAAAGTGTACCTGATTAAATGAAAATATGTCGATGAGAATATAAGCATAAAAAGTGGATACTTTTTATTTTTGTTCAGTATATAATCTGTACAAATCAACTGTTTACGTAAACAATTAATATATGCATATCAGGAATCGCCACACTCACAAAACACAGCCTCCCCACGCAGCGAAAAAGAAGAGGAGAGAGAGCATTTTTTTTATAAGTATGTCAATTCAATTTACGTAAAGCATCAATGCACAAACAACAATATTTACATGAAATAAAGACAAGAAAAGAAATGTGCTTTTCAAAATAATTTACTTGAAGAGAATTTTTAACGACTTTTGTTGTTAACGCTGATTGCGATCAGCGCTTGTTTTTTTTAAGGGATTTGTGTAATATCTGGTTCGAACGACCCTTAATCGACTGCTTCGTGTGTTATTCATGGTAGCCTTTTTCTTTATTATACACAAAGTCGTTTACGATTCAATTTTTTGCGATCTATAACAGCAGATCTACAATAACTTTTTAAAATTAAAAGTTTTGTTTCGCTAAGTAGTTAGATTTTAAGTTCAAATTCCTTTTTCATTATTGGATTCAAATAGGTATTTCTAGACGTATTATAGCTTTTGTTAAATTCCACAATGTTTTTAATTGACCGTTTAACCCTTAAATCTACAGTTTCTATTCTTTATTCCAAAGATAAACATTGCACGTGTTTGAAATTAAGGGTAAGATAATGACAAAACAAGAAACGTAAAACTAGCACAGAAAACGTGAACATGTAATAAAAACATGGTAAAAAATCATTCAAATTGGTTGCATGTGGCAATTTGTTCTCATTCAAAGGAAATCAAGATATTTAGTCAGATATTTATATCAAATTCTCGCAATAGGTTAAAATCAAATATTATTTCAATAAAACTAGAGGTCAAAATATGATGCAGAAATAACAATTCTTCCTATCAACTATTTACGCAATTATTTATTTTTACAATAAATTGATATAAAGTTATAAATTTACATTGCAAAAATCAAATTCGCATTTTCAAAATAAGAATTTATAATACGTAAATATGATATAATATATTTAAAATTTTCACTTTAAAATACAATACAGAATAAAAATTAATTATGGTGTAATGTGATGATACGCATATGGAGGAGAACATTAATCTTCAATGTGGTATTTTCAGATAAATGCCATTCCATGATTCAGCGGCGTATGGTTCCCATTTAATAGAATGTGTTTGTCCTCAACGAGAAAACCACTGACAAACAAACCATAATTTTGACAGGGAGTTTTCAAAAAACAATATTGATTTCTTTGATACTTAGGAAAGATAATCTTGACCTTTGTAACTGCTATTTTCCTTGAAACTTCGATTAGAGATTAACGAATAAATTTATTATGAAATTTTCTTTAAAATTAATAATTCAAATCTTGCATGGTACATGTAATTAACGCCGCACCGGATTTCCGCTGACAAACAACTAACCTTTTTGATTTTTGAACTTGTTTTTTCCAGAAATATGAAGAATGTCAATCTTTAATCATATCTAACCGAAGACAAAGGTAACTTGGGTGATGGTGTATTACAACATTGTGTCTGTTAACATTATTGACATTAGATTTATACTTTCGGTTTGAACCAGGAAGTAAGTTTTCCCTGAGTTTCTTGAAAACCCTGACATGAATTTGACGAATAGGCACTAAACATTGTAGACCATCATATACTTATTTCAGGTATGAGTTGCTTTGGTATATTGTCCATGAATTTTAAAGTTCTCATCCATACGTTGTTTTTTTTTTGTTTTAGTATGTGCTTGATAATTAGAACATGAATTAGACTAAATTGAGCTTGCAAACATTAACAAAATCCTTAGCTTAATGCATTTCTTTACTAAAATTTTAGTGGCAATAAGTATTTCCCCCAAAATTCATTTTTGCATTTTAGCCAGTTTTCGCCATTTGCAATGTTTGCGACCTCTTTAAGATCACCCTGGTAAGCAGAATTCGGAAAAATAAAACTCATCCATCACTTAAAAAGATTTCGCTTAAAAATATCTGAAATAGCCCGTTCATCACACCCAAACTTACAAATAAAAATCAGTATTTGTCTTCACCATCCCGTTTAACAGCTTTTTCTAAATTAGATTTCGAAATACCAGTACGTCGCATAGCTTCGACTAAATCAGGATTCGGGTCGAAAAAAATAGAAGAGACCTATCACGACCATTGGTTCTGATAAAACACTTCACCAACTTGTCAAGCCTCTTCGACTAAAGCATATTAAATCTATTCCAGGGCACTTTTCACTTGGCGACACTTGGTTATGAGACTGCGATAGAGGTCATAGAGCTACGAATGGTGGAATCATTTGCAGTACCTACAAAGCATCGTAAGACTTGTACAGTGGACAGTTATGACTAAAACATAACAACTTACATTTGCTTGGCACTTCCGTTCGACATCAAATCTTACAGAGTCTACCACGAGTTCGTGTGTATTCTTGTCTACATAAAAGACGAGAAGTCTAGCACTCGGGGTTAGACATTCTTGAACCTGCTCCGGAATGAAGGCACTTTTAGAATTGGATGGTTCTTCGTAAAAGGTATACACAACTTTTCCTCTTGTTACAACCTGTATCAAAGCAAATTGTTGGTACAGAAGTGTCTTTCAGTGATTAAACCAGGTTCTGCATATAATAACTCATTTTATTAAAACTAGTCTATAGTTTAAACATATTTTATTGCATATACAATCAAATTACAAACACAGCAACAGTACGAATTCGAAAACAAACCAATAAGCAAACTGGTCGGGCAACAAGTTCTTACAACGTTAATGACAGCCCTCCCCGAAGAAAAGTATTTTATAAAACAATGTGTAAAGATACAGAAGGAATAATTGTACTACATAAGTAACAATTATCACCACAGGTTTCATCCACCTTAAGATTAAGGATAAATAAGAATTGGAAAGAATGGATCCATTTCTGACAGGTAGGTACACCGAGGGACAACCGGGTAATTAGTTCATGTTATTTTATTCAATTTTTCAATTTAATTACAGTTTGCTGAGAATGGTTATTCCGAAGATCTACTCTAGTTTGATATTCTAATAATATTTTAAGAGTTAAGAATTTTAAAAACGACGACTATGTTTGATGAATCTTTGGACTACGCAAAAGATTTTCTCATTTTGTTCGTCAGTAAAAATATCATTCAAAATAAGACTTTTTGTTATGGTGCAAAGGGTTGTAATTCCAATATCATGATTCTTCTTTGTTCACAGTATTTGCGGAATCGAAGGAAAAAGTGACTTGCATCTTCTAAGTTACCAAAATCACATAGTGGATCAACCCGAAGGTGGTTTCTATGAAGGTCATCGTGTAAATTAGTGCACCGGTTTCTAAGCCGCGCGTGCATAACAGAAAAGCGTCGTTCACCCAATAGTACGCAACCTAATATTCAGAAAGGGCCTAGAAATGTGATTTCGTTGCACCCCAGGGAGGGGGGGGGGGGGCAAAGGTTGACTGGTATCTTTGGAAAGCTTAATAATGTCTGCAATAAGAATTCACTTGTTAGACATTTATTAAGTGGTTCATAACCATGGCAACCAGGTTTACATGACCACACTCATAGAAACAACTGTTTTTTACACACCACATAGCAACTTGCCTATATCATTTACATTACACAAACAAATGTTCTTTTTATTTGTTGCAATTGTATTATAATGAAAAGAAAACATGTTTGAGAGATTTCAGCAGCAGTTACTTCCCTTGTTTTGTAAGTATCCCATGTATGTTTTATCAGTTATTTCCCTTATTTGTAGTTATGCCATTGGTGTTTATCTTCTTTTCTGTAACAGTAAAGTTATTAATGTCCTTTTTTACATTTTTCAAATTCAAAATTGTAAGTTAAAATGATATACAACCAATTTGCTAGTTATTTCTGGACCAAATATGTTATATTTAGCTGCTTATGAGATATAGAATTAATGCAATTAATGACATCATGGTTTTGTAGAACCATACTCTTTGAACACATGTTTACGTGTAGTGATAATTTTACACCTTTTATTATGAAAATATAGATCTAAATAACAAACGATTATTATTATCATCATCATCGTCTTCTTCATCATCATCATCATCATCATCATCATCATCATTATTATTATTATTACACGAAGACTTTTTATTACCATAATATGTTACCCTATTGCTAATTCAATATTCATGTATTGAGATGAACAAGCAAAAAATTTAGTTTTTAATTGAATAATTGTGGTTGATAACTGTAAGTGTTCTTGAAACTTGCATGACTTCAAATTTTCAACATACATAACATATGTTACTCATTAAAATAAGGCTTGTTTCCTTGTTTTCATTTGTTTTAATGGTGTTAGCTGATATCTATTTGAAGAAATTAATTATGTGTGCTCTTTGCAATGTTCTGATGTTTGTTAGACCTGTTGGATTTCTAATTACATTGACAGTCGTTTTTTAACTAATATTACTGATTTAATAAAGTGTTTTCTCTAAAACTGATATTGTTGTACAAAGAACTGAACACATTTACAAAACTGTATCACAACTATGCAATCATTTTAGATTAAACTATAAAATAATAAAAGTAAATGGATCATAGTATATACTGTGTTATATTACGTGGTTTAAATTTAAAAGTATACAAATATTGCTTTCAAAAGTGTTACAAACAAAACTAATTAAAATTAATTATATGTTACCTAATTACTGAAGTAATGTTTTAAGAAAGATGACTTTGAATAAAGAAAACAAATTTCTAAACCGTGTTATACTTTGTATCTAGATTACCGAAGAGTCACTCATAATGTGAATATGAAATTTCTTTTAACTATATTTACTAAAAAAAAAGTTGAAAGCACCAGTTCTGGTTTTTTAGAACAATTATAACTGATATTACTGTTAAATAAACATGTGAAATAAAACAAATAAATTGTCCTAAATGAAACATTATTTTTTCCATTGATCAAAGAAAGCAGAATTTTTTAAGAATTCCTTAAGATCTTTGTAGAACGTTATTTTTTAAAAGACAAATAATTGTTAAAGAGAAACATCCTAATTTGAAAGACAGTCTGTGTAATGCAGGTGATGGTAATTTTTTTAGGTAAAAAATCTTTTACTTGAGTTAGAAATTGCTATATAATGCTCATGCTGTTTCAATGTTTTACAAATTCTATACTGAACCTTAGTATTTTAGATGAATAAAACTACTTTTAAAAACATTTCTAACATCAGATAATTTAATCAGCTAATTTTTGTAAAGTTTAAATTAAGTAGCTTTTAAATTTGTTATATATCAACTTTAACACAATATAATATGATATAAAATATTAATCAAAATGTAAACTAATTGTTTGCAGTTTCTTTCTTTTCTAATTATTTTCTGATTATTAAAGTAAAAATTGGTAACATATTATAAGATGACAAAAGAAATAAATAGAACAATAAAATGATAAAAATATGTTAATTTTGTTTAATCTTTCTTTTCTACAATTTATCAGAACAAATTAATGTTATCTGTCTCAATTCAGAGTATCTGGACTTAGCTTTAGACTGGATGCAACAGCCCATAATTCGTGTAAAATTAAGCTGTACTACAATGTTGTCACTGAGCCATATTGATAGGTTTATTGTTAATTTAAAAAGATTTTTAAAAAGGACGACCATCTACATCATGCACATTTATTTCTAGACATATTGAGCAGTACACAGATCATTAACCTCTAAAGTTTAACAATATTTAAATTAAAAATACATTTCTGTTTAATATCACCAACATCAATACCTTAATTTCCTTTTGTAACATAATTCTTATATATTACCTATTTTAATACAAGATACATAAAGTGCAGGAAGCTTGTTAACCTATATACTGGAATAAGATACTCGTTTATTAAAACAAAACTGGCACTGATTTGTGTACTGTTTTATCACAGCAACAGTAATATTACCTCATCTTACTTATGGTTATAGCAGTGGTAGCCATGAAATACAGGTAATTTTAATGGAGACGTGTATTTCTTGTCTTTGAAAAAAATAAATAATAAAAAAATTAAATGATATCATGAATAAAAACATGTTTTGCTCATTATTTTTGATAACACACTTATAGCTTATCAAACGCAATTAATTAATTATTTCATTTTTATTACTAACTTGAATTTCATAATTTCTAAGTCACCTTTCTTTGAGAACAATTGATTAAATTTATCACTAGAATCACTATTTCTTATGGATATAAGTTTAACTTTAAACAGAAATTCATCTTAAAATGTCTCCTTTATTAACTAAGTGCAGGCTGTTGTGTGTTGGTTCTTAAAATACATTATTGTCGCAATTTATAATGAAAGAAAGTATTTAATTTATATCGCTATTGTGCAGTAACTAAAATTGGTTAATAAGGTTTTTTGGGGTAACTTATTTAAAAATGGTGATCTATGATATGGTATTTATTTTTATTATGATATAATGCTAACTAATAATTAAAACTCACGAAGAGGCGTATTTAAACAAAAACAATTACACCAAAACTTCAAATTTATTAACCATAGGCATAAGTATATGATATGAGATACATGTAATACTAAAGTCACATATAACTAGTGTTATGGATATTATTAACAATACGTTTACAAAGTTTACCTTTTAATCACACAATATGTCTTTCAGAGTTTATTTCTTTATAATTTATTTTATTTATAGAGAATTTCTTCGCCATCTTTGAGATGGGATTTTTTTGCATTTTTTCAGAGATTTTGGTTTTTGGAATTTCCAAATATATGTATTTATTTACATACATTAAACAAGAAGTGACTTTATTACATTAAAATACTGCATTCTTATGTATATAACTCCTTAGGAACTTGTTTATATTAATAAATTAAACAAATAAAACAGAAATCACTTGCAAATGCATGTAAGAAATGTTTCATACAACTTTTTAAACTAGGTTTTGATGTTAAGTAACATATCTTAATGACTATTTTTAGACCTATACATAAGGTTGCAGATGTTTTATTGCATTAAAAATTAAAAAAACAAACAACATCTTCCTGTGTAGAAAAAAATAGGTTTATTTCAAAACTTTTATAATTGCCAATTATTTCTTTTCTTTTCTTTTCACCAAGACAACTTGTACTTGTTTTGTGATATGAGAACCTGTTGGGGCAAGTGTGAGGTTGGTGCACCCTAGAACCTGGTTTAAACCCCCAGTGGCAATTTGATTTGCCACTGACCGTTCCAAGGCGGTAACCCCTCGGGTTCTCATTTTTGTTTATTGTTAGTGTTGTCTTTTTTTTAAACTGATTATTTTATTAACCATGCTCTCTCCCCCTCTCTTCTTCTTGACTGTGTGGGGAGGCTGTTTTTTCTGAATGTGGCGATTCCTGATATGCATATTTCACCTTTTTATAGCCTAAAATTTTCTCAAAGGTCACATATTCAAATAGGCGTTACGGTAAAACGCCCCACTCGCCAGAAAGCAAACACATTGCAAAATGCGTAGAATGGTATAGGCTTTCAGAAAAACATAGCCTTCGAAATTCCCCAAGCGGGGGGGGTCTATTGGCAGCTCAAGGTCTAATAAAGATTCATTGTTAAATGGTGTTACTGGAATGTGGTTGAAATTGTACTGTTTTAGTGTTTGAAAATATTAGTAATAAGTAACTGCATAACTAAATTGAGAAAAAAACGTATGTAAAACATGTGTTAACTAGCTAAAACATAATATTTTACCATACAAAATATATGATTATGTGGTATTTTAAAATAAACTATTTAGAAAAATCAATTCGTATCATTGCATTTAATGTATATATTGTATTTTAAATGGTTACGTTAATTACTCAGAAAAGGGCAAAATTTTGATAAAAGCACATTACCTAACACTAGTTATATTCATAATAAGTAACATTGTACTGAAGAAAATAGTCTTTTAAAAGATAACTGGTCTTGGGTTGAAGCAATGCCTACAGAACAATTATAAAATTTTTGACTCATGTAAAATGGGTAGTGTCCGTAATCCTTGTTAGACTTCTTCATGCACCACTTTATAAAGGTCTAACAAGTGAATTCTGATTGAAGACATCCTAAGCTTTACAACGGTACCACATAACCTTTGCCCCCCCCCCCCACCCCTGGGGTGCAACGAAAATGAAATTTTCCTGGGCCAGGTTGCGTACAACAAGAAACGTAAGGGTACGACAGGCGCTTGAAATAAACATTTGAGCTTTGGTTTAAAAATTGGCAATGTGAACCAGTCGTATAAATATATACTTCCGGAATTCACGAGTGAAATATATTTCTATCTTTCACTGGTAAAAACAAATTTTCTTTTCAGTTTATGCTGTTAGTGCACAATTTGTGTGAATTTGACAAAAATTGCAAGAAAAGGCGCCAAACCCGCTTGTTTATAACGTTACGTCATGACGTCAAAAATCTAAATTTGAGCCCGTTTTCTAAACGTTCTCATTCGGTGTGTGCGTTAGGGTACAAACGAGAACAGAGCAGTGAAAATAAAAATGATATTTCACTCTTTGAAAACAGTGAAATAACACTTTTATTTCACCCGGAAAATTCTGTAATTCACTTTAAAGCATAAAATAAATGTATATTGTAAAGGTGAGGAATGCAAAACTATCAAAACACTTCAATGGCCTTTAATCTTTCTCAACATATTTAATACAATAGCAGTTCTGAAGAAATATTTGTTAATTCTGTTCACACACGCATACTGGCTTATCGATCATTTCAGGGTCAAATTCCTTTCCTTATAGTAAAACTACAAAACTCCTTTTTTCAACCATTTCCCTTATAATTGTACAGTTTTCTGGCGTACAAACGGATTGCGCTCAACCCGGGGCTCTGCGAAGTTGACAGAAATAGGCAACTCCATGTCTGCCAATGAACAGACTCAATCAAACCTAGCCTGCAGTATGTTCATATTTGTCTTGTTTGGTGACTTTCGAAGTTCCCTCCTTTTCATCTGTCCGTCCGTCCGTCCTTCTGTCTGTCTGTAAATGAGCTCCGACATTTAAAAGCGCTTCACGAAATAACTCGATACCTAAATGTTATAGTCTGTTATTATGATTCTGGAGGGTTAACGAAGACGTCCAATGCACAATTCGGAATTTAAAAATAAACTTAATATTATATTAGTCCGATGTGTTCATTATGAATCGAATTTATAAAATTGTATTTTACAACTAAGATTTACCATGAACAATAACCCTGTATGTCCGCCTTTCAGATCCATGTTTGTGAAGGCCCGCATCGTCATTACACTTTTATCCTAAAACAACACAACAATAAAATTGTGTAAGTCGTTCGTCACCTATAAAGTTATGTTGTCATTTTTACATTTAAAAAAGAGTTATCAACTGATGCTAGTTGAATAAACTAACAATAGGAATCAAAACAGTTCTGAAAGAAACAGAACATATTGACTGTTACACGCCGACAGGGAAATGAGTAAACAAAATTAGTTATATATCAGCAGTTTACAAATCTAAATGTTAAATGGATTTAGCACATTTTCACGGCATTTACTCTTACATGTAAAGTCAAATATAGAAAAACATTGATGACACAAAAAACTGTTAGAGCAATTATCTATTGAAAATCGTGACGGTGTAAAAAGTATAAACTTTTAGTTATTATATGATAATTTACCCTCTTGGGAAATTTCAGAGAAGAAATCTTAATGCTTCTAACTTTGAAAATGACATTTGATTAAATTAATATAGTAATCTTGGTAATGAACTGCATTCTGACTAAGGTTTATGGCCATATATTATATAAAAATTTACTTACTGCTATTCGAATGTTTAAATCATGCTATCGAGTATAATACATGTATGTAAGCAAACACATGGGTGACATTACCAGTCTAAAACCAAGTTCTACAATTTGTTTCGGGTATGAACCAGTTCCGGTTAACTTTTATATTTCCTATTCCATGTAAGAAATATTTCAGTACAATGAGTAAAATAATCGTTAAGTCGCAGTGAAAAGCATTTCAACAGAACATTTTCGAACTTAAAACTTTGATCTATTGTTTAATTCCGCTCAAGCGCCTCATCATCAAAGACGATTGCAGACGCAAAATTTATCAACGCGATGACATCCATCGCAAAAACCAAACTTTATTGGCCCGAAAATGAAAAAAAAACATGATTTGCAATATTGTGTTATATCTTTGCTATATCATCACAAGCAACATCGTCTGCCTAAATATTTTCATTCTGTATTTGTAGCGTTTGTTTTTTGCATGCGTTTTAACAAATTCCGGATCAATTATTCAGACTTTATTTAGCAAATAGTATTAATTCCAGTTTTGGAACCCTTTTCAAAGGATAAATTCGGAATTGTTTTTGAGAAAAAGAGACACTTAAAGCTAGATGATGTGGCTGGTTTACATATTGGTCATGTCTCAAGGTCGAAGGCTCTGGAATGGAACTTGTGATGTCATTAATTTAGTGCTTAATTGCTTTTGTTATTACTGTAATAAACCAAAATAAGTTATAGCACACGATATAGTGTGTTATTCTATTTATTTCACTTTCTTCAGAATTATATTTCACCCTTATATATAAAACGTGTAAAATGTATAACGTCTGTCAAAGCAAGTATACAGCTTTCAAATTATACAGTCAAAATTCACTTTGAGATATGTCTACCAATTTATAACCGGAACAGATTGAATTAACCGGACCTGGTTTAAATAAGTCTTTAAATAAATGTTTTATATGTTCATGGAAATAAATTCGGAGACTAAAACAAATTCAGCATATTTTAGGTAAGATATTTCGCTTTTTACTAAACAACAAACAATTTTCAGATCAATGCTTTTAGTATTTTTTAACAACGAGTATATAAATTTACCGGAACTTGTTGGTAAACGGTAATTTGAATATAAAAAATCTCAAAAGTATCCTTTAAGCATAAAGCATGTCTCCAAACCGTTCAAAAAGTCATAATTCAGTGTAAAATATTTAGTATTACATGTAAGTATAATATATTGTATTTATATTTGGCTGCCCTTGATCGTTTGATTAACTAATAAAAATGTCTTAAGTTACGTTATTCACAATTTTATGTTATTTGTTGCATAAATCACATTTCTATTAAGTGCGTGCAAAAGATAAAACATTAACATTCTGTGCATAATCTTATACTTGACAAATACAGAAAATGTTTACTTCGTTCAAGAGAAAAACTGAACGAAAAGAACAATAACCTATTTTGTATTTAGATTAATTTGATAAGTGTTAGATGACCACCGAATAAAATAAATGTTCTCGATAATCCACGGAGAGAATTAGCAAAGCAATAACATGTAATTCAATTTTTAAAAAGAAGACTTCAATTTCATATTATTATCTTAGACTTATAGGTTTAATTATAATAATTATTAATCTTCTGTTGATATATTTTAATTATACAGTAGGTCAGAACAAACATTTTTCACTTCTTTAATATACATGACTGGTGTCTGATTAATCAGGAATTAAAGATGGAATCATCTAGTTTTGTTTATGTTCCTTTGTTTGTAAAACCTACATCTCTTACAGAGTGAAACATTGTAAGACTTTAAACGAGAAAACGTGTAAAGATCTTACATCCTGGGTAATTTCTACTTGGATCTGATTCTTTCCAACGTAAGGCGTGATCACAAAATCCTCACTCACCACTTTACCTCCATCAATCGACGCCTTGAAAATAATACAAAACACTAATAAGCCGCTAATAATTGTTTGGTAAATATAGTCTGTTTCTCTGTTTTATCCTCTAAAATTTGTGTACATGTTTACAAAATGTTTATTCATAAGACAGAAAATTAAAATTGGTGAAAAATGAACTTGAAAGCCACCGAACACGATAAATATGAAAATAGTGAAGGCTCGGTTTGATTGAGCCTGTTCATGGGCAGTAATGGAAATGCATAGTATTGTCCTCGCCGCAAACACGATAAGTCTTGCTCTATAACATCAATCTTATATGACCAGCCATGTTTCATTTGTGCTTTGGGTGGCTGTATTAAGTTAACGTAAACTAACGCTTAGTTAATTGCTACATGTTTATTCGTAAAAAAGGATGGACAGTTTAAAAGTCAAGAATTCAAAAACACTTAACGCCATGTTTGATTGAGACTAATAAAAAAGGAATATTACGGCCCAAGCTGCCTACCCCAGTTCCACATCTTCGCAGTTAAGGAAAACGGAAAACGCACGGTCGGAATAATTGCATTTTAATCAGAAAAAATATATTTCTTATAAATATGTTTTCACAGTTTCATTAAACCGAATGCATTGCAGTCATTTAGATACCACAATTATGAAAATTGATTGCATGATAAAAAATTATTGCGTAATAAATACAGTACCCCAAAAAATCAAAAGTAACACTTGTGGATAAATGTTACAATGAATTGGTTCAATCTGTTTACTGTTGTTCATTGTCACAATCACAGACACCTGTTTAGAGCTATATAGGCTTAAAACAGAGCTATAGTATCAAGTTTGGTCAGTTTCAGCTAATAAATGGGCGATCTGTATCAAGAGATGTAACAACAGACACTTACCGCGATTGCTTGTTATTTTCAAGGTTTGTTTCAAACGATTGTCAAATAATTTCTTCATTTTTTTTAATTTACTCATTTCTTGAAACTATGGGCGTTTCCGGAAATCACGTACATGTAATTTACATAATTTCGGAAAAGAACAGATTCCGCGGACAAAAATGTGAACACTTCAGTGATTTTGATAATAAATTTGAATTTTCTCTGCTAATAAACAGATTTATGTTTAGTTTCTGGTGTCATCGGAAGATAATTATGTATCGACCAACATCAACAATATTTGTTCGGTAAGCCACGTTTTTGTCATTGAGATTGGCGTGCAAGTGGGATGATGTATTTTTCCGAGATCTGTTTAGTTTGTTATCTTTAGTTATTTAATATTATAAGAATTGTTTTTTTTTCAAAAACGGGGATATTGTGTGTTCTGGGTGATTGAAGTTGCATCTCGTGATACAGATCGCTTATTTATTAGCTGAATTTGACCAAACTTGATACTAGAGCTCGGTTTTAAGCCTATATAGCTCTACTGACATACTGGCCAGAAAAGGACCTCTAAACAGGTCGCAATTAGCCAAAAGTCTTACTTTTGATTTTTGGGGGTACTGTCTTTATAATGCAATAATTTTTATAATGCAATCAATTTTAATAATACATTTGAACTAAAGAAATATATTTTCCTTGATAAAATGCAATTATCCCGACCGTGCGTTTTCATTGTCCTTAATATATATTTTCACCTCTCCCAAACAATGCTGTGCATATATTCCAAACATGGAACTCTCTTTAGGGTTTTTTTTCAGATTAATTTTATTTTTTGATCAGCGGCGTATTTTCTCCGGTCAAAGGAATCATTTGTCCTTAACGAATAACCTATTGTTTATATAAATACATTACAATTTTGATTAATTGCAAGAGTGGCAAAAATGCCGATAAAACGAGAACATCTATTACTCTAAAAGTCAACTTGGCATTTCTGTCGTCTGTTGAAAAACTAGCAACAAGTTGTCCTCGACGTCCCGTTCTCGTGTTCTTAGGTTGTGTTAACTTTCCGTTATCGACTAAATGCACAATGACACCTATGTTTTCCGCAGGCATCCCATTGGCAAATGTAATATCCACCTACAAAACAAATTCCACCGCAACATACAAATCTTAAAAGCAACAAATGAAGTAAAACATTATAATCAAATTTACATAGAATTAAATGTCAGATCAACCTGCTTATCAACGTCACAATAAACCACATAATAGAATGGCAAGAATAATTAAAACTTCCCTTGTTCAAAGTGCGTCCGCACTTTTAGCAGTAAGTCAAAAAGTATTTTCCGAACAGCACACTGAACAATATAAGAAGAGCCAACATTTTAAGGAAGACGAACATAACCGTTCATGTCCCAATAAAATGTATATCTTCAACAATAATATGATCAGCAATGTTATATAAATAATTGAGCTGTACAAAATTACCAAATAAATTTTAAACTTTATTTGCGTCACGATTAGTTCCTTTGTTTCATACCTCGTTCTCAGTCAGCTTCTTAATTTTATTTGCTGCGATTCTTTATTACGACACTTTTTAAAAACCAATCAATATTTAGGATATTATAAGGGTCGCTTGTAAGAAACGGGCTAATTTCTTGTATTAATAAATTATTAATATGAATATTTTAATAAGATTTAAACAGACTGCATACGAATTCTTTTGTGACTTTTGTCAATAAAGTCAAAGGTTAACAGCCATAAAATATATTGCACCGTAAATCGTAGTAAAAAGTCGATTACCAGTAAAATTCTCCTATGTTTTGTATACATTAAGATGGGAATAGCACGTTAAGCACATGACGACTGTTTTACGCATTGAAAACACGTGGCACTCGTCAAATGCCAAATATAAATGATTAAACCGTTTAACAATAAATTATCATTCGTTAAAAAAAGAACTGCAACAGAATCCGAAACAGAAAATCTTTATCCACTGAAGCATCAATCTTTCTGTACCTTTGTTTAGCGTATTAATTTAAGAAAATGTAATGTGCGTGTATTTGAACTATGGTATCATTACTTACTTTAAGAAAATATTCCCAGCCGGGTCTGAAGTTAACCTTGGATCGTGAGAAGTTGAAGCGGTATGGATTGATTGCAAACATGGCATTGTCATTGCTATCGGATTCTTCCTTTCCCGTGGCAGTCTCCAAAACCCATGCAATGACTTCGAGTCTACTGCCGTCGGGGAAATCATGACCTTTAAACGGTTTGGATTTCAGAATCTTTTCTGTTTTTATCGGAAACTCCTTTTCACTGCCTCCGCTTGTGTTTTGCAGCTTAATTATATAAAAAGCTTTCTAAATACAACAGGGGCATAACTGTAACAAACTAATAAATGTGAAGCTCAACCATGTTGCCATAAGCAACATTAAATGTTAAAATGGCAATATTTGAATCAAACTTCAGTCGTCAAGGTAAAATATAAAAACAGAAAAGGGAATAACTCTGTCAATTAGTACATCACCGAAAGACTAGGCAATATTACACCATAATCATAAGCAATATGTTTTAAAGTTTGTAGAAGTAATAAAAAATTGTTAAGTTATAGAAAACGTTAAGTTGGAAGTAGTAAATAAATGAAAAGTATGCACAATGATGTAAAGCTATAGCAGACTTAAAGCTTTGATTACCTATTCTACGTTCAAGAAGCAAATGTAATATTAACCTACATATTTTGTCTATATAACAGTTTTTGTGTCGCCCTTTCGAAGAAAAGGCGATTCATAGGGATCGCTTTCTAAGTCCGTCGGTCCGTCAGTCCGTCACAAAATTAACATTGGCCATTTCTTCATATTTATTCATCAAAATTTAAAATTATATTGCTTATGACAACACGCTTGAGACGATGCCTAATTCTAAAGGTCAAGTTTCACAATTGATGAAATTATGCCCCTTTTGGTATTTTGATTTTGACAAAAAAATTAAAGTTTGCTTTAACTTCGCCATGCCTTAATATTTCTTCATCAAACTTTCAAATTACATTGCTAATGATAACACGGTCGAGATTATGCCAAATTCTTTAGGTCAAGATCACATTTGATGGAGTCATGCATTTTATTCTGACATAGCACCAGAGGCCGACACAAGTGCTGAACACCAATCTAGTTTGTCATTTGCAATATTGTTTAAAGTTCGATAAAAAGTGTAATATGCATAATTATCATGAATTGCCAGATTCAGAAGACCCAGCCTTTCTGCACAGCCAAACAGTTTAGAGGAAGAGACAGCATGGTTTATAAAATAATCGATTTAAAAAAAAAACACGGTGACCGCAAACAATTAACGAAAATGAGAACCCGTATGGGGTAACCACTTTGTCACGGTCAATAGCAAAAAAAAATTACCACTTGAGTTTTCATCCGGGTTAAAGGTTGCTAAAATCTTCCAAATCATGTAGTCTTTCACTTGTTCTATATGTTTATATTCGGCGATAACGCCTGTCATGCCAACGTTTGGACATTATTGGCCGCCAGAAATGTTTAAGTTAGCCTTGCAGCATGTGACCAGGCATTGTCCTCCTGTAGTACAGTATCTGGATAGGCAGTAAGGAATGGGCGAACAATTCGCTTCAGCGGCATCACGTCCTCGAACATAATCGGGGAATACAAACTAGGTGTTATGATGGTGTGTAAACCCCTTAAAAAACCATGGTGCTTGTCTCACCCCAGCGGCCATTTCAAATGACACAGGCGTGAGTAAACCTCTCAACAGAGCGTTGATAGGCAGGTTGATGTCGGTAGCATTAATCAACGTGAAATTTACACTCAACATTCAATCAGTGCTGTTATCAGTTACGTCCTTTGAAGGTCGTTGAGCACGATATTTATGTACTATGTCAATAGTACTTCGAAAATTTCTTTTGTTTAAATGTTTTGGCCAGTTTATAGATGGGCGGTTTCAATATCTCAGCCAATATAGATTCGGATATTGTTCAATTACCCGAAGGATATACCTCCTGCTTTTTAAATTTTGCCTTTGGCGTTGTGTGTGATATGCAGGAGTTATATTCTCAGATCCCCTATCAAAATTCTATTTTGTTTAGTTCCGCTCATTGTTTTCTCGTTTAGGGCTAACCCATTCTTTTATCTGGGTACCGCTGAACATGGAATGGTATTAATCTGAATTGAAGGTTCCCTGTTAACCGCCATATGCATACCATCGTTTCGGATGGATCAAAATTGTACTGTTTATTGGTGTAAATATTGAGTTGCGCTCAACCCGGAATTTGGCGGCGTGGGCAGTAATATGCATTTCCATTACTGCCCATGAACAGGCTCAATCAAACCGAGCCTGCAATATTTTCATATTTATCGTGTTCGGTGGCTTAAAGTTCCCTTTTCATCTATTTCAACAGTAAACAGAACGGTTTGCCATTGATTCAAGCGTAAACGACGAATGGTTTTCTCACTTATTTCGAATTGATAGCTTATTGTGCGTGCGGCAGTTGCACCGACCTCAACTTGGCCTATAGCGCGCGCACGCTGCTTAATTTAAAAGCTTCATTTCATAATCAAAATCAATATTTTCTTCAAATAATCGGTTGTCTTCAGATTGAGATATCATAAGACAAGATGGTAAGGTAAGTCATTTTACCAAACTGTAAACAATACTGTATACATGAATGGCACGATTAAAACGTTTTTTGGAGCGTAGACGACAAAAAAATACAGAAACCGTTTGAAAAACAGGCGATATAAAGAAGGCGAAATTCCAAGGTCGTAACTTCACGCGTTTGAAATATATTTATTTATAGAAAACTATACCGGACAAGACTTTTGTTCATAAGTTTACTTCCAAAATCGGCTACTGCTGGCATTATAACTGCAATTGCGAAAGCTTCTGTCAGTAGTATTGCTTCTATTACTGTTACTATTTCCACTTCTGTTACCTCAGTTGATATTGTTACTGCTAGCAATTTTACTGCTATTTGGTAGACAAAGTTCTAATGTTACCGCTGTCACTGGCAGCGGTACAATTGCTGTTACTTTTAGAAAAAGTATTGCTGTTACTGTGTTACTGCTTCAACTTCATGCAGTAGTACTGCTGTTTCTAACAGCAGAACTAGTACTGCTGATACTTCTGTTACAGCCAGCAATATTAGTCTTTATAAACTGTGTTACTTACAGCAGTAGAAGTATTGTTGTAATTGTGTTACTGCTGCCACTCCATGCAGTAGTACTATTGTTACTACCAGCAGAACTAGTACTGTCGTTACTTCTGCCACAGCCAGCAGTAATTATATTTTTAATTGTGTTACTGCTAGCAGCAGAAGTGCTACATCTGTTATACTGCTTCAATTTTTAAAAGATGTATTTTAAAGCGGATTTATCAAATAACAAAGGCTCGTGTTAAAAAATATACCGGGGTAATTTGACAAATCTGGCTGTGTTTTGAGAATGTGTCCTTTGTGGATGAGTTTTTCTTATGATTTCTGAATAATTGATTTGTCATCGTGTCTCGAAAATCCATAACTTATTCATATTTTGAATAACAAGATCCATTAATTTTGTCTTACTTCAACTGGGCGGATGTCCATGATATAATTTGTCGATCCTAATTCATCTTTCAGGTTCAGTTGCAGACGAGCTTTTCCGTCTAAAGGCTTGCCGTAAACGTACCTAAATAGATGTGAAAAAAGTTTAAGCACTTTTTTGTTATAAAAAGTACGAATGTCAACACTGAATCGAACTAAATGTCACGACTTTTAATCCTTGCTTATAAGATTCGCGGAAATTTTTGTGATAGGACCTAAAAAAATAGGTTTGTTTCTGGTTACCCGACCGACCGTCTCTAAATAGCGCCGACCGTAACTTTTATTCAGCCCTCCCAAAAAAATTGTATGAAAAGCCGACCGGGATTTTGACCAACGACAAATTCTGTTACTTTCGGATACAATGGCATGTGCAAAATAACAGCCAGCACCGTTTCATTTTTGGAAAATTTACTTTCACTTTCTTCTCCGGTGCTATTTTAACTGTTAAATTTGTCCATGTAACATATGTAAACCCCGTTGCGTGTGCTTTCGGGTCAACGTTGCTAATTCCATGATTGAATTCGCCGAGGTAAACAATCATGGATGTCAACGTTCGGCGAGCCAGTAAAAATATTCTTTTTGATCCACCGACGACTTCATTGAAGAATTAAGTAAGCAAATAGATTAAGATTTCTGTTCGAAGTGCATACGTGATACGGCGTAAATGCAGAATCGTTTAATAATGGCTTTATGAGTGAACAATTATGTACTGATATCTGTATCGTAAAATGAGTGAAAGAAACTGATCAAATTATTAACCCTGCTTTAGTGGTAGTGATAGAACTTTTACCATCTTTGACGGGATATGTACATATTTGATTATGTGTTAATTGCAACAATATCACGAATGTAAAGCTAAAAACGACTTAATACGAGTTGAAAGTGAGGCACAATGGTTGCAAAAAGTGGTAGGTATTAAGGTAAGTATATCCAACATATTTTTTTACAAAAAAAATAGCCATGAACAAATCAACAATATCCACGCATTAAACCACATTACGGCATTACACATCTAATTGTAATTAAAAGAATAATTATTTATATTACATGTTAAGCAAAACAATTCAACTTTAAGTTGAAACATTGGTTTATTAGTTTCAATGGAATTAAAGTATAAAATGCAGTGAGTTTTCCCTTTTCTACACTTCAATACCTTAAAAGATACCTCTAAAAAAGATAGATACATTTCCGGGCAAACAAACTGTAACCTGTCACCTCTTTTAAACAGCTTATTCAACCAGGCGTTAAAAATCTGTTACAAATACACAGGAACCTAGGCCCATCCGTTATCGAGACGTTATTGGTACATGTACTTACAATAATTCACGTTCAAATTCCATTGTCTCTTTTAAATTATCACATAATCCGCACAATTCAAAAACAAACAAAAAGAAATTTTCTCAAAAATGTTTTAAAAATACTCGTAGATTAATGTACATTTCTTTGATCCGCCTTCCTTGTTAATTTCATACGGAGACTGAATTTGATTGACAGTCAGTATGGAGGTAAACATTGATACCAACCGTCAATGAAATGCAACTTCAAAGGAAATTGTCGGCTCATATAAAGACTGTGTTGTTTTATCGGCTCTGCTTTGAAATCGTTTGATCTACGAGAAGTGTGTACGTGACATTTGTCACTTTTAGCTGAGTTAAATTGGTTGATGATGCAATAATACTGAAATATGATACCTGATATAAAATTGGGATGTAATTTATTATGGAATATGTTCGCATTGGTTAGTGTTTTAATCAAAGACCTATATAGGTAATATATATGTCTTTGTTTTAATACTTATTTTACATTCACGTTTAAAATTTTGCGGTGTCATAATATAATTTGAAACTTTGATTTTGTAGCAGTACATGACAGAAGGGTCTGTTAATCAATTAATAAACATATAAATGATGCATATTTATCACGAGTATTGTCCAGAACACGATCTACCTGACCTCCCTTGTCAACAAATATATGCAGATTTAATGATGAATACGATTACCGGCGAATCGAACACTCCTGGCAATAGAATATTTTTAGCTGACAATTTGTGTATTCGATTTCCCGGAGTCTACTGTACAAATTTAACAATATAAATCTTTGATGTACTTACTAACACACAAGATGGTATATACCTGGACTTTGGTTCCTTCCCCTAAAAAAATCAACAAAAAAAAAGAAAGCCGACCTACCGACCCATTGTTTTTTCAAGGATGTAACCAGAAACAAACCTATTTTTTTAGGCCTAGAATTAAATATATATAAAGCAATCACTTAATATTTACATGGATAGATAATACAGTGTACAAACAAAAATAAAAGTGATTTCGTAATATGTGATACACTTATACCGAATGTCTTTTTTATGTTAGAATGTCCGCAACATTGAAACATGTACCATTTTATAGAGATATGCTGTTCTAATTTATTAAGTGTAGTTTTACCCATTACAGTTACCTATAAAATATTTAAGCAACGTTTGAAAACAGGGTCCGTTTACATCATGTACTCAAAATGACGTCCATTCTGACGTCGCACCATCTCCACACGTTTCATGAAATTTATCATCACCTTGTTGCACATGTCACTGGTTATCTTTCTGATTTCACGTCTGATGGACAATTTAAGCTCCTCTGTAGATTTCAGCTGCACGCTATAAACTCTAGCCTTGAGATGACCCCAAAGAAATAAATCCAAAGGGCTGAGATCCTGAGAGTGGGGTGGCCAAGGGCGTTCCGTCTTTAGAGAGATGAATCGTGCGCCAAATGTTTGTCTAAGCCATTCAAGAACTTTTTGTGCGGTGTGAGGAGCGGCAACGTCTTGTTGGAACCATATTTGTGTCATATCGACCCCTTTCCGGCGTAGAGCAGGCAGGAACTTGTATTTGAGAAGAGACAAATAGCGTTCACTATTGATTGTCTCAGTATTTCCGGCTTGATATTGGAAAAAGAATGGCCCAATTATTCCTGTAGAGCTAATGGCTGTCCATACAGTTACTTTCTCCGCATGACATGCTTTCTCTACAAAAATGCCAGGTCTGACATCTGACCAGTGGTGATGGTTATATTTGTTAACTGTTGTTCCAAGAAGAAGTGAGACTCATCATCCAAATGGAAAAATCAAGACGTTGATTGACATCACTGTCTTTCAGATGTTGGAGCACTGGTATTGTATAGGGTGTTAGATTTAGATCGAACCTAAAACCCTGTACACACTTGTCACACTGGAGGGATTTGATATATCAGAAAGAGCCCTTCTTACCGACCTCGTTAGAGTTTCACTAATCACCTGTTTCACCTCTGCAACATTCTCATCACTCCTGCTGGTCCTAGGGCGACCCTGGTTATTGTATCTCTGGTCCAGTACACTTCCATGCTGCTCAAACCTTTTAACTTCCTTGCTTACTTGTAGTCTGGTCATCCTCATATCATCAGGGTAAAGTTTCCTCATTCTCTGGCTACAGCTATGATAGAACGGTGTTCAAAGAACAATTTTATGATATCCTTACACTTTTCCATGGACAACGCCATCTTGAAAATATCAGTTATTTATGGCGTCAGATATGACGTCATGACGTCAACGTTTTCCCATAATTTACATTGCATACAAAATGGTGAAATGTCTAGTTTATTATAGTACAAACATTGTAGTTTTAACTATATTATCAGTGAAACAACAATTATTTGAAAGTGTATCAGATATTATGAAACACCCTGCATAAGGAATTGCCATATTCAGAAGACACAGTACCGCCTCCCCCCCCCCCCACCCACCCCCAACCACACACGCTCACACACAGAGCCAAGAAGAAAAGAGGAAGAGGGAGAGAGCATGGTAAATGAAATGACTAATTTCAAAACACCACTGACAATTAACCAAAATGAGAAACGAGGGGTTACCGCCTTGAAACGGTCAGTGACAAACAATTTACCACTGGGGGGGGGGGGGGGTTAAACCAGGTTTAAATTTGCACCTACAGGTTCCCGTATGAATAAACAAGTACAAGACTTGTCTTGGTGAAAGCAACTTCAACTAACCTATCAAATAGGCAATGTTGCTTGCAAAAGCACACACACATACTAAAATATAAAAATGCTAATAGCATTGCAAAGCAAAAGGGCGGGTACTAAATGATCTTACCGAGACAAGAGCCACAGGAATCAAACCAGCAAGGACACGATGATGTGGATAAAGGTTATTCATTCACTCGACAATAGGATCCCCCGGAATCATGTGCTCGTGGGACAGGCGTATAACGCTTCGTAGTTTGAATGTACATAATTAAACAAAGCCCCACTCCATTACTTTCGATCCGACTGACACAACTTTATATTTATTTAATATTTAATATTTAGGAAATTCGCCCTCTGAATACAAATAAACCTCTTTTTGGTATCGAAAATTTCATCGCAGAAGAAAATGTCTTGAAATTCTTTTTTTCAAAGTACAGAGATGAATTATAACAACGATTTTATTAGCAAAAGTACTTTGCATTTAAAACATTAGGAACCATAACCATTGTTTTTCGGGGTGTGTGATTGCGCATCATTTTTATCTAAACATGCGTTTTGTTTTCTTTTTTTTCAAAAATGCTACAATTTGTTTATTTCCCCTTTATTCTCCTCAAAACTCTTATAGTTCATGCCATGTATATGAATATGGAATACTTAATAACAAAAATAATGTTTTACCATTGTTGTTTCATATTAATTGTCACACAAAGGGACGGGCTGTTAACTAATGTTGGTAAACCTTGTAGCCACCCCATCTGCGTATTTATCTAATTATTCTATAGAACAAATTCGTTGTTCCAAAGTTTCAATGTTTAATTAAATACAAACTGAACTACATACTGATTATATTCAATAAACTATAATGACTACATTAAGTTGTGTGAAATTTTGTAATAATCACCACATGGAAGGGGATACATACTTTGCTTTAACGGTCACGCGGATGATATCAGTGCTTGGGAGAATGTAAGCAACATCAACCTCAACCTTCACATCAAATGTTGGAAGAACTGAAAACATTAAAAAAGTATCAAGAAAATCAAATGGAAAGAAAAGAAAATTCGGACTGAATTTAAAGTGTAAATTGTACATGTTGATTAAACAGAACTTTGCAGAACATTTGTGCGACTCACCAGAGGTAACAGTTGTGCACGACCCACACACCCGTAACTTTCTTATTAATAACACACTATGCAATATGTCAGTCGTTGTGGATGGCATATTTGAACTTTTTTTGTGGGGATAGACATGGTATTTTCTGTGTGGGTGTCTCTAGCATGGTTGACCAGGCGCTGCTTCCGTATTTGTATGTCTCTGGGTTTATCTATACATTGTTTGTGATCATGACCCTGGGATATAGGGAAATGGGGCCATGAAATTTAATGAATTAAGCTTTACCGTCTTCGTACAGATGTAAAATGTCTATCGTCCACGTCTACATTATCACATCGAAGGAAGAACACAACAGGAAAAGTGACGCTCTTGCTTAAATAACGTGTTTCGATATTTCTTGATGATGCATATTAGATTGCATATATATTATAAAAAGAAATATTGTTACCGTATTCGTCAACTTTGAACAGTGATCTAGCTGAAGTTTCAAACTGAAAAGATATGAAATAACATTTCATATTGTACAAGACCTTAAAGATTTAAGTGGTTTGTAAAATTATCATAACCTTTTAATGATAAATCACGATTACATGTCAGCTTTTGCATATGTTGTCACTAATACACTTCTGTTTGTCTACTTATGATTTCTCAACTTTATACACTTCGCTCCCTCATAATTTAATAAAAGAGAAGCTAACCAGTCTCTGTCATTGAAATAATCGTTTGCTAGAGAAAATAAAACCTTCATCACTTGTAATGAACATAGAGCATTTTTAAAGGTGGTTCTTATGATAATTATACTTTATGTACTTGTCATGACCTAATAAAGTCGCCAACTTTCTTACTGGATAATAATTATGTTAGATTCGGTACCTCTATTTATAAACACGTAATAGGCATCCCAATGGGTACTTATTGTGCACCCATGTTGCTGTTTTTATACTGTTATGAAAGGGACTTTATGTTATCTCTTTCTATTGAACATCAAGATGATATTATTATAGCTTTTAACAACACCTCGAGGTACCTTGATAATTTATTAATTATAGATAATAACCACTTTCCATCACTTGTTAATAAAATTTATCCTCATGAACTACAATTTAATAAAGCGAACACTTCAGAAAAGCAAGCAATCTTTCTCAATCTAAATCTGTCCATTGGTAACGGTTACGTCACTAATAATATATGATCAAAGAGATGATTTTAATTGTAATATAGTAAATTTTCCGTTTTTAGACGGCGATATTCCTCGTGCAACATCTTACGGGGTTTATATCTCACAGCTTGTTCGCTTTTCAGTGCTTGCAACGATGTTAATGATTTCAATGAACGTAATCTTTGCATAACAGATAAACTTTTAAAACAAGGTTATCGGTATCACGAATTAAGGAAAACCTTTTGCAAGTTTTATCGCTGATACTCAGATCTAATTCATAAAATTCATTTAAATCCCTATTGCAACACGGTATTTCACAGCCAGTGTTTTATGGAGATTTAATTTATAAACTTAAGAAAATAAAAGGACATGTTAATGTCTCCCGGTTATTCGTAAAAATCATCTGTAAATTTAAAAAGGAAGATTAACAACATGGTATTTTACAGCTCTCTGCAGGCCTGGTGATTAAATCTTCTACAGTTGATCATAATGCTTACCTCTTTGGTTGCAGGACGGTGGCAGGAGTTTTAGAGTTAATATGGTTGATGGGAAAATCTTTTCTTAAAAGAACCTAGAAGCTCGATTTGTTTCTTTTATCCCTGTCATCGTGTTCTCAGAAGCTCTTGTCTCGGCAAGATCATCGAGTACTCGCCCTTTGGCTTTGCAATGCTAGTAGCTTCTTATGTTTTATATGTTTGTGTTCTTTTGCATGCAACATTGATGAGCCGATGGGTGGGTTGGAGTTGCTTTACCAAGACAACGTATACTTGTTTTGTGATATGAGCACCTGTTGGGGCAAGTGTGAGGTTGGTGCACCCTAAAACCTAGTTTAAACCCCCAGTGGCAATTTGATTTGCCACCGAAAGTTTCAAGGCGGTAACCCCTCGGGTTCTCAATTTGTTTAATTGAATGTGGTGTCTTTTTTAAACTTAACATTTTATTAACCATGCTCTCTCCCTCTCTCTTCTTCTTGACTGTGTGGGGAGGCTGTTTTTTCTGAATGTTTCGATTCCTGATATGCATATTTCACCTTTTTAACAACTTTTTTTTAAGTATACACCTTCGTAGAGAAGCATTACTGGCTTGATAATTGAGCTATTGCTCTAAAACTTTCAACAAAAAATGCAATAAATACTAACTGATTTATAAGACAAATTGGTTGAATTTAACGGGCATATGGTAAAACTAAAAGATATGCGACTACATTTTATGCATTCAAACTGGTTCGCTTAAAAAGTGGGTTGGACTTTAAACCGTTATTAAACATTAAGATCAGAATGAAATAAATTTAATTTAATAGAAATATAAGAAAAGCATATTTCTAGGTTCCAAATGTTCATTTATATGTATGCGTATTTCGTTTATTAAGTTGAACATACGCTTTTTTGGGTTTGTCCCGGTTAGCTCAGTTGGTTGCGTCGCAGGAATTGCAGGGCTAGGCGCTGTCACCGTGATATTTGAAATTCACAGTAGCTCTATTTTGTGCAGTGTGGCGGCCGTAAAAAGTCTCCCCGTAAATATAGTCAGTACTTTTATCAGTTAAATAACCCGTTACCGATGTCAAGAAGAAATTGTTACGTATATCGGGGATATCCGATCAAACTTTTTGGGGGTTCTCCCGGTTAGCTCAGTTCGGTGCGTCGCACAAATTGCAGGGCTAGGCGCTGTCGCCGTGACGGTGCGGGTTCGCTCCCAGCTAGAGGCAATATCATTTTTTATTAACTGATGTTGTGAATTTGCATTTTGTGGGTGTCAGTATTTTAAACGATTTTGAGCAGTCAGTTGTCTGTTATTTTGAATGAAGTGTTACTTATAAATCAGTTCGTGTTCATTGCATGGTTTATAAACAGTTTTAGGGCAACAGCCGTGTGAGATATCCTTATCTCGCATGGCCTTATCTTTGACTCCGCGAGCTCGCGTACTTTCGTATTATTGCGCACCACATTGATTTATACTACGTCATGATGCTAATAACTACGTCATTAAAGTTTATTATGTGACGTAAATAAACGAATGTTTACTTTTTCAAACAGAGCAAGCTGTTTATTTTGTTTTATCATGATTTTGTTAAAAATCAGTTGGAAAAGATACAGTGGATTGCTGGAACTTGGAAATGTTTATCGTGGTATGAGTATATAAATGCTTTTTTTTTAAATTGTGAAATGTGACGATTCACGAATAACCTAAAAATGCATATCCGTTATCAACGGATGAACCCGCTGCAGATTACCTTGGCATGTAATACATGTAACGATTCTTTTCCTTTCTAAAATTTGTAACAATATTGGGGTACATGTTAGGGGTATTCAACTTTGACAGAACTGTGTATTCTTGGCTGATTACCGTTCCTACATGTACAAGAAGTTACGCAAAAGAAATAGTTCTCCAAAATTGTTGCGTTTTATTTGAGTTTTAAATCATTGATATTCTGCGAAGATCACGGTACCCCAACCCTCGGGCAATGCTTTCTAGACGAAAACTCGGCACAGCATCGTTTCCGCCTGGAAAGCATCACCCTCGGGTTGAGATACCCTGATCTTCGCCGAATACCAATGATAGATTCTCTTTATCTGCATTCATCAATGCGTTATTTCTCTTTATCAATACGTTATTTGAATGCACAATTACGTTAGGTGTTTGCGGTATCTCAGAATGTTTATGACCTGCAGCACTTTGCGTTACCTTATGAGTGCCCAAAGTAAGTGTTTCGGTATGCTATCGGCTTCGTATCATTTAAAGAGATTTAATCTGTGTTTTCTTCAACTTTATCAAGATTATGTGTAGGTTGTAGCTAATTTTTTGTGGTGTCTTATTTGAAATTGATAAATTTATTAACCCATGGTAATGTAACCTCTCTACTTTTTGGCTGTGTGGGTAGGCTGTGTTTTCGGAATGATGCAATAACCGATAATTATATTTCACTTTTAATATATGCACAAACCATTGCAATGCCTATTTCTAATGCATTTGTACTAAAATACGCAAAAACGATGACATGATGCTTATACCGAACTACAGGTTACCGACTGATACAAAGTACATGCATCACTTTTAAGCCCATCCTATTACAAAAAGTGAAAGATGCATAATAGGAAGAGTCAAATTCAGGAAACACATCATTGTTATGTTATTAAGAGCACATGGCTGATCACAGTTAAAAGACACCTTCGATATTGTTTGAAAATGTCAATGTTGCATAACATCCGCGCTCAAAACTTGAGACAACTTTTAAGGTTAAGAACTTGACATTTCATGAATAAAGTTTGCATAAATAAAGTCGTTGTTTGCCAAAGTATGTGGGGTGGTGAAAGCTGCACAAGCCGCCTAAAAAGGGAGGCCTCTGTTTACAATGGAAAACATCTAATTTTTAGAATTTTACTTCAAAGGTCTAACAATGATAACTTTATATTGAAAGCAATTGGGCTTTACATTTTCTACCAAATTTTTCTGAGAAAAGAAGCTTGGAAAGTTCACACTTTGGAGTGTGGTGATAAAACGAAACCACTGACAATTCCGAGACAACAGCAATGGAATGATCTGATCAGAGGAAAGAAATATTGATTGTGTTTTCTTCTTTTTAAACGTATCGTTTAATGAAGATCGTTTATTGTTTTAGAATGGAGTCTGGTTCGAGCTTAAATCGAATTTTAAAATACAGCCATTACACGTAACTTATAGGCAAACAACTGTCCCTGTGTATTGCTTTGAACGGCTAGAACTAAAACATATTGAGGAAACTTACCTGGCCTTTGTAGGATGCTCTAGCAGTCCATGTACCTAATTCGGGGTACGGCGGAAGTTTGAACTCGTGCTTGAAAAATCCACTTGGTTCATTATGTTTACTGATCCGTCCCATTGTCATGTTGCTGGGACTCTGCGGAATCGAAACGAAATATAATGTTAACCAAAAGGAAAATAAACTACATGTACTGCGTAAGACTGATTCCACATGCATAACAATTTTAGACACAAAGGGAAAAGAACGACAAGTCGTATACATTCAGATGCTACCTGTAAGTACATGGATATAAATACTTGCATAATGACCAAATATACGACGAAAGGTATGGTGTGAAAGAGGTCTTTATTACAGTTTTAACCAAAACGAGATAAAGTGCCTTTTCTGTAGTGGTTGCATGAAATGCACACAACAACATATAAAACAACATTTATCTTCAACTTATGAAAATTTTGTAGATATTTGTGTCGTCTATTTTTAAACTGACTATTGTATAACCATGCTCTCTTCTTCTCTTTTCTTTTTGGCAGTGTAGGGGGCTGTGACTTCTGGATGTGGGCATTCCGGATAGATATTTCACTCTTTTTCTTAAAAAATGAATTCCTTCTTTTGAGATACTTTATAATATTAATGTCAAAACAACACATACTATTATCTCCATGGCAACTTCATTTGTTGAGGGTTTCAATGATTCCTCGAGTGCCAACGTTCTTATCTTAACTAAAACATAAGAAAAGTAGTCTTTTTCATTACATATTAATACTTTAAAAGCAAAATAAGCTTATCGTTTCAAGATTCCGTTACATTTTAAGATTAAGAGTTGGAAACATTCTGTTTACGATGGATCATTTTAAGGGCCGTCCATATCATGGCTTGTTCATCGATAAACAATAAAGTTATCATAATCTCTTGCGGCAATATGCTATTTAATGATACTGTACAAATCAATGCAATTAAATTTTACACGTATATTTATTTTGCATATGATCATCATTTACCATTTAAACATCATTTAAAATGCCCACGAAATATGATACTGGCAACAAAATCTCGTGTCCTTGTGACTTACATACGTAAACATAACAAGATATTTGTAAAAGTGTGTCCGACCTTCAATTTCATGGTAAACGCTTAAAAACGTTGATTTTTATCTTCATAACTGAAAGTTCTTTATAAAGGACACGACATATTGTTGTCGGGATCATTATACTCGCGTGGACATTTCAAATAATGTTTTGTGTTGTAACTTTGTGTGAATTTATGTTTATAGAATTTAAGGGATTTTTTATGCCTAGGTATTTTTCTTGAATGTTCAAACTTTTGTAAACTTTCTTAACGTATGCCATATGAAGATGTACTGTGCAAAGTTCCATTGGACTGCAATTTTCCGTTACAGATATATTGATATTTTTTACAGATGACATTGCAATGACGACTAAAGACGGCTCTTAACTTAATTTCCTGAATGTCAAGGATCTACTTTGTGTATTGAAATTCCAGCTTTTACAGATAAAAAATAGTTTAGCTATTCGATCCAGCGCCACTAGATACGAATCCGCATGCTGGTTCGAATAATGTACATGCAATATTGATTGATACATCAGCTGTAATCGGTCTGTTATGTTTAAGCATGAATTGCTTTAGCATATTAAGGGAAGTTCCAAACCTGTCTGTTGAGGTGTATAAATTGGTTTGTCCGTCTGTACGATCAAGTAGCCAGACTGATAGCTCAAAACGACCTCCCTGAACTGTGAAGTTCCTCGGTATTCGGAGAAGATCTTTAGACTTCGGAGCTTGACCTCAGCCTCAGAGTCGTGGATGTCAGCTTTCATTACCCTCACTGATATCACAGTTGGGTGTGCTAAAGCAATTGATTGAAGCTCTAAAGGTATCCTATCATGTTTGTAATTGGCTTGTTCTCTTAAAAACCAAATCAATTATTTTTCATGAGACCCAAAATTTCCTCTTTTGCGTTAATTGTTTGTGACGTCCTATTTGAATTGGCATACTTATAACAAACGTGCTCTCTCTCTCTCTCTCTCTCTCTCTCTCTCTCTCTCTCTCTCTCTCTCTCTCTCTCTCTCTCTCTCTCTCTCTTCCTGTCTTCTTTTTCGCTGCGTGGGGAGGCTGTGTTTTTACTTTTTTACAGAGGTTTATTGGATAAAACAGTTTTCTGTCTTAAGTATATCATTTACATAAATGATGCTAACAGCAATGATATTACTGTAAAGGTTTCACGTGTTCATTGCTTACCTTGGTTTGCGACAACCGCCTCCCTCTCGGAGAATTTCCTCTCCTTATACTGCAACCACACCTTTAAATGTAATATAAAAATTTCGAACATTATGACCAGTAATGAATTTAGTTTCCTATCGAAGGGTTCAAATTAGGTTTCATATTGGATTGTATAAATTTATTCAACACACATAAAAAACTTTCAAATTGCGTTTCATAGAACATAATAACATGCATTTGTTAAGATGACTTTGCTGCTCAACTGTTATAATTACCAGACAGTTATAAGATATAATAAGAAACAGTGTAGATAGGTCAGCTATATTAGTCCGCTTATTTATCACAAAATTAAACATAAAAATATTACCAGTTACAAACACAAGGACTGATATCAAGTGTTCAGTCCTGTAAATGGATTAAACATGTCCTTAAACAGAGCCCTACTTACTTTACCACTTAACTTAATTATTATTGTACATAAGAACTGAAATGTAAGGGCATATATCACAAAAATCGTGTTATTATGAAGCACCAACCTTTGAATATGTGCAGATTTTGGCTCCTGGTCTTGCAAAAATGAGTCTACAGCCAAAGTGATAAGATTGCCACCGTGGCTTCCATTTTGAATAAACCATTTATGTAAATTGCTATTTAAAGTCTAGTTCATTGTGACTAATTTAATCGGTAAAAACCATTGTAATTATATGTTTTGCTTTGAAGACGGCTTTAGTTTGCATGGTAAATGCGAGCATATTTATTAATCTACAAGATAATCATTCATGCATGCCACAGTTTACACATTATAATTACACAGTAAAAATTATGATTTTTAATAGAACGCGTAGGTTTATGCTATTTGCCTATAATTAAAGTAAATTCGCAGTAATCAAGATTGCTGAATTAAAGTCACTTTCTTGGAAGCATAAATCGTGATCTTAAAGTTTCAATTTACTAGAATGTCTTAGTCATAGAACACACTTCTAATGGATGCAGACTAGAAATCAGTCTGTCAGTAAGTCCAATTCTTTTCAATCACAGGTGCGATTTTGCACGTTATTCCCCGTAACCAGTTCCAGTATTACGGCGTCTTCATTGGCTCCTAGGACCGTCACCACCGGCTGCGATCATCTGTTTTATTTGTTTCTTGTGGTGTGCTCTCTAAAGGAGGTAATATGTTTTCAGTGATTTCGGAAGTTGTCCATAAGCATCTGTTTAGTACTTGCACGTTTTGTGATGCTGACAAAAGGGCTGGGTACATTTATAGTCAAATTTGACATGTGTGTTGATGAAAAAAATGCTAATAATATATTTTATTGTGCAGTGAATAGTATGACTTGTTTTAGAAAGTAAGATGTTTAACTGACAATAAGAACATCCTATTCATGCTTATGATAACGTCATTGATGACGTCATATCTTGCAAACTAGTGCAAATAGCAAAATGTGTCTTAATTCAGATTTTAATTTTTTAAATTCAAATTTTAAACACATATTTTGTACTTATCCCCAATTGAAAAAAAATTGAAACTGTCATATCTTTGTCTTCATCATGTTTTTAAATATACCATTTTTATTTTGGGTTCAGATGGTAATCAATTATAATTTTTTTCGCAAAACTTCCAAAAGGTAGGCCTTTTTACGCATCAATTGACGTCAATAGTGGCTAACACCTACTGTCTGTGAAATGATACTGAAACAATATTTTTCATGATCATTCAGTGAAATTTTCAATACTGTTCTCATGAAAGACTGCTTTATTTTCTGAATTATTTATTTGTGAAAAACTTCTTAGGCCTCAATTGTGCAAAAACGTACCCACCCCTTTCCTAAAGTTCTACTTGTTGTTCCATTGTGACATCTTATTCCGGAAGTGTGGAGATTCATCAGCCATACAGGAGATGAGCGGATAACAGCGCTTCATCGTCGGAAACGTCGGAACTATTTTATATCAGAGAGCAGTCGATCAGATTTTGCTTCCGTGACGAGAGTTCGTATTATGGTGAAGCATGCATATGAGCCTCGTCGTCGTCGCTTAGGAGTAAGTTTTAATCAATGATGTCTCTACTCAGTACAGTTCGAACATCTATAGAGTTGAACACCCGTCAGTTGCACAGAAGTTGTTGCAATATAATATATTATTATAATCCGCGGTGTCGACTTCGGACTATAAAATGTTTTAATGCTTGGAGAAAGACGTCGCGGACAGAACGTAATAGCTCTGACTGTAGAGCTTTTAAAAAAGCGCATGTAAAGGCCACATGTTCTATGTTTTTATCTAACGTACAATGGCCCAGCAAAATCAACTCCGGTGAGAACTTTCACTAGTTGCTGTCGTTATTCAGTACATTTATAACATGTTCAGAGCCGAACACACGTCAGAAGCATAGAACAGTGTTGCGTTATCGGATATTATAATCTACGGTTTCGATGTCTTATTACAATCTTTTTTATGGACAGGCATCGCGGACAGATCTGATAATAGCTTTTAGTGAAGAGCTCTAAACAAGACACATGCAAATAAAAATGTATGCTTTCGTTTGGTTGCCATGTTTTTCCCGAACGTACAGAGGTCCTGCAGTCGAATATGGTGACTGTAAATTGCGGACAATCTTGCTCTGTCGTATGCTTGGGATGCAGAACTTTTCTGCAAGTAAATGATGGCAAGTGCGGGTCTGTTTATTTTGTCAATCATGGATTGCAGCTTTTAGCAGTCGCGTGAACGGATGTTTCATGCGAAAAGACAGGGTTATCTGGAAGTGTCTTGCAGATGTGCGTTATGGATCTTCCATCTCAAAGTAGGTAGACAGCTGAACCTAGAAATGGTCGCTAGAAATGGTCGCAGTTCTTTAACAAAGTTAGAGCGCTTAGCATCTTTCTATATTTCTTCCTTTTAATATTGTGTACATCGTAACCTGGCTCCTTATAATCTACATCATCTGCGCGCATTCGATCACGTGTACAGTTAGTACGCCCCTCTCTCTGTAAAGTTGCCGACTTGCAGTTGTCTGTAAATCTCAATATCTATGCAGTGACACGAAGTTCGAGTAGTCTTGTATTGCTGCTCAAATTGCAGAAGTCTTTGACGTTTAAGATGTTCGGCGTCTTGCGATCCGATGAATAATAATATATGATGACGTCTGTAGGTAGTTTACAGTCGTTTTCTTTTCTTAAGTCGTAAAAATTAAAATGCCGGAAAATATATGCTCTCAAAAAGCCAATCTGATCCCGAATGCCGTTACTTGTTTCTCACATCGGTAGAAAGCCCTCGCTTAAATAGGTCTTCCGGATTGTTTTCTATAGGACAGAATCTCAAACTCTGGTCACTGATAACTTGGGGATCTCAGTGACGCGATTGCTTACGAGGGTTGTTTGATAAATTCGCGGACTTTGTTTGCTAAAACTTTAATATGTGCCGTAGATACATGTATTTTGCACACGTTATAATTTAATGTGCCTGCTATCCTAAAATCATATATTAAGACTTATATTTGCATCATAATCTATGATTAAATAGCTATAACGGATCCATGGTAACGGTTGCTGGAGCACTCCGTTTTTATACGTTTTGTACAGAAAACATACGACAATCAAAGTATGTATACGAATGTCAATTTTCACGGGAATCTGTCACATGATTATGTGACGTCTGAACGTCATTTCCGTTAATTTTCAGCGCTCTATGTTATAAACATACAAAGCAATTGCAAAAACTGTAGCTAAGGTGTCTAAAAAGCATGACGTCAAAAACTGACCACGAAGTCCGTGCAAATATTAAATTTTGCGTGAATCTAGGTTTTACTCCGACACAGACGCTTGAAAAACTTCGGGAAGCGAAACATACACCTTGCTGTAGATCTCTGGTATTTAAATGGCACGATCGATATCGAAAGGGTAAAGAAAGTTTAGAAGATGATGTCCGAAGCGGAAAACCGAAGAAGATTTCAACGTCAATTAAAGAGAAAGTTACGGCGTTGCTTGATAACGACCGTCGCCTTACTGTGCGTGAAATTTCGGAAAATGTCGATATGTCTTTAAATACCGTGCACAGAGTAATTGCAGACGAATTAAATATGGATACATAGACATGAAAAGTGCATTCATCTTGGAGGTGATTACATTGAGAAATGAACGTTCGCTATTAATGCGATTTTTTAGACGTTGTGAGCGTCTTTTGTTAACGGCGTGCTCCGGTGCACGTTGATAGCCTTTGTATTTACCCTTGTTATTTGTAAACTATTTTATGTATTGACTAGCGGTTTTCTTTACTTTGTTTGCAATGAATTGACGATAATGACGATATAAAAATTATCTTGATATGAGTTTGTTTGTACTTTCTATAACAAAAGTCCACGAATTTATCATACAACCCTCGTATGAGCCTTTTCAACGGTTTTGTCGTCGATTGTCGCAAAACAATTTCAACTGGCTGTCTGACCATTGTTTCTCATTCTTTGTCGGCGGCATGACTCTTTCCAGATTTTTCGCAGGTCGAGCTACGATAACTGTTGCCATAAGATTTAGCTGAGGTATTGTCTTTTTCTTAAGTGGGACTGCCCTGGATTGCTTCTTCGAGTACTGCCGCTGAAACTTGAGATCTGTTACTGTATTCAGATAGACAACCTTCATTGGTGCATCCAAGTCTTGTTTGACTTTCCACAAGTATCCATCAAAAGTTTTACAAGCACTGTTACATGAACCGGGCCGAGCAATCCAAGAAGCTGATAGACCTGTGATGAAAATCTCAACCTTCTAACAAAATAACTGACCACAGCACTGATTGAATGTACGGATAGACTTTTTCCAGTCGTCACAAGGTAAAGAGGTTTACAAAAAGCAATGCATATCATAAAAGCTTACCTTAACTCTGGCATTGTTTAGACCAAACACACTGACTACTACAGTCTCGTCATGTTCGAACCGTATCACGTTTGGAGCTGTTACAAAGTAGTATTGGCTGAAAAAGTAACATATGTTACTCTTTAAAAATCTGGTAAAATAACATCTTTGGTTGCATATCAGTAAGAAATCATTTTGTATGCTATAAAATTAAAGTTTAGATGAACGGGTTGAATTTGAAGACATCTTGGTTGCATTTAAACGTATCAAACTTTTTCTGCGTAGATATATGTGCGCCCCCATGTCGATTCCCACCCCCTCGAAAAAAATTGAACGGATTGTCTGTTTTATTTAAACTCTTCGAATTTGCCATAATAATGATAAAATCGCTCATTGCTTATGACATTTCTAAACTTGAGAACTTGATAACTCCTAGTTTAGGACGAAGAACACAACTAACGTAAAAGTGCAACCAAGTAAGAACCTTATAGAAACCTTAAATTTTAATGTTCATCTTACACATTTGAAAGACATTTAATGACTTTATCAATGACAGTTATAATAAATCTTTAAGGACATAAACATGATGTAATTCGTTTTTGCGTTGGTCACTAGTTTAAAATAAAACAAGTTTAAAGGTTGCAACCAGAAACAAACAATAAAATATGGGTAAACTTTCTTTTCTGAATTTTAATGTAAATCAATTTGATTTTAAACGACTTACCAACTTACGAAGCCAATAATTACACAGATGCACCACGTTAAAAAAAGTCTATGCATTTGTTTTGAGAGTCTGTGCGAAAATGAAACATCTGACCATCTAATAGTTTTTTATAATCACACGGAGTGTTTCCATGAACGCTTAACAAAAATTATAAAGGAATTGATGAAAAGTGAACTTTTTGGAAGGAGTGTGTTTCCTGAAATACTTAACATATTGCACGTTCTTTTCTGCATATCCTGTTTTAAGTATGCATATTCCCAATTTCAGACACCGGAGAGAGTTTACAAAAATAATAGGGTCAATCGCTCAAAAACGTTAAAAAAAGTATACAGTCAAACTTGTATTAAGCAGCCGACCAAGAGAGTGACGAATGTGGCTGCTGAACGCAGGTGGCTGTTCAAGACAGTTAAGAATTCAAACAAAAAGTCAGTTAGGACATATTCAAATCGGCTGTTTAAGACAGGTGGTTGTTGAATGCGGGGGACTGCTAATTCAGGTTCAACTGAATTTAGATTTAGTTTATAATCATGTATATATTTCATTTCATAAACGTAAAGAGTTAATAATTTATCAATGCATCACTACCACTTGAATATCAAGAATAGCCACATTCAGAAAACATTGCCCTCAGTCAAGAAGAAGACAGCAAGAGAGAGAATGATAAATTTCAAAACAGACACCACAAAGAATTAACAAAAAATTGGAACCGAGGAGTTACCTTGGAACAGTGGCAAACCAATTTGCTACTGGGAGTTTTACCAGGTCCTAGTATGCATCAACATAACAATTGCCCCCAATAGGTTCTCATATGTACAACCAATCTCTATCCAGAGTTGTCGCTCCTTAACTCGCTTTAATCTCTGTCAACGTCTAGAAAGTAGTTCGTTCGTCACATGACCTTTACCCCGTGATACCTTGACAACTTCCCAGCATCAAAATGGCGGATCAGCATACACCGGTGAAAGATAAGGATTGAAAGATAAACACCTACGTGTTTGATAGTAGCGATATAATGTAGCGATATAATTTACAAAAATAATGGACAGGATTGATCTGTTATGCAGACTCCATGGTGTTTACTAGAAACTGCCCAGTCGTATTTATCCATTCCAAAGATTGTGTAATCGAGGTGCTGTAGAAACACCCTTTTGATATCCTTATGATAATTTCTGAGCTCTAGATTCTGTGGAGATCCATATCAGAATTTGCATTTAATCAGTCAGATTATGGTCCCATGTGATATTGTGACACCTGCATTTTACCAGTACGTATAGTTTGTTGTTGACGCCCCATAATGCCGATGGTATTTTTATGCATTTATTCATTGACAAGTTAGTTCAGAATTGAGTGGTTTATGGGGGCTACCGCCCCACGCCCCTGCTTGCATTTTATTATTATAATTATTAATATATAATTATTAAGCAAGCTCTAAGGTAGCATCCGTATCTGTAAACTGCATTCTAGCCCACTTTTCAGTTGACAAGTTTCTTTAAAATACTTGTTTTGGGCAATGGATGGTCATGTTTAATTTTAAAGAATATTTACACTGTATTGATTTAGCAGATAATGGATTGGAATTGGACAGCTTTCTGTCTTTTTTTTTAATTTGTTGTTTTTTTTTTATTGTCAAAATGCTTAACATGAAATGACAGCAAGCCAGCCGAGCCAATCATGTTTTTGCCATTTGATTATTATAATGGTATTTTAAAGGGAATCACATAACAAAAAATAATTTTAACCCAAAACCATTATTAAACATATGTGATTGCAAACGGGATTCTAGAATATTAACTATGGATTCCTAGTGTAAAAAATGTATGAATTATTAATACAGAGAACTATTCTTATTTCTGTTATTGTTTTTTTAGTGTTATGGATTAGTATAATGTTATATGCATGCCCAATTTCATCTTAATTATAAACTCGGCTAATCCAATAATTTCAGTCTTTTTAATCACTGCTCTTACATAATGTGAAAACATGTTTGACTTTTAACAGTAACAGCATTATTTAGTTATAAAATTATTAACTTTGATTGTATCTTTGAATTACAGATGAATATTAAATACAGTTCCTGGATTTTATAATTTACAATTTAACATTGTTAGCTCATTAACAATTTAAAGACATCAGTAATTTTGATAGACGGTCAATGGAAAGTGGGGGATTAAGCAAGACGAAAGCAAGACGAGAAACTGTAAAACAGCTTTTACTGTATTTTCTAAGGAGTTGAAATTGAGGACTGGCTGCTGAATCAATAAGTGTAATAGATAATGAGTTTACAAGTGAATGTAAATTTAAAACAATAAAAACTAAATGTCACATTTATTTTGAAAACATTTAAACAAGGATGAAAATGAGTGTTGAGGTTACTTAATAATTTGTAAACCGTGATGGTGAAAATATAATTTTATTGCTTATATTGTTGTTTATACAACTACAAAAATGTATGTGATTTTCCAAACAGACGGGCCTCATGAAAACATGCCTAGTAATGATGGCTAGATGAACTATAATAATTACAGTTGCACATGGAAAGCATGTATAATTATACAATATAAATGTAGAAGGCTGTACCTTTCCCTTTAACACAAGCACTGGATACAAAAATTTAATACATTTATAATTATTTACTTGAATGAAGTGTTTAAGTAGTGTTTACAAATACATGCTTTAATAGGACTTTCCAACAAAATATTGGTTTTGAAGGCCTTCACATGTTCTGGCTGTAAAATTTCATATCTCATTTCATTTTATAGTTTTTAGCAGCACTTCATTATAGGAATAACCATGCCGTAATTTTGAAGTTTGCGACGGTATACACAGATTTTAATGGTCGCAAATATTTTTAACGGCGAAGGCGCAGCCTGAGCCGTTAAAATGATTTAAGACCATTAAAATCTGTGTATACCGTCGCAAACTTCAAAATTACGGCATGGTTATTCCTATTCTAACGTTCTTCCATACTACCCTCAATCGGGCCTCATTCCATACGTCAATGATTCATTATGCGCATAACTACCTTGTTGTTTATAATACTACGCCGTAGACTACGCGTCAAAATAGTTCTTTAGTGTCGTTCTTAGTAAACAAGGTTTCTGCGGTGAAAGTACTACAAATGCACGTTAACAATTTTATTCACATACGTCAATGATTCATTGGGCGCATAACTACCTTGTTGTTTATAATACTACGCCGTAGACTACGCGTCAAAATAGTTCTTTAGTGTCGTTCTTAGTAAACAAGGTTTCTGCGGTGAAAGTACTACAAATGCACGTTAACAATTTTATTCAGGGATTTTTCTTTTTTTCCAGAAAACATTACATGTTTAACAGTTGATTTACAAATAAAAATCACGCATAACAAATTTGTGTATTCGAAGGTCATGCCCTTCGCCCCCTTCGTGTATTGAACACGCTCAGCAGCACTTCCTGTCAGCTAAATGTTTACTATAAATCAAGACAAAACATGGATAAACAAGAAGTGTCATCGAACAAAATAAAGATTAACACAACATTTTACTATTTTTATAACTCGACAAGAGACTGTAAGCTTGCGTAAATCGGATTTTACATGTGAAATTACATGTCAAATCTGGCATGAACTTTTCAAGATGGTGTCGTGTTGACAGTTAACAAGTGATAACACTAATGATAATGAAAATGGTTTTGGATTGTAACCGAACATCCGTTTAAAGGATATGGATTTACGAAATGTGGATTTGGCCGGTTCAAGACATTTGTGACATTGTTTGACGTGAAATGCATTTGTTGGGAAGCATCAGAATGGGATGACACAGTGGCAAGTGGACCAGTGGCAGGAAAACCTGCAGATTGTGGCGGGTTCAAAACCCGAGGAGGGATATTCTGGACTTGACTGTCACTCAGTATGGACTGGGCTTGCTGGAATGAACCGACAGGGTTTACGTGTGGAGCGTGTTCATTTTCATCATACTCATCATTCAGTATGTCAGAGAACATTCTTTTTTGTGCATCACTAGAATCCACTTCATAGTGCTTGAGGGACTTTTCATCTCTGTGTTTTGTTATCCTGATGATTGCTCTGTTTGTGACTCCAGCATGGGATAATTTTGTAATAGTAGTTGCCCGAACACAGTGGTTTGTGTATCGCTTGCTAAGATGTGCAGCTTCTGACAAGCTTGGCATAAATGATGCGATGGTTTTTTCTCCAACTGGTCGTGTTGTGTACCAGAAGTCATCATTATCATTCGTTGGGGAAGTAAGTACTCGTTTGGCCTGCTGGAACAGAAATTCATTGTTTGGATTTAACTTTGACAGATACAGCTTAAGTGCAGCAACAGGACAATTATTGGGATTTTTTGAGGCATACATTCTTGGTTTGCTATCACTATTATCAGTTCTTTCCTCACCCTGGTGATTTTTCAGCTTTTCATTGAATTTCATTTCTACATACTCGCGCCCACTGTCATCTTGCTTGAAAACATATGCATCTTTCTTCAGATGTTGGATGTTTTCACAACCTCTTCGTCCGAAAGCTAGAGTTAGCTCAAACCAGACTCTTTTTGAAGTGAGTGAGGTTCCTGACTGCAAAAAACTGGACTTGCGCGAAGTTTCTTCAGGTCACCATCCGAAATGGCACCATGGTGTTTTGTGACATCCAGTCCATCGGTGGTAAGCTTCTTCAGAGTTGCCTTAAATACCTGATTGGACATGTGAAAGTCCTTGTCCATTAGTGAAATGCTCCGATTGAAAGGAGGAGCACGAATGTACCGATTAAGGGCTGCACGCATTCCGTTGTATGTGGACCGACCATACATCTTGCCATCTGTGCTTCTAACCTCGGCATAGAAACGCCTCAAATATCCATCCAATTCTTCACTTGGGAGCATTTCAAACTCTGTGTTAAGACCTCTTGCTAAAAGCCAGGCTGAAAAATAAATTTTGTTATATCTGTTGATCAATATGTTTCTTCTGAATATGATTTGTTAATCAGTTAATCAGATTTATATGTTTTTTATCATTTAGTCATGTTCAGTTGAGCAATTTTATTAATTTTACAAAAACATGTTTACCTGTTGTTGTTAGTAAATTTAATGTAATTTTATAATTTATTTTCTGTTTGAAATTACTTTCTGCAATAGATCTAGTATTTGGTAGAACATTTAATTTCTTTTATTTCTTGGTAGAACATTCACAACTATGAATAAAATTAACAAATTGAACCGTTGTTTTTAGTTTCAAGATCAGTATCATTGTTTCAGGTATGAATGGCATTCCATTGAGTTGTGACATGCCCATATATGGCAATGTTTACTACAAATGCTTAGGGGCGGGGCTAGATTTGGTATCGTGTAAATGCCTAATGCAGAGTAGATTCTAATTAAAACAGATACGTGAAAATGGAGCTAAGAAGTCATACAACGTGAATATTAATTTAACCTTTAAATTGACGGACAGACCAGTCTGTTTGTTTTGTTGTTCCCTTTGCGTGTCTCGATCCAACCAATGCGTCAATTTCTATGTCGGAGACTGTGGCAAAACGAGCCAAATTGGGAACAGTTTCTTGTTCTTTGGATTCAAATGCCTCTATCGAATGCAATAGTAGTTCGTCCCCCGACGAAGACATGTCATTATTGCTGAGATCACCGAGCGTAACGGTAAAATTGCCGAAATTTTGGCTAACCCGCGTCTCAGCGTCCATGTTTGTAAATACGCGGAGTGATACACGACAGCGCGTGCAGTGAGATTACCGACAGTAAACAAGGAATTTTACGGTCGCAAATTTTCGCCATCTGACCAATCAGATTGCTCGAAATTTATTTAGTGCGTTAAAATTAGATTTTTAAACCTTTTACTCCATATACCAGTGCTCATTCATATGAGCTTGAACATTATAATTTTTCCATCTGATCTGGATTTACACTGATTGTTTCTTGGTCAGAATATCCTAATGAATGTAAAAGCAACAGAACATAATGGGCTGGCTGATCTTGAATTTCTCTGTTTGCTAAACATATAACACTCCCCTCCATATATATGCATTTTTACGCATGTGCGACCAGTGTAGATCTAGATCAGCAGGAACATCTGTTCAGTCTGATCAGGATCTGCACTGGTTGCTTTTTGGTCAGAAATACCCAAATAAATTTTAAAAAAAGCGAACAATGCAGATCCTGATCAGATGTGCCTGATAATTACACTGTTTGCCCATGCAATAAAGGTGTGTCTATGGAGGAAAGGGATAACAGCAATATCACATGGAGTGAAGGACTAAAGCTTAGACATCAGCTGTTGTGTGTTGTCTGTATATACGACCTGTTTCGAATGAGGTGTACAATAGTAATTCACTCTCATCATAATACTTTTATAAACAGACTTGTCACAATATTTAGTACAATATGATATGTATGATAAAATAACAATTTGGTATGTTTTTTTCTTAAATTGACTTAAACATGTCCAACCTTTGGGTATGCACTTTTTGAGTTAACAATATAAAAAATTAATGTGTGCTTTTGATTTACACTTTGCATACCAAAAATATTTCTATAAAAATGCTTGTTATGTACCTTTTGGCTATAAATCACCCTCTTCAGCATGCTAACCTGCTCTGTAACATAGCTTGCATGGTGAGTGCTACTGCACAACAGCATATTGGCCATTAGCTATGCTCCCTCAGTGCTAGAGGACCTAGGGGTTCAGGTTAGACAATGCAGAACAATATTCACCATTTGATTCCATGATGACTGTGTATCGTCAAAATTCTAGTGGTCAGAGTGCAAGTCTCCAATTATATTTGTAAACATTTCAAAACTACAGATTTCACTTATTTTAATGGCCAAAATGTAGGGATGGTATGAATGACTCCTTTTCCTATGGAATATCAAAAATGGCATATGTTGAATATATTTATATTAATTAACACACAAAATTATTACCATGATAATTAGTCATTTGACATAATCAAACATTATTTTCATGGGCCAGCATATTTGTTGGAAAGGTTGGCCTTCTGTTAAAAGAAGCACAGGAACAGTTTAGTTCAGTCTAAGTCAAGTAAATTATATTTAAATTCAGTCGGATACATAACAAATAACATAAGCTCTAAAGAGCTTTTAGCACCAAGTAGACAAATATAATGATGAATGAAAATCATATAGCACATAAAATACACATTATATAAATATTTTTAAAGTTATAACAATATGTAGTAATTACATATGCAGATTACAAGAGCTAATAAGAGTCCTGGGATATTTACATACATAAGAGTAGAATTTGCTAGCTAAATCTCATTTATAATAAATTACTATGGCTAAAATGACTGTTATCATTTAGATTAAGTTTGTAAAGCTTAAGAGATAAAATTTATTCTATTAAATGTTGCCTACATGCTACCTGTAGCCAGTGATTTTTGGTTTCTATACTAGCTGGAACCCCCAGGTTGCATGATGCTTGCATTGCCTGGTTAATAGTTAATAGGGTCATGCATCACACCATTCACCATGCTTATGTGTTACAAAGCCAACTAGCACTAAGCAGAGGGTGATTAATAACCAGGTGCATATAGAGAATTAACCAGAAAAAAGTAAAACAACAATTTGCTCTTTAGTTAAGGGTTACTTCAATTAAGTATTAAATTGAAATTTTAATTTTTAAACCACCATGTTTTTGTTGTTTTAACAGATTTAATGTAGAAGACCCAAATGACCAAAAAAGGTGTGATTTCAATAGCCTCATTAGACATTAATAGGATTTTCATAATTCTTCTATATTCAATTCATGAACATTCATGTCAGGCTAGCAAATAATTACAATGTTTAATTTTATGTGGGTTTATACACAAAGAAACTATGGCCTGAAATATATTGACTATCACACTTGTTCTTACAAATCACTTAATTTAGATTAAAAATTCTTTGCCTGAAAACATTATGTGACATCACAAGTTATTTCCAACCTGTACTCAAGACCGCCGGTACACAAAGACTACATGTATATGTGGAGAAAGACCTCATTTTATTTGTCCAAATGACTGATAAAACAAAAAAAACACCTGTGAACAAAGAACACCTGCCTTCAGAGCACTTTTGGGGTTTCCTTACAGTGGTCTTTGAAGACATGTTTGACTGTATAGTAATAGGTATATTCATAACATGCTGTGCTTTTGTTACTCTTGAATAAAAATGCAATATTCTACCAATTTTATTATTTTAAACCACTATTTTTTTTAGTTTTAATTACCCCACCCCTTAGAATACATTCCCCAAGTTCATGCAATAAAATTGTTTACAAAATGAATAACTTTTAAACTACAAATCTAGTTATTTTACCATAGACTGATGAAAACCATATCATGTATTGGAAAGTTAGTACAAAAAGTGTCTGCTTTTTATACGCGCTTTTGAAAAAAGGGACGTATTATGGGAACACCTGCGGCGGGCGGGCGGGCGGCGTCCGCAGCGTTTCCGCTCTCTAAGTCAAAGAGTTTTCATCCGATCTTTATCAAACATGGTGCATATGTTGGTGGGCATAATATCTCGACCAAGTTCTATAACCAGCCAAATTCCCCCAGGCACTCCTGATTTATGGCCCTTGAATTGTCCAAAATTACTGTTTCAACTCTCTAAGTCAAAGAGTTTTCATCCGGTCTTTATCAAACTTGGTGAATATGTTGGTGGGCATAATATCTTGACCAAGTTCTATAACGAGCCAAATCCACCCAGGCACTCCTGAATTATGGCCCTTGAATTGTCCAAAACTACTGTTTCCGCACTCTAAGTCAAAGAGTTTTCATCCGATCTTTATCAAACTTGTGAATATGTTGGTGGGAATAATATCTCGACCAAGTTCTTTAACCAGCCAAATCCCCCCAGGCACTCCTGAATTATGGCCCTTGAATTGTCCAAAATTACTGTTCCGCTCTCTAAGTCAAAGAGTTTTCATCCGTTCTTTATCGAACTTGGTGCATTTGTTGGTGGGCATAATATCTCGACCAAATTCTATAACCAGCCAAATCCCCCCAGGCACTCCTGAATAATGGCCCTTGAATTGTCCAAAATTACTGTTTCCGCTCTCTAAGTCAAAGAGTTAGTTCTATAACCAGCCAAATCCCCCCATGCAATCCTGAATTATACCCCTTGAATTGTCCAAAATAAGGGTTTACGCTCTCTAAGTCAGAGTTTTCATCCGGTCTTTATCAAACTTGGTGAATTTGTTGGTGGGCATAATATCTCGACCAAGTTCTATAACCAGCCAAATCCGGGACCCCAGGCACTCCTGAATTATGGCCCTTGAATTGTCCAAAAACTGAATTAGCGATATCTGCTCTCCAAGTCGAATAATTTTCATCGGATGGTTACGCAACTTTGATGATCAGCATTTTGAAGGGCGTATTTTTTGTCAGTTTGGCACCCTTGTTTACATTACAATCATGGCTATTTTCAGGGAATAAAGATAACAAATTTAAAGCCCCAGCCCTTAAACTTAAGTAAGAATATACTATTGAAAAATCATATTTGTCCATATAGACTCCAATATATAAACTCTCTAACAGAATACAAAAAGGTCCGATCGAATTCATTCTTATAGACGGTATTTTTAATGATATTGTTAAATTATCGCTGACAAACTCTTAAGAAGCTAAATATAATGAAGCTATGTTTAGCACAGACGAAGAGACCACTTCAAGCGCGATCGATTTCTGCTCGATGTTTTGGAAATCCTGCTTTCGCTTTTATTCTTGCGGACCAAATTTATTTTAGTAAATTAAAATTTTATAAGCCCGAACTAATGCTGCAAATTTGTGCCCAGAGTTCCAAATACATGTAATATTTCATTACAAGAGCAGGTTAATTTGAAGTAATGGCACTTTTTTATAATTAGGGGGAATAATCAGAGTAATGGGACCCACTCATCCGCTGTTTATCAATTCAATGTATTCAGAGCCTTGTTAACTACACTATAACTCAAATGCAGCTATAATCTGATTTAGTTTGCAATATTTACAGAAAGTGAGAGGAATATCCATTAAAGCAAGTTGAAAAATGCACAAAAAACACTTAAACCCTGCATTGTTTCATTTTGCTTCATCTTAAAAGAGATCAGGCACCAGAAAAAACTCAAACAAATTAAGCTGGAACTGTTTTTTGTTTAAAATTATTAATAAAAGATGAAAGCAATTTTGTTGGTTAAAACATTCCATAAGTGTCTTGTTGCAACAAACCCATTATGAGATTATTATAACAATTAACAGCAATAAATAAAAAATTTTGACATATACTTTTAATCAAAATGCATCCCAAAACATATGCGAAAAAAAGCCAGATTGGGACCATTATAATTTATAGGTTTAGATATTTGCCATCAAATACCAACCCGGTTGTCTTAAACTTTGTGTCCGACTGTATAATTTTCAGACAAGAATTTTCAGAGAACGTGTTATTTGATAGTTAGTTCGGTATCAATCTTTCAAAACAAAAATGATGTAGGACAGTATTTATCCAGTGTAGACCCTATGTAGACCCTCAAATATAAAACAATGGAGGTTGAGGGGGGCGGAAGCTGCCAGTTTATACAAATTTTAGAGAAAACTGAGTTCGTTTTCAAAGCCCCTGCGATCAATCCATAAATTCATCATCTTTTTTTCTACCAGCCACTGGCACTGAATCCAGTCACACCAGACCTGTGGGTAACCAAATCAGGCTTTTGCCATAACCAACTGGCTTTTCATGTAAAAAGGTGCACAATTGCAACATGTTGGTGTCTTTTAACTTGACATTGTATTTCTCCATGTTTTCTGCGACTGCATCTACGGTGGGAAGGCGTCCATTGTTGTTGACAAATCTGACCAAACTACACCTAACCCAAGGTAAAGTAATGGAGAAAATAGTCCCATCTTTTAAATAAAAAAATGAATCATTATTACGATATATTTACAACTTTCATACTTAGATTAAATTTGAAAATTAATTTAAATTTCATTTGAAAATAGTATTTTGATGGTTTAATATCATGTATTAAAATTTGGTCAAAATTTTTGACAAAATCCTAGTCACAGGGGCCCGTCCCATGATGCGTTTTATTTTTATAGCTAAATAACACTGAACTGAAGCATTTTCTAAAAAAAAATTGGGTCTCTATATATAAATATAGGCAAGGGAAGGAACTCACCATACATCAAATTTCACACCAGTCAGGTTTGAACAGTTGTTCTTGACACACTTCTGCACAAATCCGCAAAAGGTTTGGCCCTGATGGTTCCTTAGTCCTTACTCTTAACGTCCAAACCGGGTTCCTTCCCTTCGAAACAATTCTGTTCTTATAATCGTTCGCGAAATCACAAACTCATTGTCAAATTCCTTTAGTCGGACACGACCTCGTGAACTCGATTTGCACAGGTGAACTGGAACAAATAAACTTACTGTGCACAAATCAATCGTCTGGTTCAAAAGATTATCAATATCTCTTGCATTTGCAACCAACAATTCGCTCCTTCATGCCCAACACGAAACAGGACGAGCGATTTTCCAGCAAATGAAAAAGTTTTCACCCACGTTACGCCATTTTTCTTGTTGTTGTAAATCACGTGACTCGTTATGAAACAAGATTTTTGATTGGCTGCTACGATAGCCTATGTTTACGTCATTTCAATCAAAAATCTTGTTTTATAACGAGTCACGTGATTTACAACAACAAGAAAAATGGCGGAACGTGGGTGAAAACTTTTTCATTTATACCATAAACGAGGAAGATTTAAAGACTCTTGATCAAGAGACTCAAAAAACACGAAGCATGTTGAATAAAGTTGTTCATGGTTTGAATAGTTTTTCGGTATAATAAAATAAATGTTACATGTCTTCGCCTCGGTTGACAGTATTTCCTCAAGTTGACAATTTTACTGTCACCCTGTCAGACATGTAATATTTATATAATATCAGAGAGAACACCAAAGGCAAAAAAACAGGAAGAATATCCCTGTGATGGTTGAAAAAAAACATCCAAAGCTATATTGGCTGTGAAATTGTCAATTAATCACATCTATTATATTATCTGTGCATTGCAAACTTTAAATTGATAGTGATGTCATTGCACTGTTGACAAAATACAGTTAGACATCTTGGAGCAGTTGAACATAACAATGGTTATTATACCAGGAAGATCTGATGAATTGAATTACAATGTATTCGATAAAAACCCACTTGAAACCCAGATAACCTTCTGTCCTTTACACCGCTTTTACGAAATTTCATCATAGCTTGTCAGTGAAAGAAGATAAAATATATTATCGTAAGACCTGTTTGAACATTTTTATAAATTCATTACTATTGTAGTTGTTGCCAATGGTTTTCTTCAATTCATTTGAAAAGGAATATATGCAGTAAATTTACATTCTTCACTATGACAGACTGGGTAGCGGTTTTATGCAGATTGTTTTTGCTCATCAATGGCAGAAATAAAGTTTAACAATCACTTTTTTCGAAACAATTGTGTTTAACAATATGGAAAATACATCTCCAAAATGTTGATATTAATAACTGAGTCGGATGTCTTTTTTAAGAAGTAAACATTTCTTAGTTAAAATGACGCTCAACAGAAAAACGATTAGGTATATCCTATTCTAATTCCAATCTATGTAACTAGCATCAGTTGTCAGTCACCTACATGAGATGGCCTTTGTATTCATCATTTAGCGAAGTGACCAACAGCATAGAACCTTTAGGGCCATCTTTTAGGAAAGTGATTAACATTAAATTGCCTTAAGAGTCATCATTTAGTCATCATTTAGCAGTGCCAATATTATATTACCTTTAACTTTATAGTTATCGTTTAAAACAAGTCAGAGAATAGACACCATTCTCAAATCTCAAGGATCTAATTGACAGCCATTCAGAGGCCTTAGTTATTAGATAATTATAAAATTCTGTTGAAACTTCGTAACAGTCTTAATATAACCGAGCCTGTAATATGTGGTGCATGTACCTATTTGAACACTTTGTTGATTTCAAAGTACCCTTTTAATCTCCCATTCAATCTCCGTTTTGTGTATTTCAATGGATGACTATTGGAAAAAAACGATTAAATAAACTGATTAAAGTAAATTTATCTTGAAGTTCTTAATTATGTCATTCCTTTTCTACTCTTCTTTATTACTAGAAAAAGAAAATCATTAAACAATGTATCTGATTTAAGGTTTTACAACATCAAAATATGAACGATAAATTTACTTCACTGTTTAAAGATACACCCATTAAAATAAATAGTGATTACGTTATTTGTATTAATCAATAGGTCAATGTTATTTTAAAAATTAAAAACATTTAAATAAGGTCAATTCAGTCTATATATAGCATAATTCTTCGATTATTAATGCAAATTAAGTGGTGCAATATCGGGTGAGCCGTAGCGTGGTGGTTAACCTGCTATCTTTCAAGTGAGATTAAAGCATCATGATCTCTGTCGGCGGCAAAGCTCCGGCTAAATTGTCGACAGATCCACTTCGCTTATTCGATACTCATCCTTTTAATTTTTTATTGTCTAAGAAGAATTTTACAATGATCACTTTGAACTATTCGTGTTAAATTTCTTTATTCATATGTTCAATACTTTTAGGAATCTTTTTTTTTATTAAAAGCCTTTTGTAATTTTTACTCAATTAATAAGTATCGTACTTCACCAGTATTGTCGTTCAATACCTTGAGTTTAAGTTTTTTGTTATGCATTTCACGACCAAATTGTGCATGTAAGTATTGCTTATAACTACAGTCGAACTTCGATGGCTCGAACTCCACGGGACCGGAAGATTTGTTCGAGCCATCGGTAGTTCGAGCGATCCGTGGTTGGCATGTGAGAATGGGTTTCTGTTTACTAAACTAAGCTTACACATAGTTATACATAATATTTCTTATTTTAGTGTTGTTCTTTGTTGCTGTTGATGTGCGATTCGTAGAACCGTTGCATAACTTCACATGTCTTCCATTGAATAATTCGTTCGCTTATATTCAATAATAATATTTGACATGACGTACTCGCGAAAAAAACATCTAAAATTTCTTATAAGTTCTCTTTGTCATTAATTGTTTATGGCGCCTTATTTGAATCGACACACTAATAATAACATGCTCTCTTTACCTCTCCTCTTTTTTGGCTGCTTGGGGAGGCTGTGTTTTGTGAGTGTGAGGATTCTGAAATGCATATTTTACTTTTTTATTAATCTTATATATACGACAAACCAATTACAGTTTTCTAAGTTTGATTATACTTATCTTTATTGTGGTATAAATAAACACAACAATGAAAATATTTTCATCCATTTTAACGTTTTATTTAGATGACCTAATTTAATCGCGCATTGTCCTAGTTGGCGAGACATTTTCACGCCTTCGTTCGCACCTTTGATGATTACCGATAATTGTCTGTTCGAGCCAGGCAATGTCAAAACATTGCAAACTAACTGTCGGGACCTTGATTGGTGTTCGACTGTTCGAGTAATGGGTAGTTCGAGCCATCGGAGGTAGAACAATATAGAACCTATACGCCTTTCCAATAAACAGTTTCGCAGTCCTGTACGAGTTACTTCCCGCGACCGAAAATCAATCCAAAACGAGGCTCTGCAGGATAGCTGAACAATCGGGCTAATGGCTTAAGCACATAATAGCTAACCTTATCCGCTATATTGCATGTCTGCGTTCGTCGCCGGCGGTAAAAAAATAAGTTGCTGGTCTGTTATTCTAGCCAGACATTTTTATATTTACTATTTGTTAGATATTTAGATTTTTAATGATTTAAGAACATGTACCATTCTTGTGAATAGTAGGCAGTATGAAACGCAATTTGGACAAACATAAGCATTAATTTTACCAATTATGTACAACAATTTCTTCTTAATATCTTTTCTGCTGAAAATATATTTTTATGGTGTAAATGTTGCAAATTGCTAAGGCTAGTAATGCACTAATATCCTGAAATCGTGATATGTCAACATCTGGTTACATGATCTGAAGACAAAAAAATACAATCTGAATTTGTTGATACTTACACATACAGAATTGTCCTAAAAAATTAAGGCGTTTATGGTCAACGAATAAATAATTTGAATATTTAAAATGTTACGTATACTTCACACGCAAATATGATTGATTCTGTCTTGAAATAAAACAGGATCGGTAATCTGATTGTTTGTTGTAGAAGTATTATTCGTAGAATAAAATCCAAGGATTTAGATGCCGGCTTCCAAAAAGATGGGAATATTCATATCACAATATGGTTGCATATCCAATTTAGATTTCTTAGGTTTGACAGATTGAAATTTTGGCATAAAAGCCCAAACTCTTAATTAAACATATATAAAATGTTTTGACAAGATTTGTTTCTTATTGACGGCTTTTGTTTTTAAAACGTGTCGTAATGTTGATTAAGAATCCATTTAAGTGCTAAATCAAATACATTTGCTGGCACATCCAGTAGTTAAAGGACTCCGAAATACTTAAGAATTGGGAGGTGTAGATACATTGCAAATAGAAATTACACGATCTCTATTGGTCAATGATATCTGCCCCTTTAAGTAATTGACAGATGACCCCGTGTGCGAGACAGTTTGACATGTTTATGGCATGCCGCCTTCAAAATCAATCGCCGCCGACATTATCACAACATGATGTCAGTAGTTGAATAGACACGCTAATCCGGAAACGAGACTCAATTAAGCCGTGAAGAGAACACTGCGACTGTCTGTTTGTTCAAGTCCTTTAGTGTTTAATGCGAGGAATTATGAATTGACACTTTTAGTCAGAAACCTGATTGTTTTATAAATTATTTTCAAAAATATCATGACACTGATGTATTATTACTAATTCAAAGAGAAAATATATTTTCCAAAAAAGAATGTTATTATAAAAAAGAAAGTTGTAGGTACATATTCCCTATTACGTTATTACAGCGAGCAATCATTTTTCCTGTAGAGCAGTCACGTGACTGGACAGGGGAGGTAACCAAATAAATTCATCTAATTATTGGAAAGGCGTATAGAGTTCTAGTTCGGGACAGGTCGGACTGTTCGAGAGAAGGGTGGTGTTCGAGCGAACGGTCTTCGAGCCATCGAAGTTCGACTGTAGTTAGTTTTTGGAAGCGCTCTGTATGTTTAGAAATGTCTTCTTAAATTCATCCAAAAATTTCCTTTAAAAAAGACTTCATGCTTGATGTTTGAACCACAAAACCACAAGTAACAAGAAAAGTATAACACAGATGTGTTATATGTGGACGACATTTGAAAGAAGTTAGATGTTGGGTGTAAGAGTTCATGGTGATGGATTGTTTTTAAACAAAGAAAGATTTAAGTGATAATATATTGTTGTCTTTTATTGGCAAAGGGTAGTGAACGTTGAAGGATGTGCTTGTGTATTACATGTAGTTGTGGACATATACATACGTATACAAGGAGTGCGGTTTGAAATGAAATATACCGGAAATGGTATGGCCTGGGATTTATGTTGAAATGTGTTTGTTGAACATTTACAAGTTTGCAGTAAATGTAGTGAATGATTTGAAAACAAACGTTTTCCTTTTAAATATAATGATAACTAGCTGGAAAATAGTGAAAGAGATGGTTCCTATGGTAACATGCATCATGATGAAGAATTGCCAAAACTATATGTGTTGTTATGTATTCATTTAGGATGCAAAACAATTTCTCACATTTTAAGGATTAACTACACTCCTCCTTACACCTTTATCGATAAAAAGTAGCAACATTTCAAAAACGGCAAAATGCCTTTCAATGAAATTTTGCACAAATGAATGTTAATTTCGTTTAATTTGATAATTTTCTTTTAAATCGATGGTTAAACAAGGAGGAGTTTAGTGGATCGTTAAGAGCACTCAAAATTTCATAAATGTAACTGATTTTCATTATTGTCATTGTAGATTTTCATAAGTAGATACTCTACTGAGAGCTATGTAAGCCATAACTCTTTGTAATATCGTTTTATCGATATCAACAGCTTATGAACAGTTACACCAACACTTAATTTTCATGAAGGAGTTACCTGAAAGTTAAACATTATTATAGCACTAACCACATTACAGTGAATTTGCTCTATATAAACTCAGCAGTACCTTTCAAAATTGTCCTACCACGAACATGGCAGTTTCTTTCAAATTGGTACTTTCAGGGTGAAAATCTATACTTACTTTCTATATTCAGACACAGCATCTTGATTCCGTAAACCAGGGGGCCGGGGGATGGAAGTGGGTGAGGGTGAGTCACACTGCAATACCACCTCAAACCAATTTATTCTGAACAACAGGAAAAAGACCTATAAAAATGGTTATACAATCATTATTTACTTTATAGACACGAAATCGCCCTCTTCTTGTTAAACGGAAACCCACTAGAACCGTCAATTTCAACATCAGAAACATTTGTAAACAAAACACCATCATATATAGGTCACACTCACGCGCCAAAATCAAGTCACAGGATCGCCAATATTCGTAATCTAAACACAAACTTCAATATCTGCAAAGAATAAATATCTGAACAATGTCTCTTACTACATGTACACTCTTTCTATAACTGCTTAAAACAATAAACTTTCAATTCGCATATATTTTAATTAAAAGAAAACACCAACTCATCGATCTCATCTTTGTTTGGTATGTTTGCGTCCATTGTTCCAAAAAGGTTGGTTTTGAAGGTGTTCCACATCTCTTGTACTGTTTTTCCTTGGTTGTTTTGTGATTCCATGATTGTTGCTAGTTCGTCTAGGTCATCATTAATGCCTCCCCAGTTTGCTTTATTGTAGATGTAGCACTTCCTGGCTGGGGTTTTGTTGTATTGGATTTTGGTGTCCATATCCGTAATTATTATATCATGGTCTGATATTCCGGGAACATTTATGGATGATTTAACTAAAGTGGGGTTTGACACGAAAACTAAGTCTAGGAGATTGTCTTCTCTAGTTGGTTTATTGTGTATTTGAGTGAAGTTGTTTGCGCTCATGATGTCGACGAGGCCTTGCTGAATCTCTCTGTCTGGCCCGTTTGCTGTATGTGTGTTCCAATTTATGTCTGGGCAGTTGAAGTCCCCAGTGATTATCTTGTTAGTGATGTTACTTTGGTTAATTAAGTCAAGAGATTTCTGTAGTTCATCTAGGTGTTTCTGTTCTCTGTGTGGCATGTAAAATGAGCCAATTAGTAAGTCTTTGTTATTTTTCATTTTGATCTTAACCCATTGTAATTCTCCTTCAGTGATGAATTCTGTTTTTTCGATTGATGTTATTGATTTTTCTATCATTATAAATACTCCTCCTCCAAGTGTGCCTCTGTCATTTCTGTAAATATCGTATTCGGGTGGGAAAATTTCGCTCGATTTTATTGCGTCATTTGTTGGGTTCTGTCTCGGTTTTATTCCTTTCAGCCAGGACTCAGGTCCGCAAACTATATCAGGTTTAAGGTAATGTACAGCAGTCTGGAATTCTTCTCTTTTATCTTTGATGCTCCGGCAGTTTATGGTCATTATGCGGAGGTTTCTTTTTACTGGTACTTCATACGGATTACTGTCTAGCCTTGATTTTGTTGTGCTTGATGAATGGGAATGGCCGTGGTTTAGATCTGGTTCTGGATTTTCGGAATCATTCTTGTTTGTTTTTGGGCTACTGGATCTTAGCGGACTAAAAACAGATTTGATGGAGTCTATGGTCAAATTTGGATCTGAAAGCGGCTCGTAAATGTTTGATGTTTCAATTTCGTAACTTCTGAATGTGAACGTGCTTATATTGATACTTTCACACTTGCAACAGAGCCATTGTACATTAGAGCGTTCGAGTAATTTGAAATCGTAGCTGCACAGTTCTATACATGATTTGTGATGCCAGATGTCGCATGCATCACAGCAAACTCCTTGACAATTCCAGGTAACTGGTAGGTCGCATAGGCCACAAGGAAAGACGCTTTTGTTGTTTGGTCCTGGGTTTAGTTCGATGTCACCAGCTAGAATTATTACCAAAAAGCATATGTTTGTTGTTTTGTTATTGTATTGTGGGATGTAGATTGGTCTTCTGCCATGGCTGCTCATGCTTTTGTTTAGCATGGAGTGTGTGGTCTGTTGGTGTAGCCATGATTTAGACGGTTGAGTCCAGTTGCTGTTGATGAGATGGAGAAGCAGCAAGAAGGTCAGTGCAATCATAGTTTCTCAGTGTAGCGCGGATAAACCCGTACTGACTGAGGTTGATTACAATGAGCCCACCAGCTGCTATTCAATAGTCCAACAGTCCCTTTTGACTTGTTCTGCTATCTTCCTTAGCCAGGCCTTTGACAGAAGCGTGTCTGGGTGGATCCCGTCAGCGTACAGGTTGAAGTTATAGTAGTTGATGGTTTTAGATTTTACTTTCCTGTTGATATGAAGATCTGAGGAGAATTGTGGTGAATGTGTCCCTAGAGTGTTGTTGAGGGTTCTGATTGCTTTGTTTAGGTTGTAAATTTGTTCCTGGAGTGACTTGTCTTGTTCTTCGAATGTTTCTGGGTCCTTGTGGCCTCTACTTTGATTCCACTTTTTGATTGAGTATACTGGAGTTTCTAAGAATGTTACTTTTGAGCCTGGATATTTGCTGATTATGTCTGCTATTTCTTTATATTTTTGACTGATTTCGTTGATGGTACTATTGTCTGGGTGTGCGAGATCGATGTAATTTTTGTTTTTTCTGGTAAGGTTACACGTACCTAGCCAAACATATAGCCAAATGTCCCCGTGTCTTATTATTTTGTTAGTAATGTTATTTTTCAACCATCTGGTGCTTTCCTCCACTCTAGCACCGCTTTTTGATTGCCAGATTATTTGGTTTTCTGTTTCATCTGATATTTGCCTTTTCAGCCAGTTGCCTTTGCTGTCTGTGAGAACGATGGGTTGGAGCTTTCTGTCCCCCACAGGCGATGTTCTGGGCCTTGCAATAAATTTCCTTAGTTTGCTTTCTGACATCCAAGAATTATTGTAGAAATGATAAATAAGGGAATAAGGGTTGAACTTTTAGTTTTTTGGAGTAGGATGGCTTTGGTACTGTTGGATATTGTTGGATATCGAATTTATCTTTCTCAATGTTTCGGATAATTCAAGATGGCGGCGTAGTGGCGAGGTGGTATTTTGGGGCTGGGAACCGACTTACCGACCTAAAAACCTACATTACGCGATTTAAACATATTGAATAAGATTTAATAAACACTATTTGATATTATTTTAAGCTTTATATGTCCAAGAAATAGTTTAAATTTAATATTTTTCTCCTTTTGTTTTCCTCTGCAAAATTTCGTGTCTTCCCGGTCGCGCATGCGCACTCATTCAAAACCAACCTTTTTGGAACAATGGACGCAAACATACCAAACAAAGAAATCAGATCCAAAAGTAACATACCTTGGATAAGAAAGAAACATAAGAAAATGATTAAGCAGAAACAACGACTATATAACCAAGCAAAGAAAACCAAAAACTGGAAGAACTATAGGCAATTTCAAAAAGAATGCAAAAGGGAACTGAGGAAAGCAGAATGGCAATATGTAAACACAAACATAATGGAAGGCTTAAATAACAACAACACCAAACCATTCTGGAAATATGTGAAATCCAAAAGGCAGGTTGCAAATGGTATAGCTCCACTCAAAAAAGGTACCACCCTTGTAAATGATAGCAAAGGTAAAGCTGAAATTTTATTAGACCAATTCAAATCAGTCTTCACAAAACCATCCAAAGGGGACCTCCCAGACACAAGAATCAAGTGTACGCAGAGCATCGAAAAGATCACAATCGGCCAAAATGGCTTAACGAAACTCCTCAAACAAGTAAACCCATCGAAAGCCTCAGGACCAGATAACATACCCAATAGAATACTCAGAGAATGCGCAGAAAAAATATCACCAATCCTTAAAATAATTTTCCAAAAATCCTTAGATACAGGCGAACTACCAAAAGACTGGAGGGACGCAAACATATCAAGCATCTTCAAAAAAGGCGATAAACATCAAGCCGAAAACTATAGACCGGTCTCACTAACCTCAGTTCCATGCAAAATCCTAGAACACATTATCTGCACACATATGATGAAACATCTAGAAACCAACAAAATACTAACAAACCTAAACCATGGCTTTAGATCTGGATATTCCTGCGAAACTCAGCTCATAACTACGTTAAATGACCTACTTACTGAACATGACCAAGGGAATCAAATAGACATCGCCATCCTAGATTTCTCGAAAGCGTTCGACACAGTCCCACATGACAAGCTCCTTCACAAACTCCACCAATACGGCATCAGAGGACCCCTCCATACCTGGCTCTCCAACTTCCTAACTCAAAGAAAAATGAGAACAATAGTCGAAGGCGAGCAATCAGAAGAAACATCAGTGGACTCCGGGGTCCCACGAGGAACAGTATTAGGACCGATCATGTTTTTATGCCACATAAATGACTTGCCAGATGCTGTCACTTCAATAGTTAGGTTATTTGCTGACGACTGTCTTCTATACAGGAACATCAAACACCAAGAAGATCACCAAAAACTACAGCAAGACTTAGAAAACCTTGAACACTGGGCAACCAAGTGGGGCATGCGTTTCAATGCCAAAAAATGCTACATTATGTCAATAAACCAACGTACATCTAAATTATACCAACTTAACAACCACATCTTACAACAAGTCCAAAGTAACCCGTACCTAGGCCTCGAAATATCAAATGATCTCAAGTGGGCACTCCATATTAACAATGTCACCAAAAAAGCAAATGCTACATTAGGATTCCTAAGAAGAAATCTACGAAACGTCCCTGAAAACTGCAGAAAAACAGCTTACATAGTGCTAGTAAGATCAATCATGGAATACGGAGCCACCATCTGGAACCCATACATCAAAGGAGACATAGATAAACTTGAAAAAATACAAAACAGAGCCATCAGATTCATCAAAAAAGATTACAAGACAAGAACTCCGGGATCAATAACAAAAATGAGGAAAGAACTAGAATTAGACACACTTGAAGAAAGAAGAACAAGTCTCCGACTAATCCTAATGTACAAGGTGGTTGAGGGGCTGGTGCCGGCACTGCCACCAACCTCATTCGTGAAAAACGCGAAACAAAAAAGACAAATCAAAGCAAAAAAATACACAGACTTTCACACAGTAAATATAGTGAACAAACATGCGTCCAACAACTCTAAAAGCCTAACAATCCCTAGTAGTAAAACACAACAATATAAACATTCATTCTCTGTGGACACCTGCATCCATTGGAACCATCTACCAGAAGAGGTCGTGCATGCACCATCAATAGAGAGCTTCAAATCAGCTCTCCTGAAGCACTGCCAATAAGTGGCGCACTCTCTCCCGTTGTATAAAAACCATAATTGGGTTCTACAACGTACCAAATACAGATACAGATACAGATACAGATTTATATAATCTATATATGTATATCTATACTGTATACATAGATATATTTATATACTCAATTATAAATAGCTTGAGCTGGTACTTAACGTTCGCTAACGCTTAAAAGAAAACACAAAACTTATCGATCCCTTTATAACCTGGCTCACATTCCCGATCAACAGTGATCTAGAAAACGAAACTATCTAGTAGATGAAGATTACAAAAACTTACCGCAATCAATCCTATATGACTATATCCACTCGCACTACCTAATCATGTATACATGCTTTACGTGATGAACGCCATCTTGAAAAACCAGTGGGGTCAGTTAACGGTTATCACGAGAAATCACAACAATCAATTATCTGACTAAACCTACAGGGAATTGCATCTTGGTCATGTAAATATTTTGTTTATATATAAACATAAAACTTTTGCATACATAACCTACGACATAATTTAACAATAAAAGTCCACATAATCAAGCAACATTAAAAACGTAGACATCTTCCCTCTTACTTATAAGATTTCCTTGGGTAATACCGTACATACAACATGGTTCCCGTTCAGAACTCAACGATCTATGTTTTTGAACGCAGCTTCTAATGGCATGTAAATTTCGTCCTCGTTATCATCATCCAAACCCTCGAGATTTCTTTGTCTTTAACTATTTGTGGTGTCGTTACAATACTCTTTTAATGATTAGATCTCTAATGTGGTTATCGAGTTCGCCGTATTTTTTCTTATGCAAATAAAAATTTGAAAAGGATGTAACTGATACTTTAGCGAAGTTTAACACAAAACATACAACTTAAAGAACATTTGCAGACTAATTTTGATAGGGGATGTTATTGGACAGTGGATGATATAAAATTATTGCCTTTGATAAATATAAAGCATGTGTATTCACCTATACAAGGAAACCCCCTTAAAATGACTATTTCACATCTTAACAATTCAACTGATTCATTACCCATACAAATCAGCTAACATTGAACGTGTATTTTAAGCGTTTATTATAGGTCAATACTTAAATGATATTTAAATTTCTTATTAAAACCTCGTTTTAACATGTTTAAGTAAACACTTTTAGGTCTTTTGAATACAATACCGGGTCGAATGTTATTAATGGATTTGTATTGATATTTACTAACAATAGGGAAAGTCTATTTATAGCATCATGACAAGTTTAAACATAAATACTGATTTGTGAAATATCGGGTGAGCCGTAGCGTAGTGGTTATTCTTTCCTCTTCATGTGAGCCAAAAGCACTATGATCTCTGTCGGCGACGAGGCTTCGGCCAAACAGTCGGCAGATCCACTGCGCTAATTCGATACTCATCCTTTTTACTTTATTTGTATTAAACATTTGTACTATTTGACGAATGTTTCAATTACCACTTTAAATTGTTATTTTTTAACTGCGTGATTACTACTGTCTTAAAGTTGATAGTATCTATATGTTTAATAATCTGTTTATTAAATTTGATTTCTACTTACTAGGTTCTACGGTTTCTCTCAAAAAATATATATTGAGTGATCAATTAACATTAAGAAAGTGCCCGATTACATTCTGCTGACAATGCTACATATTATAACATACGTTATTGATTAAAACAGGACGACAAAAGGTTAATAATTTGGTCCTTAAGTTTATTTTGTAAATTAATGATTTTGTTCGAAATTTGGTACCAAAAGAAGATTTTAAAGATAGAAAATTTTAGAAACTGAAATACTTATCAATTCTAATATCATCATGCGAATTAAGAGATGTAGTCTTATCAATTTATAGATCTGATATCCTAGTGATTCATCATGACATTGTTGTTTAAATACAGCAAAACCAATATGTCTTAAAATTCTAGAAAAAGTGAAAAATCATATCAGGAATCGCCACTCTCACAAAACAAAGCCTCCCTATGCAACGAAAAAGAAGAGAGAAAAAGAGAGCATGTGTGAAAAGAGAACAAGTATGTCGTATTAAAAAAGACACTACAAACAATTAACGAAAATGAGAATCCTTGGGGTTACCGCCTTAGAACGGTCAATGGATAAATAGTTTGCCACTGGGGGTTAAATCTAGGGTCAATGGGGCACCAACCTCACACTTGCGCCAACAGGTTCTCATTTTAACAAAACAGTTCAAGTTGTATTGGTGAAAGATACTGTTCTGATAAAATGTATTAGTATCTATCATCTTTAAGATGCCTGCTCGTAGTAGGGCTGTAAAAAGTGATTTTCTTAAGAATACAATTACAATAATGCATAAGTCCAGCTTCTCGGTTGATTCTTGGGTCACCTAAACATTTTTACCAGGATACAGTTTTTAAAAGCGTTAACGCATTTCTTTCCGACTTGCAAATTTATATGAGAAATCTATGTCTCATAAATACATGTATTTTATGCTAACATGCTGCCTGGTGGCTTCCATCGTTGTGTATTTGCTTTAATCATATTGTAAGAACACACAAGTAATGTGCATCCCTGTACAACGATGAAATATCCCTGTACAACGATGAAAGATTACTATTTGTTCCATATTTTGTTTTTACTAAACACTATCGTCGATATCTCCCGTTTTTCTAAAGCTACCTCGCACCATCGCGAATGGTTACTTTATAGAACCCATACTGATTACATAGCTACCGTTAATAACACAGTTAACGATAATGTCTCTAGGGTTATGTAACTATTGTAATAATAAACAGTCTGCAACCACAGCGATAACAGGCCGATACAGTGATTGTACCCGCTGACCCTATCCGCAGGCAGTGTCCAGTTCGAGCTTGACACACTGACCCTCTGACAGGTTCATCGAGTACGATTTGATATCGCTGTAGTTGCTTATTATATTATACTAACCCCTGCAATAAAGTGTTTTGCCCAAGAACAGTGCTCTTTCTTCTGATATTAAAATCATCTGAAGAGATTATTTATTTGTCGTTTTTAGTGTAAGAAAATTATAAGGCTGCCGAAAATGTTGCAATATAGGGACCTAGCTTAATTACAAGCAACGGTGGATGACGCCAAAGATTGACCGTAATTATAACATGCACTCAGTAAACGGCCTATAAATGCAACAAACTGAAACCGAAAGCAGCGCATTGAGGTAAGCTACGAATGTAAAACAAATTTCAATAGATGAAAAGGGAACTTTGAAAAAAAAATATGCATACCAGCAATCACCACACTCACAAAACACAGCCTCCCCACGATGCAAAAAGGAAGAGAGAAAGCAAGAGAGCATGTTTGATATAAGTATGTCAATTCAAATAGGACGCAACAAACAATTAACGAAAAAGAGCACCTTTGGGGATACCGCCTTGAAACGGTCAGTGACATAACAAATTGCCGACGGGGGTTTAAACCAGGTTATATGATGCACCAACCTCACACTTGCCCCAACAGGTTCTCATATTAACAAACAACTACAGGTTGTCTTGGTGAAATCACTCCAACTCACCCATCAGCTTAACAATGTTGCATGCAAAAGCACACAAACCTATAAAACATAAGAAGCTTATAGCATTGCAAAGCCAAATGGTCAAGTACTCGATGATCTTACCGAGACCAGAGCCCCTGAAGTAAAATTAGCAAGAACACGATGACAGGGATGAAAGAAACAAATCGCGCCTTTAGGTTCTTTAAAGAAAAGATTCCCACATAAGCCTTTATAAACTCTCAAACCCTTGCCACCGTCTTGAAACCAAAGAGGTAAGCATAGTGATAAACTTTAGATGGGTTAATTACCAGGCCTACAGAGCGCTGTAGAGCATCATATTGGTAACTTTTCTTTTTGAATTTACAGATGGTTTTACGACTAACCGAGGCAAATTAATATTGCCTTTAATCATCTAAAGTTTATAAATTAAATCCCCATAAAAATCTGGCTGTGAAATACTTTGTTGCAGTAGAGATTTTAAATTGCACTTGTATTTTTATTTAAATCTGTGTGTCGGCGATAAAACTTGCAAACGGTTTTCCTTAATATTTGATACCGATAACCTTGTTTTAATAGTTTTTCTGTTATGCAAAGAGTACGTTCATTAACATCACTAACATTAAAGACACCGAACACAACACATATGAACATATTGCAGGCTTGATTGAGACTGTTCATATGCAGTTTTTGACATACATAATAAGCGTCAATTTCTGCTTAACTAAAAATTTACAAGAGTAAACATTACATTTTTGACAAATCCTAAATGATGGTTTGCATATAAGGGTGAACATAAAACCTTCGATGAGATATTTTCCGATTTACATAATTCTTTTATCACAGGCGTACTTTCCGCAGATAAAAAAAATGGTTCGCTCTTATCATTTTGACAGGGGATCTGACAATATAAATGATCCTGCATATCACAGAGAATACTAAAGGCATAAAAACCAGAAAGTATATCCTTGTGCTGAATGAAAAACAACCAAAGCTATATTGGCTGTGAAATTGTCAAACAATCACCGCAATATATTATCTGTGCACTGCAAACTTTAAATTGATAGTGATGTCATTGCACTGTTGACAAAATCCAGTTAGACATCTTGTAGCAGCTGAACAAAACAATAGTTATTAAACCAAGAAGATCTGATGAATTGAATTATTCGATAAACAAATACTTGAAACCTAGATAACCCTATGTTCCGAATACCGCTTTTTAACGACATATCATCATAAATAGCTTGTCAGTGAAAGAAGATAAAATATATTATCGGAAAACCTAACTGGACAATTTTATAAAATCATTATTATTGTAGTTGTTGCCAATGGTTTTCTTCAATGCATTTGAAAAAGAATTATATGCAATACGTTTACATTCTTCACTATGACTGACCGGGCAGCGGCTTTTATGTAGATTGTGTTCGCTTATCAATGGCAAAAAATGAAGGATAACAGTCATTTTTTAGGAACAATTTTGTTTAACTATATGGAAAATACATCACCACAATGTTAACATGAATAACTAAGTTGGATGCCATTTTTTAAAATTAACATGTCTGAGTTAAAGTGACGTTCAATAGTAATTATTTACATTCCTATTGATTTTTTCGTTTAAAAAAAGTCGGTTCATTTTGCATGAATCGTATGACCCATAATGACGTAGTGACGTAATGGCTGTTACTATTGAAAAATCCCACGTATTACTCCCCCTTTTCACTTAATACTAATTTTTGAAAGCGTTCGACTTACGTTTATTTAAAGAAAAAATGAATAAAATATAAGGAATGATTCTTATTTTGGTGCGGTTCATGGATGTGCCAGCTCTCGCGTGCACGTCCAATCTGCATGAACCGCACCAAAATAAGAATCATTCCTTAAAACGATTAGGTATATCCGATTATAATTCCAATATATGTAACAAGCATCTTATTCAGTTACCAGTCACCTTCATCAGATTTCCCTTGTATTCATCATTTAGCGAAGTGACCAACAGCATATAACCTTTAGGGCCATCTTTTAGGAAAGTGATTAACATTAAATTGCCTTAAGAGTCATCCATAAGTCATCATTAAGCGAAATGCCAATATTATATCACCTTTATAGGCTTCGCTTAAAAAAGTCAAAGAATGGAAACCAGTCTCAGATCTCAAGGATCTGATTGACAGCCAGTTAGATGCGTTAGTTTCTAGATAAAGATATAAAATTCAGTCGAAATTTCATAACAGGCTTAATTTAACCGAGCCTGTCTTATATCGTACAAGTACCTATTTGAAGACTTTGTTGGTTTCATAGTACCCATTTAATCTACCATTCAATCACCGTTTGGTGTATTTCAATGGTTGATCCCGTCTTGGAAATAAACGATTAAATAAGCTAGTTAAAGTAATTTAACTTCTTAATTATGTTCTTTTTTACTCTTCTTTATTACCACAACAAGATACACATAAAACAATGTATCATATTTTAAGGTTTAACAACACCAAACTATGAATGATAAATCTAGTTCACTGTTTAAAGAATCACCCATTAAATTAATAGTAATTACGTCATTTGTATTTATCGATAGGTCAATGTTATTTTAAACATTAAAAGCATTTGAATAAGGTCATTTCTATATATAGCATAATTCTTCGTTTATATATACAAATTAAGTGGTGCAATATCGGGTGAGCCGTAGCGTGGTGGTTAACCTGCTATCTTTCAAGTGAGACAAAAGCATCTTGATCTCTGTCGGCGACGAGGCTCCGGCTTAACCGTCGGCAGATCCACGGCGCTAATTCGATACTCATCCTTTTTTACTTTTTATTATCTTGGAAGAATTTTGCAACGATCACTTCGAACTAGTCGTGTTAAATTTCTTTATTCATGTTTTCAACACCTTTTAGCAAATATTATTTTCTTAAAAGCCTTTGGTAATTATTGCTTAATAAATAATTATTGTAGTTTACCAGGTTTGTCATTAAATAACTTGAGTTTAAGTTTTTTGTTTTGCTTTTAACATGTTTAAAGAGGGACTTGTTTATGTAAATATCGCCTATAAACAGTTAGTTTTTGGAAGAGCTCTGTATTTTTAGTAATGTCTTCTTAAACTCATCCAAAAATGTCTTTTTAGAAATAGATTTCATGCATGACGAATGAACCTCAAAACCACAATTAAAACCAAATTAGGTAACGAAGCTCTTAATGGTCTGTTCCAAATCAAATCTCAGTACCAAGTAAATTTAGGAAAAGAGACTGTGCTTTTTGAACGCAGCTTCTAATGGCATCTAAATTTCATCGTCATTATCATCACCCACCTCTTCGATTTTTCTTTGTCTTCAATTGTTTGTGGTGTCCTCACAATACTCTGTTACCAATGGGTAAATTACTCATGTGGTTATCGATTTCGCCGTACTTGTTTCTGATGTAAAAGAAATATTTGAAATGGATGAGCATATTAAAGACTAGTTTTGATAGAGGATGTTCATGGACAGTGGAAGATCTAAAATTATTGGCTAATTATGATAAATTTAAAGCATGTGCATTTGCCTATACCAGGAAAACCCCTTAAAATGACTCTTTCACATCTAAAAAATCTAACTGATTCATTACCCATACAACTCAACTAACTAACATTGAACGTGTATTTGAAGCGTACAATATGGGTCAATATTTAAATTACTCATTTTCTTATTAAAATCTCTTTTTAACATGTTTAAGTGAAACACTTTTAGGTCTTTTGAATACTTTTTCGGGTCGAATGTTATTTACGGATTTGTATTGATATTTACTAACAATAGGGTAAACTCTTTTTATAGCATCATGTTAACTTAAAATATAAATATCGTGTTGTGCAATATCGGGTGAGCCGAAGCGTAGTGGTTACACTTTCCTCTTCATGTGAGCCAAAAGCACTTTGATCTCTGTCGGCGGCGAGGCTTCGGCCAAACAGTCGGCAGATCCACTGCGCTAATTCGATACTAATCATTTTTACTTTATTTAAATCTTGAACGAATTTTGTGATTACCACCTTGAATTGAAAGCCTTTAATCCCAAGATTCCGAATTCTTGTGTTTTCTCAATATATTTTTTCCATTTAAAACTGTTTATGATTTATACTTGCCAGGTTTCTCTAAATGCATAATTATTATATTGAATGATCAATAAATATTTAGAAAGTGCCCAATTACATTCTGCTGACAATTTAACATGAATATTGATTAAAAAAGGATCACGATACGTAAATAATTTGCTCCTTTAGTGTATTGTGTAAATAAGTATTTACATTTAGTTCTAAATGATCGGTTAAAACAGAAATATAATCATTTAATTGATGTTAAGGAGCCTTAGTTAACAAAATATAATATAATACTTAACAATACATTCATATTTCTCTTTAAATAATTTTTGCGATTTGAAAGATTAAGTCTACTCAATTTATGAATCTCATTTCCAAGTAATTCATCAGGTTGTTTAAATTCAGCCAAACCAATATGTCCTTAGATATCTGACACTGTTTTGATTGAATATATATGTAACTAAAATCTATAGGATGCTTGCTCGTAGACAATTTTTAAGGCTGATTTTCTTAAGAACATATTAGTAATTACATTATTTTCGCTATTGGACTTATCAGTTGATGATTTGGTCATGAACATTTTACTCAGGCTAATGTTTTAAAAGAGTTTACGCATATCTTTGAAAAGATATTTGACAGTCGTTTCGATCATTCCAACTTGTAAATTTAAATGAGAAATCTATGTCACATAAATACATGTACATGTATTTTTTGCAAACATGCTGCATGACGTCTTTTGTTGTTGTGTATTTGCTTTAATCATTTTTAAGATCACACAAGGAGGGTGCAGTCCTTGTACAACGAAAAACCCTTTTTGTTCCATGTTGTTTTCCATCTAAAAGAGATGATTTTAATTTTAATATAGTAAATTTTCCGTTTCTAGACGGCGATGTTCCTCGTGCAATTCTTACGGGGTTTATATCTCACAGCTTGTTCGCTTTTCAAGAGCTTGCAACGATGTGAATGATTTCAATGAACGTAATCTTTGCATTACAGAAAAACTTTTAAAACAAGGTTATCGGTATCACAAATTAAGGAAAACCTTCTGCAAGTTTTATCGCCGATATCCAGATCTAATTCATAAATACAGCTGCAGTTTAAAATCACTATTGCAACAAGGAATTTTTTTTTATGGAGATTTAATTTATAAACTTAAGAAGATAAAAGAAGATGTTAATTTCCCCCGGTTATTCGTAAAAAACCATCTGTAAATTTTAAAAAGAAAGGTTATCAACATGATATTTTACAGCGCTCTGCAGGCCTGGTGATTAACCCATCTACAGTTGATCATTATGCTTACCTCTTTGGTTGCACGACGGTGGCAGGGGTGTAAGAGTTTATGAACTTCAAGGTTTATGGGGAAATCTTTTCTTAAAAGAACCTAGAAGCTCGATTTGTTTCTTTTATCCCTGTCATCGTGTTCTTGCTGATTTTACTCCAGGTGCTCTGGTCTCGGTAAGATCATTGAGTACCCGCCCTTTGGCTTTGCAATGCTATTAAATTCTTATGTTTATATGTTTGTATGCTTTTGCACGCAACATTGTTGAGCTGATGGGTGGGTTGGAGTTATTTCACAAAGACAATTTGTACTTGTTTTGTGAAACGAGAACCTGTTGGGGCAACTGTGAGGTTAGTGCACCCTAGAACCTGGTTTAAACCCCCAGTGGCAATTTGTTTTGCCACTGACCGTTCCAAGGCGGTATCCCCAAAGGTTCTCTTCTTCGTTAATTGTTTGTGGCGTCCTATTTGAATTGAAATACTTATATAAAACATGCGCTCTCTCTCTTCCTCTCTTCTTTTTCGCTGCGTGGGGAGGTTGTGTTTTTTGAGTGTGGCGATTCCTGATATGCATATATTGCTTTTTTATTACTATTAAGTTCATGCCAATAATTAATCTTATTTACATATATGGTCTTCGTGCGTGGGTTGGAGTTATTTCACCAAGACAAATTGTACTTGTTATGTGATACGAGAACCTGTTGGGGCAAGTGTGAGGTTGGTGCACCCTAGAACCTGGTTTAAACCCCCAGTGGCAATTTGTTTTGCCACTGACCGTTCCAAGGCGGTATCCCCAAAGGTTAATTGTTTGTGGCGTCCTATTTGAATTGACATAATTATATTAAACATGCGCTCTCTCTCTTCCTCTCTTCTTTTTCGCTGCGTGGGGAGGCTGTGTTTTTTTTAGTGTGGCGATTCCTGATATGCATATATTGCTTTTTTATCAAATTTAACACTATCGTCGATATCTCCTTTTTTCTACGGCTATCACGCACCACTGGGAATCGTAATAATAGAGGCCGATGTTGTGAAAAAAAGAGAATTAATAAACAATTCATCAGTATGATAGCTAACAGCAAAAACAATTTAGTTGTGATTGTTATAATTGTAAGGAGAAATAACCACTGCAATGAGGTGTTTAGTGCCCCAAAACAGTACTCTTTCTTCGATTCTTTTAGTCATTTGTAGAGATTTTTGTTTTTGTCTGTTTTTTAAAGAAAGAAATTAATACAAAAACTATCGTTGCAGAGATAACTGGCTAAATTGCAAACCACGGTTGGTGACGCCAGTGATTGACAGTAATTATACAGTCGCAACACGCACTAATTAAGCGGCAAATTGAAACCGAAAGCAGCGCAGATAGGTAAGCTACGAACGCGTAAACAGTACAATTTTTATCCATTCCAATGATGGTGTAATTACTGTAATTACAGTATAATGACATTGTCATACAATGTAATTACAGTGTAATTACTGAGTTGCGTTCAACCCGGGGCTAGGCGGCATGGGCAGTAATATGCATTCCCATTACTGCCCAGTATTTTCAACATTTGTCGTGTTCGGCGGCTTTCAAAGTTCCCTTTTCATCTGTTTGTATATAACGGTGAACATAGAACCCTAAAGGGTACGCAGATAAAAGAAAGGGTTTGCTCTAAACCAGAAACCAACTGGCGAAAATAAATAGAATAGAATTATAGCATTTGGACAGGGGATCACAGAAAACACTAAAGGCAAACATTACGAACCAGGAAGTTAGGGATGATCTTTGGGGTGATTGAACAGCTGTATTCGCTGGGATAAAGTCAATCAATCACCTCTATTACATTATCTCCGCTTTTCGAACAACAAATTGATAGTGATGTCATTGCACTTTGAAAAAAATCCATGTAGACATCTTATAAGAAGTGAACAAAACAATGGTTATTAAACCAGGAAGATCTGAAGAATTGAATTATTTGATAAAAACTCAATTGAAACCCTTGATGCTCCAAAAACCATCTTTAACGAAATTTCATAAGAAATAGCTTTTTTGTGAAAGAAGAGGTAATCTTATATCGGCAAACCTGTGTGTAGTTGTTGCCAATGGTTTTCTTAATTAATTTTTTAACCAAATTTCACACACTACATTTTCATTCTTAACTGAGACGTATGGTATTTATGCATTAGGTTGTGTCTGCTTATCAATTACAACATAAAGGTTATCTGTCAATTTTTCGAACAATTCTATTTTCTTAATGGAAATTACACAACAATGTTAACAATTTGAATGTATACTTTTAGAAGTTAACAAGCATATCTGTTGACGCTCAACAGTAAAACGAATAGGAATATCCGATTCTAATTCCAAATAATGTAACTAGCATCAGTAATCAGTCACCTACATCAGATTGCCTTTGTAGACATCATTTAGCCATCGTTTAGAGAAGTGCCAATGTTATATTACCTTTAAAGTCATCGTTAAATAATCTTCATCCTGGGTTATACATCTTATCATCGTAAGATACATAAAAAAAGTAAAGTCACAATTATCATTATTCCCATTAAGAATGACTAGTAGGAATTTCGAATAGAACAATTTATTGTTAAAGTATATAAAAACTTTTTTATGTAAAAGTGTACAAAGATCTGAAAAAATTGCTGATCAATCAATTTCCTCGACAACCAAAACTCACTAGATAAAGATATTAATATAAAATTCAGTTGAAACTTAACAATATAAAACACTTTCGATAGAGTGGTTACATGTATCCATACGTCCATGAGTAAATATGTCTTAATAATATAGTTTAAGCGTTCCTCGCTTGAACGGGTTACAAGAGGAATAATTCGATAGTCTCAGGGCGGTAGACGGTCTTTTTTAATCCAATACGTCTCAGGTCGGTAGACGGTCTTTTAGCTTCCGTTTCCGTTTTCGTTTCCGGATTTGTATAAAACAAAAGGTTTTATTTGGGCATTGGTAAAATTGGAAAATTTATAGTTTTGAAGTTATTGTTTGTTGAATACTTTGTTTTCCGCCCACCACACCCTTGAGGCAAGTTTAGTAAAATATTACTAGCACTGTATCTTGTTTGATTTTCTTGTTGCGTTGTGCTGCTTTGTTTTCTGATTATTTTCAGGAAGAAAACAAACAAGATGCAAACGTCACGGCTCCTGGAATTGTACGTCTGCTTGAGGAAGTTGGCTTTGAAATTCTGGAACCCGTGGGAAGTTTTGTGTATTGACTTTGTTCGGAAAACTGTTTAAACTGATATTTCTTTACTTTTTCAAAGACATAGTATCTGGTGAGCGGTTAAGTTGTCGCCACCAGCCTTTCGCAATATATTTAATAAAAAGAGAACCAAGTGTGCTTCTGGTCCCAGGGCTACTTTCTTCTCTATCTTAATTGAGTTTGTTGTAATTAGCAAATTATTCTGGTAAATTGTTGGAGCCATGGCCCTTACTCCCATTCAAAATAAAACAAAACAACAAAGCGTTAACTTCAGTGTTTGTATTGTTCTTTAAGGATTATTTCCGCTTGTAATATGGTTTTGTATGCACACCATTATTTGAAGTGGATAAAACTTGTCATGTTGTGTAGATAAAGAGTTGCGCTCAATTAAGGACTTTGACTGCGTAACCAGTTATTTTACTAATTCAAGCCTTTAGCAGACTTAATAAAGCCGAGCCTGTAGTATGTGCTACATGTACTTTTTTGAAGGGTTCGTTGATTTCAAAGTACCCATTGAATCTCAGTTTAGTGTATTTCAATTGATGACTCGGTCTTGGAAATAAACGATAAAATAAACTAATTAATTTAAAAGTAAATTTAACTTCTTAATTATGTCTTTCCATTTTTACGCTTCTTTATTACTAGAAGAAGATACTTATAAAACAATGTACTGTATCTAATTTAAAGTTTTATAACACAAAGATATGAATGATAAATCTAGTTTCAAGATACACCCATTAAATAAATTGTAATTACATTATTCGATTAATCAATAGGTCAATGTTATTTTAAAGGGTGAGCCTTAGCGTGGTGGTTAACCTGCTATCTTTCAAGTGAGACTAAAGCATCTTGATCTCTGTCGGCGGCGAGGCTTCGGCCGAATCGTCGGAAGATCCACTTCGCTAATTCGATACTCATCCTTTTTACTTTTGTCATCTTGGAAGAATTTTGCAATGATCACTTTGAACTATTCGTGTTACATTGATTTATTCCTATTTTAAATACTTTTTACCAATCATTTTGTCTTTAAAAGCCTTTTATTATTCTTACTTAATTATATAATTATCGTTCATCACCAGTTTATCGTTAAAGATCTGAGTTTAAGTCATTTTAATGTTTTTGATAGGGAATTGTACAATCATGTAAGTATTGCTTATTAGTAGTACAGTGTACATGTAAGTGTTTCGTAGAGCTCTGTTTTATTTGTAATGTCTTTTCAAACTCAAACAATTTAGAGGATATTTGTTTTTACCAGTGTAAGATAGAAATATTTTTCACCGAATTAGCTCCGGAATTCGTATTTTCACGAGTGGCGAAGCCATGAGTGAAAATACATAATTCCGGAGTTCACGAGTGAAATATATTTCTATCTTGCACTGGTTAAAACACATTTTCTTTTTATGTTATGCTTTAAGTTCAAAATTTGCATGAATTTGACAGAATAGTTGCAAGAAACGACACCAAAACCGCTTGTTTATAACGTGTCGTCATGTCATCAAATATACATATTTGCGATCGTTTTCTAAACGTTCTCGTTTGGTATATATTATGTGCGTTAGGGTACCAACGTGAAAAAAAAACAGTGAAAATAAAAATGGTATTCCGCAGTTTAAAAACAGTGAAATACCACTATTATTACACCGGGGAAATTCTATAATTCAATGAAAAGCATAAAATAAAATGTCTTTTTAGAAATTGACTTCAATTGACTTGAATTGACGTATGAACCACAAAACCACAATAAAAACAAATTAGGTAATGAAGCTCTTAATGCTCTGTTCCAAATTAAATCTCAGTACCAAACACATTTCGGAAAAGAGACTGTTCTTTTTGAACGCAGCTTCAAATGACAGGTAAATTTGGTCATCATAATCATAATCCAATTCCTCGAGTTTTTTTTGTCTTTCATTGTTTGCGGTGTCTTTAAAATACTCTGTTACAAATGAGTATATCCCTAACTTGAATGTGGTTATCGAATTCGTCGTATTTTTCCCTATTAAATATTTAACATGGATGTAACTAATACTTCAGCAAAGTTTAATACGAAACACAAAACATACAACTTACAACATATTGCAGACAAGTTTTGATATAGGATGTTCAAGGACAGTGGAAGATTTGAAAATTATTGCCCACGAGAACTTTAAAGCATGTGCAATACCCCATACAAGGAAAACCCCGTAAAAATTACTCCTTCACGTCTAAAAAAATCAACTGATTCATTACCCATACAACTTACACTGAAAGTGTGTTTTAAGCGTGTATTATAGGTCAAGATTAAAATAACTCATGTTCTTATTTGAACCTCGTTTAAATGAAACAATTTTGGTCTTTTGTATACAAACATGGGTCTAATGATAAAAATAGAGTTGTCTTGTCATTTACTTAAAATAGGGCAAACTCTTTTCATAGCATAATTTTAAGTTTAAATATACATATGGAGTTGTGCAATATCGGGTGAGCCGTAGCGTAGTGGTTATACTTCCTCTTCACGTGAGCCAAAAGCACTATGATCTCTGTCGGCGACGAGGCTTCGGCCAAAGAGTCGGCAGATCCACTGCGCTCTTTCGGTACTCATCATTTTATTTTATTTAAATCTTGATCGAATTTCGCAATGACTGCTTTGAATTGATAGCTTTTAACTCCAAGATTTCTAAATTCTTGAGTTTCCAAACTATAATCGTGTTCGTGTCAAACGGTATATGATTTATTCTAATCAGGTTCTTTGGTTTCTCAAAAACAAAACATGTATGCGAGTTAACTGATCAATTAATATTTAGAAGGTGCCAGATTACTCATCCTTTTTAATTTTTTATCTTGGATGAATTTTGCTATGATCACTTAGAACTATTACTGTTAAATTTCTGTATTCATATTTTCAATACTTTTGTCACTAAAAGCCTTTTGTAATTCTTACTCAGTAAATATTTATCGAAATTAACCAGTTTTGTCGTTAAATACCTTATGTTTCAGTTTTCTGTTATGACTTTTCAGACGGAATTGTACATGTAAGTATCGCTTATTAGTATTTAGTTTTGGGTAGAGCTCTGTATTTTTTAGTAATGTCTACTTAAACTCATCCAGAAATGTCTTTTTAAAATTAGACTTCATACATTACGAATGAACCACAAAACCACATTAAAAACAAAAAAGGTAACGAAGCTCTTAATCCTCTGTTCCAAATCAAATCTCAATACCAAATACATTTAGCAAACGAGTCTGTGTTTTTGAACGCAGCTTCTAATGGCATGTAAATTTATCATTATCATCACCCAACCCCTCGAGATTTCTTTATCTTAAATTGTTTGTGGTGTCGTTACAATTCTCTTTTACAAATGATTAGATCTCTTATTTCGTTATCGAATTCACCGAATTTTTTCTTATCCAAATAAATATTTGAAATGGATGTAGCTGATACTTCAGCAAAGTTTAACACAAAACATACAACTTAAAGAACATTTGCAAACTAATTTTGATAGGGGATGTGTTTGGACAGCGGATGATATAAAATTATTGATAAATTTAAAGTATGCGCATTAACCTATACAAGGAAAACCCCTTAAAATGACTCCTTCACATCTAAACAATTCTACTGATTCATTACCAATATAACTCAACTAATATTTAACGTGTATTTTAAGCGTATATTTTAGCTCAATATTTAAATTACTCATTTTCTTGTATAACCTCGCTTTAACATGGTTATGTGAAACACTTTTATGTCTTTTGAGTACATTACCAGGTCGAATTTTATTTATGGATTTGTAATGATATTTACTAACAATAGGAAAAGTCTATTTATAGCATCATGTCAAGTTTAAATATAAAAACTGAGTTGTGAAATATCGGGTGAGCCGTAGCGTAGTGGTTATACTTCCTTTTCAAGTGAGCCAAAAGCACTTTGATCTCTGCCGGCGACGAGGCTTCGGCAAAACAGTCGGCAGATCCACTGCGCTAATTCGTTACTATCCTTTTCACTTTATTTTTTTTAATCTTTTACGAATGCTTCAATGACCACTTTAAATTGTTATTTTTTAACTGCGTGATTACTACTATCTTAAAGTTGATTTTACCATTTATATGTTTTATAAACTATGTGGAATAAGAAAATGAATTGTTAAAGTATTCATGTACTACTACTTTGTTAAAGTGTACAAGGATCTGATTAGGTTGTTAGACAATCAATTTCCTCGACAACCAATAATTACTAGATATTATTCACTTGAAACTTCATAATAGGCTTAATATAACCGAGCCTGTAAAATGTGTTACATGTGCCTATGTGAAGAATTTGTTGATATCAAAGTACCAATTCAATCTCCCATTCAATCTCCGTTTAGTGTATTTCAACGGATGACTGGGTCTTGGAAATAAACGATTAAATAAACTAATTAACGTTAATTTAACTTCTTAATAATGCCATTCATTTTTTCTCTTCTTTATTACTAGAAATAGATACTCATAAAACACTGTATCTGATTAAAGGTTTTACAACACCAAATATGAACGATAAACCTAGTTCACTGTTTAAAGATACACCAATTTCAGATTAGATATTTCATTTTCTTTTTTTACCTAATCTCGTTAATATGAACTTAATATTGGTAGGAATGCCATTAGATTTTCAATAACATTTAGTTTGACATCTTTAAAGAACTGAACAAAACAAATAAATGAAATGTGTGGACTAGATTAAATTGAATTATTTAATATATAACAACACTTGAAAATTCGGATAACCTGATGCCACTAGCGTCAGCTTTTGCGAATATTCATCAGCATATCTTAGTGAATAAAGTGGAATTTGTTCGAGCAAACTTGAATGGATATTTTAAGAAATGTATTATTTTATCGGTTGCTTACAATTTTTTCTAATTATATATGTTTACAACAGACTTAGGTTGACAAATTAATCATATACATAATTCATAAAAGTATCTTCCTTTACGTTCTCTTGTTATATTTTGTATTGTTTATCACTGGTAAAACCATAGATTCTCAATATGTTTTGAGCAATATACTGTTACCATTTGGAAATTTAGAGTCACTAGAATCACATGTTTGTATATTGCGCGTTTAATACGCACATTTTGACATTAGAAATTTTTTTAAGAAACATATCATCCATCAGAATCACAGCACAATTAGTAGTAAAATATACTTTGTTTCATATTTGTTTATTTTCAACCAAAGAAAAAGCATTACGTTTGAAATAAAAACATGTTTAAGTTCATTTAAAAGATCAAAGCGTGAGTGACATCTTAAATTCATCCGATATGGTCATAAAATACACGAAGAATTTATTGAATTATAAAAAGTATAATGGGATCTCTCACAGTCAATTATAAAACCACACTTTTTTCATTTATTCACAATGCAACAGCGTGCAGAAAAATTGATATACACTGAAAGAATAAAGTTTAGCAAGTATATAAATCGAACATAAAACATCTTCCTTCAGAAAAAATGATTTCTTATTACATAAAAGTTAGGATATTCTTTAATTGTTAGACATCTGTCATGTACTCCATGTGAAATCAATCAGGTATTTTTTATTACCAACTAAAATGTTCTTTCATTTTGAATATCTCCTATGGTATTATTATTATGTTACTTAACTTGCTAAACTTAATTCTTTCAGTATATTATGTTGAACGAAACCTAAAACAAAGAGACATTCGAATTTCAAAAACACTTACGGCATTAACCTTTTTTTAACCAGTTAATATTTCAAGGCAATTGGCGAATAAACACCAATTGAAAAACAATCTTTCCTTTCACAAACTGATATACAGAAGCTATCCTAGGAAGTCTATGCTTACCATTTTCTTTTCTCCAGTCTTTTCAACAAATGCTTCTACCTCTATTTCAGTGCCGCCGAAAGTGAAACGAACTTTAATTTCGCAGTCCAAATCTCCCTGTATTATGCTTACTTTAAGTGATCCAATTTTAAAACATCCAATATCGACATACTCGGGATTATTCAGTTCAGAGGCATAAAATTCGAAATAGATAACAGATTGATAACGTGAAGTGGGCACGTAAGCTTGCTCTATCTGAGCTTCTCTAACTTTCACAATCTGACCTTTTCCAACATGCCTACTGAACAATCCATCACAGTAATCGCCCGTATCAGTTGTAATTCGGCGGCACTCTGGGTGTTTTCCTTTAATGAAAGTTTCTCCTGACTTAAGTCCATAAGTATACTTAAGCACCCGTTCCGTAATTAACTCTGGACTCTGGCCAAATATCAAGGCACCTCTGAGAATTGCAGCTGAAGCTTCGTTTGGAATGATCACTTCCATCATGGGAAATGCCTTACGGCCTCCTGGAGCATTGGTGACTCAGAATACCCTCCTACCATCAACAATATGTTCACGTCTTCTAACATCGTTCGAATATTCAGAAGAATAACGTATATATTCTACTAAATCGTGGCCATGCGTCTTTTCCGACATCCTGCTCAGGGATACCGGAAACTTCATCATTATTTTTCCTTCTTTTTCGGGACGGATAGTTCTTTTCTTTACCTCAAAATCTCTCATCAACTCTAGCCAGTCCTCTGTTTGTTCGTGCTTGAATGTTTTATAAACATCTCGACCAACAAGATCTTGAATTTAATCCTCAAATGCTTCGTCGACAATTGTGCTTCCCCATCCTCCACCACTAGCTGATGTCACTTCTTTCACGCGTAACTTATCATTTACTTCATGAACTGTAATATCGATGGTTCCACCTAAAACAGATATCATGTTAACTAGGAGATATTTTTTCGGCTCGGTCCCCTTTTTAGGGTTTAACTTCAGCCATATTTTCATGAATCAATAGCATGTCGTACGCCGAAACAATTCTACATGTACAACAAAAATGATAGCTTTATTTTGAATTGCCGATAAACCATTTTATCATAACTGTATCAATCCCTTTAACAAATGAAGGGTCTCTGTTACTCTTGTGATTGCCTGGTTAGTTATTATTCTTTGACTTATCCACCTTGACGTAAATTATTAATAGTAACTTTTATGGTTAAAAATTTTTAATCGCGTATTAAGTTTTTTATGCAATTAAATAAGTGAACATAGCTTGGAAAAACTAAAGAAATCAAAAATATATTCACAAAATAACTAGTCAGGTTAAATCTGTTTTTATTTATGAATGTTGCTTACCTCCGGCATCAAAAATCATGTATTTGGTACCAACAGGGAGGGAAGAAACTGACATTTCATTACGACCAACAGTCGAATCCATAGGGAGATGTCGACAGTAGACTGAGGCAGCTTCTGGCTCAAGTGCTATGCTCAGTTTGAATCTGTCTATTCCAGCCTATACAAATGTTAAGGTCAGTTTCAAACTATATTACTTACTAAACATTTTTGGGGAAATCTTTTCTTAAAAGAACGTAGAAGCTCGATTTGTTTCTTTTATCCCTGTCATCCTGTTTTTGCTGATTTTACTCCACGAGCTCTGGTCTCGGTAAGATAATTGAGAACCCGCCCTTTGGCTTTGCAATGCTATTAGATTCTTATGTTTTATATGTTTATGTGCTTTTGCATGCAGCATTGTTGAGCCGATAAGTGGGATGGAGTTGTTTCACCAAGACAACTTGTATTTGTTTTGTGATACGAGAACCTGTTGGGGCAAGTGTGAGGTTGGTGCACCCTTGAACCTGGTTTAAACCCCCAGTGGCAATTTGATTTGCCACGGACCGTTCCAAGGCGGAAACTCCTCGGGTTCTCATTTTTGTTAATTGTGTGTGGTTTCTCTTATGAAACTGATCATTTTATTAATATGCTCTTTCCCTCTCTTCTTCTTGACTGTATGGGGAGGCTGTTTTTCTGAATGTGGCGATTCCTGATATGCCTATTTCACCTCTTAATAATTGACGGAAGAAAATAAGTATACAACTATTCGTCTCACTTTACCTTAAATATAATAAAATCATATACTTATTTACTGAAACTTATATCAGCAATCTTATTGTTATGAGTTGTGTAGAAATACTCTCCCAAACCTTTTAAGGATGTTAAATACCATATATGCCTTGGAAAACCATTCACAGGGTTAATAATAAAACGGTAAATATGCATATCAGGAATCGCCACATTCAGAAAAAACAGCCTCCCCACACAGTCAAGAAGAAGAGAGGGGGAGAGAGCATGGTTAATAAAATAATCAGTTTCAAAAAAGACACCACTAACAATAAACAAAAATGAGAACCCGAGGGGTTACCGCCTTGGAACGGTCAGTGGCAAATCAAATTGCCACTGGGGGTTTAAACCAGGTTCTAGGGTGCACCAACCTCACACTTGCCCCAACAGGTTCTCATATCACAAAACAAGTACAAGTTGTCTTGGTGAAAAGACTCCAACCCACTTATCTGCTTAACAATGTTGCATGCAAAAGCACACAAACATATAAAACATAAGAAGCTAAGAGCATTGCAAAGCCGAAAGGGGTACTCAATGATCTTACCGAGACCAGAGCTCCTGGAGTAAAATCAGCAAGAACACGATGACAGGGATAAAAGAAACAAATCGAGTTTCTAGGTTCTTTTAAGAAAAGATTTCCCCAATAACCTTCATAAACCCTTAAACCCCTGCCACCGTCGTGCAACCAAAGAGGTAAGCATAATGATCAACTGTAGAAGGGTTAATCACCAGGCCTGCAGAGCGCTGTAAAATATCATGTTGGTAACCTTTCTTTTTAAATTTACAGATGGTTTTTACGAATAACCGGGAGAAATTAACACTGCCTTTAATCTTTTTAAGTTTATAAATTAAATCACCATAAAAAACTGGTTGTGAAATACCTTGTTGCAAAAGTGATTTTAAACTGCATTTGTATTTATGAATTAAATCTGGGTATCGGCGATAAAACTTGCAAAAGGTTTTCCTTAATTTGTGATACCGATAACCTTGTTTTATGAGTTTTTCTGTAATGCAAAGATTACGTTCATTGAAATCATTTACATTGTTGCAAGCTCTTGAAAAGCGAACAAGCTGTGAGATATAAACCCCATAAGATGTTGCACGGGGAACATCGCCGTCTAAAAACGGAAATTTTACTATATTAAAATTAAAATCATCTCTTTTATCATAAATTTTAGTAGTGACATAACCATTTTCAATGGACAGGTTTAGATCGATAAAGTTTGCTTGCTTTTCTGAAGTGTTCGCTTTGTTAAGTTGTAGTTCTTTGGGATAAATCTTATTAACCAGTAATGGAAAATGGTTATTGTCTAAAAGTCACAAAATTGTCGATAGCGGAATATTTTCCCGTATATTCGCCGTACTAAACAAAAACTCATGTCTCCGTATTTAAGAATTGATTCTTAAGTAATTTTAAACAATTCTATGCAATTCTTAAATAATGGAATTGCTTAATTGTTACACATAAGATTTCTCAGCAGTTTTGTCGGTTTCAGTATATCTTCTTTACAAAAGCTAAGGTCGATTTTGTTACTTTCGATTTTGCCCCCATTTCCATTGAGTGTCATTGGTTAATGAACGCACGAGGGAAAATTTAATGGCATTTTCATAAAAAGAAGTAAAATGATGAATCTTAATTTGTTGAAACTTTAAAGTATTCTTCAATTCCAATTTTATGATCGCTGTAGTTAGAACTTCGGTTAAGTTTAGCGTTATATTTTCAACCTGAGGGTACATTGTAACATTATGTGAGAAAGTAACTTGCAGTAAGTAAGTAACCCCTCGTGTTCTCACTTACGTCAATAGTTTGTTGTGTCCATATTGAAATTGATTTTTTAATACAATGTTATCTTCTCCTCTCTACTTTCTAGCAGTGTGGGGAGGCTGTGTCTGCTGGATATGGCCTTACGGACATTCCTGCTTATTTCACTTTTTTACAGGCAAAATTAAAAACAACACGACTAAGGCACTTGCAGTAAGATAACAAAACTTGACATTGTGTTCTAAACAGTGAAATATGCATATCAGGAATAGCCACACTCAGAACACACAGCCTCCCCATGCAGCGAAAAAGTAGAGGGAAATAGAGCATGTGTTTATAACAATATAAATTTTATTAAGTCACCACAAACAGTTAAAGAAAAAGATAATTCACCAGGCTTCAATCCTTGGGGCTACCGCCTTGGAAAGGTCAGTGGCAAAACAATTTGCCACTGGCGATCTTACCCAGGTTCTATGCTGCACCAACCTCACACTTACCTCAACAGGTTCTCATATCAACAAACTAGTACAACTTGTGTTGGTTAAATAACGCCAACCCACCCATCAATTTAACAATGTTGCATGCAAAAACACACAGACATATAATACATAAGAAGCTAATAGCAATGCAAAGCCAAATTGAACTACACCGAATAATTTCTCCTCAAGGAATATGAGTTCACACTTTGAAACATCATAAGATATATTTAAACTTTTTTTAATGACATTTACGTTTAAATACCCCTGTTCCTCCGTAATCCAAATCCAGTCCAGTCTGTGATATGTATTCTCTATAATACATTGTTTTGTAAACAGTTTTTTTTATTAAAAGGTTCTATGTCTTATGATAATACTAGCTCGGGTAATATATTTTTGGACTTAAACGTTAAATCGCTCGTGTAAATGTGAACCAACAAATTGAACATGAAGGCGTCAACAATAATCTATGAACATATAATTACGAAAATCGACAGTATTGCGATGTTAAGAAGCTCTGAAATTTAAAAAGTTAAATACTTCTTAATCATTATTATTTATGTATTTGCGCTAGTTCATACTTTTCTGCAGCTTCTCGCATAAATTGTTTTGCCTGGTCTGTCCATATTGCCGGGACGGTCAACACCCAGTGAACATCTGATGTTTTGATTTCTCCAGTGAATCTCATTCTGGCAACACTTTGCATATCTTCCACCAAATATTTAATGGCCATCGAAAACACGTCTAACGCTGGCAAGCTCTTTCCCAGCTCATCTTCTAAGGTGAATTGCGATCGATTTTCTGAAATGTGCATTCTAGGAAATATCTAACTATCTATATAACTGAAACATTTCAACCCCACATTTTTCACGTATCCCTTCGTAGGATCTGCTTTATGGTCGTGATAGAAGGAATAAGCCCAGCCTGAATATGTCGTACCGAAGTCTATCGATGCTACAAGAAAGGTTACGGATGATGAACCAAAGTTAGATGCCTGAAAATAATAAATTTGCGGTTACATTCATTACTATTTATCGTAAAAACGAGTCCAAACACGAATGTTTATTTATACGAAAAACTTCTGTTTAATAGGTCACCGTCATACTCATTCGTGAATTTAACTTTACTTCAATCATCATTTTTATTAAATATAACTTTCAAGGAAAAAATTCACGTAGTGCTCAAAACTAGAATTTAAAACATTCATATAGAAGCTATAATATTTACGACTTTTTATTAGTTAATAATATCTTGAAGTTAAATAAGAAGATTGTCAATTTCAAAATAACCTGGTCTACTTTCGATTTCTTGCTCTACATTTTGAACTAGATATTAACATTATAGGTGCTTTGTAAATAGCCAATCTTGTTTAAAAACTTACCATGTTTCTTAGCAGCAGTCCAAGAACGTTAGTTCGGCGCTCCGTACAATCAATTATATCCACAACGTCTACTCCTCAATGTCGAATCGCTACTAATTTTAGATTAAACTTCCTGGTGTAAATATTATTTTCTATAAACATGATCGACTTACGATTTTCAGATAATGCACATCAATTTAATCTTGATTATTTGATCGCTGTTGATAATGCTTTATATCCTTCCTACGTATTAAAATCATTTCGTTAAAATATTTGCATTATGTCACTGAATTACATATCTACAAGAACAAGAAGAATGGCGTAATTTCTACATAACTGTTATCTCAACAAACTTAACGAACTCGTCAAAGATATAAATTTGACGTTAAGGCCAATCGGAGATAAAATTATGTTCAAATATGAAATACTGTATTTTGTATTTAAAACGATCCACTTGTACGTGTAATATCCGCCTCACCATCATAGCATACGGTGAATTATTTATATTTAAAATATTATTTATATTGTTATTTAAATACTGCTTTAATTCCCAGCAAAGGAAACTTGTTTATACTTAGTTCTGTTCGGCACATATAAGGTATTTCAACATTTAGTTTACGCGAATGGATAAAAAACTGATTATAGACAGATGTAATTTTAAATATATCCCCAACAAAACATAACTTGATATATTACTGGACGAGTAAAGTCCCATGATGGGTTTCATCTTAGTATGTTAACGTTGATTGATTTAAACTTGCACTAAAGTTGCCCCTTAATGAACAAGACTTTGTCAGTCAACATTTACATAAGTAATCCAACATTGGATGTTCTATGTGAACATTGAAATTTTGGAAGGCTCAAAATGTTAACTACCAAGAAAATATTTGAAAATACT
>JAZAYU010000589.1:0-229108 GCA_038501625.1 Corbicula japonica
CCGCATTTTCAACGTATAGGCTTGAATGTGGAATAAGATATTTCTTTAAATAAAGGATCTCCAGCTTGAAGTGTTCCCCTTAGGAAAATTCTGATTCCACTTTCAGCATGCTTAAGCTAATACGATGCTATGCTGTCAGTATGAATCAAAGCACTGAAAGTACTGATGGGTGGCGTTTTAGAATGAATATCATGTCATATCATCAATAGATTGTGTGGAGTATGAAGGAATTTTCGGATGGCAGAGCAAAATTTTGCATGCCCGGCTTCTGCTTCATCAAGTTTTTATCTACAACGGATATCGAGCGGATGCTAATATCCAAGACTGAAGTCATATTGTGACAGGAAAAATAAATAATAAGTCAACCTTTGATTTGAAACTTTAAATTGACAAGAAAGAAGTGAAACACATGGAACAATAAAAAAGTACTTTAACTATGATGTAGATGCTTTTTGCACTATGATTGGTATAATAACCAAGTGAAACACGTGGAACAATGAAAAAAGTACTTCAACTATGATGTAGATGCTATTTGCACTATGATTGGTACAATAACCAAGAAGTAATTTCCCTAAAACCTTTTTATTTAACTTCTTTGCAACATTTCAAACTGACAGAGAAAAGTTTATGACAAAACGCATTTTATTGTAATTTTTGAGAAGAAAATATGTTATCTGTCAAAATTTGAAAATCCTGGGGATGAATTTCTGGGGTCATGAACTGCAGATAGTAAACAAATACATCTGGCAGTAAATCTTGAAATACTACTTTTGACAACTGTTGGAAGCTGATCAGTAAATATAGCAGTTATTTGAACAATATATTTCATTAATATCCATGCTAAATTTTCCCTCAAAATTCTGCATGAATGAAATTCCACACGAAGTTTGAGATAAGCTATCATCACCCCATTATTATTCTTGTCATTATCACTGGTAAATGTCTGAATGTCCCTTGAATAATGTATATTTATTACTGTTCCTATCTTGACTTATCAGTACTAATTACAAGCAAAGTCCTCTGTTGAAAGCTAGATTAACAATGGAGCAGCGCCGTCTACCGTCACATAACCTCAGTGACCTACATATACTGTATAAGTTATTCAAGGGCATAACTCTCTCATAACTCTCTGGAGGTAAAATGATCGAATTTCACTTTTGGTAACCGCGTTGAAATATATAAGTAAATAGAGAGCGAGGTACCATTTTGATCATGTGACCAAAATTCATATGTAAAATCATTGGGGGGCGTAAAAACGCCCCCCCCCCCCAAAAAAAAAAAAAAATAATTGTGCATTTATTTAATACATTTATAAGTGTTCGGTGCGCTGTTGATTTTAGATCGAGAATATATCAAATTAATGTAACAAGAATATATATGTGCTCAAACTAAGCTAAACATTAGACGGGTCTCCGTTTTTATCGCATGTATTAGTACAGTGGTTTTATCACTTGTACCGTCTCCCTGGCCTAGTGGTTAAGGCATCCGCCTTGGGAGCGGGAGGTCGAAGGTTCGGATCCCGCCAGGGGTTCGTTCTGATATGGCCGGTTGGTGAGCCGCCAGCTAGTTAAAGAATGGTTACCGTATGCCTACCTGCCTGGTGCCTGGCATTAAAAGGATAGGATTCGGGAGGTACAAGTGCAATAGAAAAAGGTGTCTCATAAGTCAGAAATGGCTGGCCCTTTCAGTAGGGGTGACACTATAATAAACAAACACTTTTGTACCCGTCCACTGCTGGATGCGAAATAGACGAGTTTATTTTTGAAAATAGGATGTCATTTCTTAAAATGGACCCGTCCATTTCCTGCTGCCAATTGCCGCAGGCTAACGATTGTCACCTGCTGGTGTTGTACATAAATATACACGATATGGTGTAATGGTCGAAGCAGATAAAGCTGCAGTCAATATATTAGATGCTTATATTGTCATATTTTCAATATATGTTGCTAATAAAAATGAAATGTCGAGGTTTAAAGCTTAAAATATTTCAGAGCGAACTAAAGAGTATATTAAGCGATATCAGATATTATTGTGAGAATCACCGAATTAATGCTTATAATGAAACATACCACCAAACTTGTGCCCCTATAATCGGTGTCCGGCGGGGAAGGGGGCATTTAGCTTTTATATGGCCACCAAAACATATTGGTCACCTACCATAAATGCGTATGAAAATGAAAATAGCAATGTAGATGCTATTAAATGCCGGAATTGTAAATACCAAAAACAGCCATCATCAGCAGCAGCAGCTGCTGCATCATTATTATCATCACCATAATCATCATCATCATCATCATCACAGTCTGCAGTAGCAGCATCTGCAGAACCTACAATAAACAGTTTATTTAAATTACAAAGATCCCGTGGTCTCCAATGAATTATATTGCAAATCTGCAAGCCAAAAAAGAAAAAGAAAAATAACACGTGATGACGAAGTTTGATGATGATGATTGATGATGATGATGATGATGATGATGATGATGATGATGATGATGATGATGATGATGATGATGATGATGATGATGTTTCAACACGATGAAACAAATATATCTTATCATTTTACTAAGTTTCTTTTTTAAATTCTGAACTTTTATGTATAACATTGTTATAATCTCCATGAAACAAGAACCGGGAAGAAAAGGCTACTTAATGCTCCTGACCTGCACGTTCTCCTTTTTGTACTCTATGGTTGCATTAGATCACTTAAAAACGCGATAAAAGATGCGAGTCGGGATTTCGCATCGCGTTTAGACGACCTCCTTCCGTGATCTTATCGATTTCGCATAGTGTCTTCATAATTTACCAACCTATAGATCGGCAGAGCGAAACGATTGTCCCCAGAAACATCAACACATATCCTGGTTTGGTAACCCGTCTGATATACTAGTTTCACGCGGTAAATAATCGCAAGATTAAAAATGTCATAATTTATTTAGTGCACGGAACAAATTAAATAGTTAAGATAATGTCATTTTTTACAGCAATAGCATTTTGCGGAGTGTATAAGGATATAATGATAATCGCCGTACAAATATATTCGGAAGGTAAACTCAGTTAAAGAAAATTCATCGAAAAGAAAGCGCCCAATTCCTTTTGAAATAGAGTACAGTTTTAAGTTTGTAACCCATCTTATATACTATTGTCACACGGGAAATAATCGCAAGATTAAAAATTTCATACATATTTTATTTATTTAGTGGACTCAACACATTAAAAAAAATAAAATTAGGAGTTAAATAGTTAAGAAAGTGTCATTTTGTACAACCATAACACTTACGGCGTATATAAGGATATTATTGTGATAATTGCTTTACAAATAAAACACGCGAATATTCTTCAAGTGTAAACGGTGCTAAAATGTATTCATTAAGAAAAGCAGTTAATGTAAAAAATACACGCTTTCTTTTCGGAATAGAGAATACTTTAAAGTTTCCTTTTTATATAAACATTACTTCATAAGAATCCAGCGGAAAAGGGAGGGGGTTATACATGTCGTTAGTGCTATAGTTAAAATGGTTGAACCCAGCGATTCCGAAAGAATCCCGATGTCTCTCATACTCTTATTCATTCTCTATTTAAGCAGAGTTCTGCCTTATTTTATTTATAAGACTCGAAATAAATGTGAATGTGCATCTGAAAAATGCAGGCAATTGAAAAGCTTTATTTATTCCTTAGATTCGAACTTTCGTTAAAATAAGATCAAAAAAATTAAACTTGCAAAGAAACAATTAGACGACATTCGATATTTATTAGACAAATTCAGAATTCATTCAATAAAAATTTACGTTATATTCCAATTAACACAAATTCAAAGATATTTAATTATAAGTGATCATCTCAATACATACTGTCATCATAAACTGATAAAACAAAATCATGAGACGCATTAATCATTAACTAAATTCCAGATTTCCACATTCCTGCCATTTTAAGTTCATTACTAAAAACAATGATGATGACGTGTTTGAAACAGTATCAAGCATTAAACATAATATATTTACTTGTACACTTTCATTAACTTATGAGATTTAAATCCCGTTTTTAATAATGATGAGTAAACATATACGCCTATATAAATTAATTTTCAATATTTAGAAAGCTTCATCAAAAGTCCAAAATATTAAGTTGTAGATTAATAGCTAATCATTTTGTTAGTTCCCATTTCCCTTTAAACAAGAATTTTCCCAAAAAATATGAACAAGGACATTATGGTGTTATAGTAAATTCAATTTTAACCTAGCTAGTGCGCCAAAAGACGGACGTACCGAGGTTAATTCAAACTAATAAAATAATTAAATCACCAAATTCAGTTTTTGTGACTTTAGATTCTTATCGCAAATCAATTAATGCGGATATTAAAATGATGAACGAATCATCAATTATTACAACTCCGCCCCACGAATCACGTTATCGCGTTAATGTGTTACTTATTTTCTATTGGTTGATGTTTATAAAAGAGGCGTTCCTTTACAAGAGGCGATCAGGGTGCTATACATTAGATATGATGGTCAGTTTTGGAATCCATACGCTAGTTAACTAATACACTTCTGGAGGCCCCTACCATATCGATTGATATGTTCGAACGTTTGTATTAGTATTTTTAAAACCGAAAGCACCACAAGAAGTGAAACCGATTCTTTTATTGATAGATTCACACGTGATTTTTGTGAAATGACACGAGTCTGTTTCGTGAAATAAATTAAAAATATTACTAAGATTATGTATGTTCAAGTCGGATTTCTAAAAGTCGATTATTTCGAAAACCCAATAATTTCATGTTTCCATTCGCTGAATAAATAGTGTCATAAGTCTTTGAGATGTTTTTCTACACGCCTTGCAATCATTGACATCGAAAAATGGTATTTAATCACATAAGTGTCACCCAGTCAGAAAAAAACCCAATGTATCGAAAAGCAAACGGTGAAGATCCTGATCAGACGACGCGGATGTGCCGCCTGGTCTGGATGTGTGTTTGCTTAAGGATAACAGCCGTGTCACATGAAAGAAAGAATTATTTGAAATTTATGTGCGCTGAGAACAGTAGCAATTTTACAACAACAACAATGATATGGGTCAAAATAATAAAAACGCGAGTATATTTCTTTTATAATTTTATTAAACTGTGATTGTGCAAGTATTGTTTGATTTATATAAAATTTCCATGTTCATCATGTTTTATTCACGCGTTAAGATCAATTAAATTCTTGTTATATTATATTGTCGTTATCTAACATTAACAGATTAGACATAATAGTTTACATTTCAAAACGTTATAATAGTCGGAATAAATAATTTTAGTTAGTGCAGATATAAGAAATATTTCAAATAGTCTTAGAAAAATAGATAAAAATTTACAGAATCAGAGGGATCGAGTTTTAACAGGTATGGGAGAAATGGAGTTGTGAACACGTGCCAGTAATGACATATTCTCAATTCGGGTTGACACCGATCATTAAATTTGATATGTGAAATGAAATGCGTTTCAAAGCAGCATTAATAATTTTCTATCGTGCTGAAAACGGTAGCTAACAAAAATTATGATGATTATCTGTTATAGTTATGCTATAACACATTTATGTAACGCGGGAGCTTAACTTTAGCGGATTGGAAGGGTATGCTACTATGCTGAAAAAATGGTAGCTAACACAAAAATGACGATTTTTTGTTGTTTTGTCAAATAACGTGTACTTTAATTTAAATATTCACTGTGTTTCATATTTTTAAAGTATATTATCAATATCAGTTTAAAACTTAGTTTTATAATTAATAATCTTTCATTCTTTGTAAGCGGTTGACACTTTTATTACCAATAAGATGTTGATATCCATTAAAGTTGTCATGGTTATATTGCCCGAGGCAGATAACTTATCGGAATTTTAGGGATTTTACATCCATACGTATAATCAACCGTGACCGCATATTAAGGAACAACTTAATTAAAAATACGAGCAAAGTAATACCATTCATTATTAAAGTTCACCTAAATGCATTTTAGAAATAAAGTTTTATATTGGACACATTTACTTAGCAAATGAAAATCTTGTACGGGAATATCTGACACAAATATTGTTTACAGAATTATTAGTTATTTATTGTTATTAATAATCAAAGTGAACTTAAATATACATACAGTAACTTTATGTGTGTTAAATAACAACAAAACATCACCATCTACATTAAATACAACAAAACGTTGTTGTGGACACCTTTGCTATTTACCACGTACAAAACGTCCACAATTGATAAAAGATCTAACAGGTAACGAGTCCTTTATCACAAAAAAATAATACACGTTATGAGGAATGTGTCTTGTTTTCTTGAATTCGCATCTGGTATCATTTTACAGCAAAGGTGAAAATTATTAATTTATTTTGTGCATAATGAAATGTCACATTTTTCACTTCACTTAACCGCGAATGCAAGTTAATGCCCCAGGCCCAAGCAAGTCGATATCGATAAATTGCAATAGCAACGCAACTTCTTTAAACACGAAGTATATTTCGTGTTTAAAGAAGTTGCGTTTCTAATTACTTTCAGCAGTTATATTTATCGTCAAATAAATTAGAAGCGCAACTTCATGAAACACAAAATATATAAATCCAGATATATTTCCTGTTTAAAACAGTTGCGTTTCTAATGTAACATACATGTAATTATTATTGGATCAATTTTTGCCTTTACAAAATTCAGTAAAGCATAACTTAAACCTCAAAACAGGATTCGCAATAAAACAGGATATCGCAATAACTTTTTTTCTATGTGAAGGTTATATAAATCAACAAATTATCTCTCTTCTTTTTTATTCAGTTTGCACATATTTTTTTAATTAATAAAACGACCATAGTTTAAACGGGGCGGATCGCTAGTTTTTCAAAACTTTAAATAGAATATACTGGGGCGAATCCAGAAAGTGTTCAGTGAGGTTGTTTGAACCCTCCTTTTTTTAAGAAGTGGGGGTGGGGGGGGGGAGCAATGTTTTATGTTCATGGAGATTTTGGTAAGAAAGTTGGATATTATCAATATCATACAACTGTCGCAAACGAACCCCATTTCCAGAAATCCTACATCCGAGCTTGAATATGTATGATGCTGAGGTAGTTAACTTTTAATCTCAAAACAGAATATCGCAGTATACTCCAAAAATTTGTTCTATATTTTAATGCGCGTGTTGTCTGCGTCGTCACAATACTAATTGTCATTGTAATCATAATGATCAAGTTTGGCTTGGTTATTAAATTGCAACTCAATTTCAGCATGATTTTTTAAATTTGTTCCAGAAAAACATAAAATCACATATAGATAAAGCACTTACACTAAAATCTTTAAAAATGCATTCGGAGGCTCAATATGCTTACTGTGATTTAACTTTTAGGACCTGTTCCGCATTCAAAAAAACCTTATCATACATGTAACATAAAGCCCCGAATCTAAGAATGGAGACCAGTCTCACAAGCCAGCAATCCGTTGAAACGTTAACCTGTCTCAGAATTGACAATGGAAATTCGCGAGCATAGAGTTTAGATCTCTCCGGAAACGAGCGAGAGCTCGCGCAAATATTATCACGCAAAAAGATGTTTCAACTCGACGATTGCTAACCCGGTTACTGAATTTCCAACCTTAAGTAAATTCTATTTTACAAGTAATTTTATGCCGAGTCTTTGTTTTATTAATTCAAGTTTACCACGTTATTCAGAGTAACTATCTCTTAAGCTTACTCAATTACGTAATGTAATATACTCAATCAAGCAATTTCTGAACAAATAAAGTCCTATTCCAACTTCAAATAACACGGTAGGTATTAACAAATCAACCATTGCAATTTATTTAGTATTTATAAGTTTACTTAATACACGTATCCACAAAATTCTAAACATCACGATTTGAGGGAATACCGATATACACCGTAATGTGACACTTTAAGAGTCAATTAATTTTAAAGTCAATTTATTTGATTTAAAAACAGGATCTTAAGCCAGTCTACATCCTTCCATACAAACATCACTCTCAATGCAGTAGGGCAGAAAATAGACTGGCTATTATAACATTTTGTTAGGATGCATAAAACTATAAAAAGACAAACAAGACAGATTATAGAAGTGATTAAAAATAATCATAGAAAATAGATAATAAGATAAAAGTATTAAAGAAAAAGAGGGATAGATTTTTAACAGAGGAAGTTATTTGTTCATCATTTCTGGTGGATCTTTCGGGTCTAAATAATGCGTTTTACAAAAAAAAAAAAAAACACGCCAGGAACCGCTCGTTAAGCTGTTGCTCTCTTGCAGTGGAATTCTTGCAACTGGCACCCACACTGGCTCCCACACTGGCAATGATCTTTGTAGCCAGGCTTTATGGTTTATTCACGGAGAAGAAGCAGTGATACGAGTATATGTCAGTGACTAAAAAGATATGGAACTATTGACATTTGTAATTAATGATATATTGGCAATTCGGTTTGAAATCGATCAATATTTTACATGTAGATGTGAAAATAAGTATAGGTTATAGTTTATTTGGAGGCTTGTATGAAAATTAAACGGTCAGGCCCAGCGCAGCTTGGCGACCGTTTAATTTTTCATACAAGCCTCTAAATAAACTACAACGTATATAATGGTCGAAATTATTTTTGTAACTGACAAAACAGTCGCCGCTTAAATTACCATGTATGGGTGTGCAGACGATCAATAGTCAAACTGAAAGTAGTTTTGTGACGTTCTCATTAAATGACCCGTAAACATGTACTGAGATAATATTATAGAAAGTGAATTATGAAATTTCTTTATCTGAAAACACCATGTGAACAAACTAATTCTTAGGAAAAAAACCTGTGTAGCAGTCTGTCCTTGGGATGAGAAACAAGGGTTCGTCCGTGGAAGTTCCATTTTACCATTTCCTTCATTAATAAATCATTCATAACATGGCAAAAGAGTTTATATCCAGATCAACGCGCTCATCCGTGTATTCTGATCACGATCGACACTTCTCGCTGTTAGATTCACTAGATTATATAGAGGTAATCGACCTTTATTAAACACATTTCCGACGCGCGACTTAATGAGAATTAAGGTTCATTGGCTTAAAAATAATTTCAACCATTATTACCCTTTAAAGGCAGAATAAATTGCTGCACATACTTTGTAAGCGGTTTGATAATTTTTTAACTGATAAGATGGCCATATCCATAAAAGTTGTCATGGTAATGTTTGCTCGAGGCAGATAATTTACCGGAATTTGAGGGATTTTACATGCGTAATAATACATTCAACTTAGAACTAAATTTAAAAATTAGCAGAAAAACGCTCATCTGAACTGCATTATTATTTTTGGAAATAAAGCTTTATATTGAACATTTACTAAGCATGTGAAAACCCTGACACAAATGTTGTTTACAGAATTAAATAGACTAAGTTATCTATTTTTTTAATAATCAAATTGAACTACAGAAATATATACAGAAGGTGTATTTGCGTTCTTTACTGTCGACAGAAACCCGACGGATTGAAACCTGTTATAAAATGAATACTAGTATTTTACCAATTATAATTTCAACCACTAAGTCGGTAAGTGCTTATACATGACAGAGCGATCTAAAACTTTAGCTGGTCGCGCGGCTGCGCTGCGCTATGCTGATTATAGTCCGTAAATTCATTAACCTATATACATATCCAATAGCCTGACGATTATTTTATATGAATGAACATCCGTATTTAAATAAAAATTCTTTGTAGTAATTTATTTTATCATGTCCCATGTATATTATACATAGGCATTTATGAAATTAAATATCAATATGATTTTGACAATAAACTGTAGAATTATGAAACAAAAAAGATCTTTGAATTTAGCTGTAAGTTGTTTTCTTTTACTTTAATATAAGAACATGTATTCAAAATTTCAGCTAGCTACCTTATTTCAGCATGGTAGCATATTTACTTAGTAATACTGGGAAATCATTCAATGACGCGTTAGTAGAGAAATAAAGAAATAAATTTCCCCCAAAATTGAAAAATACTGGATTTCCATTGAACAAAATAATTTTTTAACCTTTAAATTGGCGTGCAAATGACTTATGAGCAGTCTAAATCAAAATAAAATTTGTTCTTCATTGCGCCATGGTAATTTAGAACAGCTCGCATGTTAATCACAAATTAAAAGCCGTTTTAAAATGTAACTTATTTAGAAAGTTAGTGTTTCGAAACACGTTTATAAGTTGACACTTATTACATGTAGCTACATTTGTTCAAATAATCTCTGTATTGTTAGAGACCGCCATTTTTTAAGTTTTATTAGCATAAGTAATATTTTAACCCCGAATAATGGTTTAATGTTGGGTTATATTCTCAATGAAAACATGTTTAATTTTAACGGGGTATCTAATCTGCAGACTAAAATAAACTTATCTACATAATTAAAATAATTTTTAAAAAAACGCATCATTTTAAAGCGTTATTTTTCTTAATAAGGACATTTTAATTCAAAGAAATGTAAAGACCACCTTCCCAGCGATCGCTTATCAAGCGATAAGTGAAACTCCGCCTGCAACATTTAGTGCGCATGCGTGAAAGATAACGTTCCCAGGTCAGTTCAATGATAATATGCGCTAAATAAAAACATGTTACTGAAAATCTCAAGATTAAAAGAAGGATTTATATACTGAGCGAAAATGTGAAATAGGATGATATCAATGCATGGCCGATATAGAATTGTTTTCTGCCGTATCTTCCCAAGGTTATGTTACTTCAGGACCAATTAATTCAAATTTATACATTCGATATGTACATCTCAATGTCTTTTTTTAATGAATGTTATAAGTTTAGTTTATATAAGCAAGCACAACTGCTCCGTGAAGTTTTATTTCTTCACTCGCTTTTATTCAAATGTATGGGATCTGTTTGTTTTGTCAAATATAAGCGTTGAAATGTATTTTTATTCGTTGTATAAAGATTTCATCCAACTATAATACACAGAAAACTAAATCTAAATCACGTTAAGAAAAGCAACATCAGAAAAAAATGCAGCGAAGTTTTATTTCAAACAACGTTTGATATTTACAGAAACGTTTTCAGAAAGATTTTTTTATACATTTTACTTTTACATTTTTATTCCTATGTTTAATATTATTTATGTAAAACGGCGCCACCGTATTACATAAAGCGAGCGAAAATCGCTACAATCTTTACTATCAAAACGGAAATTGAACCAATTAAAAATTCACTCGAAATAGCCATGAATACTGAAGTTAGAAGTAGTTAACTTTTCTCATTTATGTTATTTACAATGAAAAACACATAATATAATTATAACATTTCTGTCAATCAAAATGTTGTCTCGCATTCTTACAATAATAATTAAACCTAGTTTTTGTTTTAAATTGGCCACTTTATGCCAACAATTGATCATTATTTTAAACACATGCATGTCGCATAACTCTACCATGACCAGTTTCTACAGTTAAGACGTTTCTACTATGAAATCAGTGATAAAAAGTGTTGGTGGGCTCAGCATTATTTTATTTAAAAGTAGAGGTTAGAGTTTGGAAAATCTAAAAATCAACATTTCCTAGAACTATGTAAGCGAAACACCGCTAATAAGATTGGAATTGGTACTGGGTAAAATTGGTAAAAGATATTAGGTGGTCTACATTTGTGTTCTCAATTTCTGTGTGATCTTAATGGGACCTTCACTGTAGTGATCATTCAAGCTTTGATAGGGGTACTACAATTGCTGGTCAATACAAATGCAGTATCATTATATTTCGCGGGGACGAATTTTCGCGCAAATCCCGTAAAAACAAAGTCGCGAGGGCATGAATTCACGCAACTGTGTTTTCCTATAAAGAAACACTGTTACATGGTTTGATTTTGCTGGGGTTGAATTTTGCGCTCTTGTCGCAGCGCGAAATACGCGAAAATTAAACCCGAGCGAAATTGAATGATTTAACTGCACACCACAGCCATAAGTTCAATAACTAATAATTCAGTGAATTCATTTATTTTCTATGTATTCTAAATTTCGTGTGCAGGTCGATCCACATAAGTGTAACTTTACCAAAAACCACGGAAATTTTCTGCCCCCGAAAATAAGGCTTTTACATTAAGTTGAACACAATTTTTATAGCAGAAATTACTGACGAAAATACGGTTAATGTTGACAGGGCATATATAGGACTGTCTTTGCTCGATCTTAAATATATGATGTCAAAATAAGCAATGAAAAGGATTAAACTGCTAGCATTTTCAGACATGTAGCACTACTTTTAATGCAAATTAGTTGTCGTTAGCATAACAGGTCTCTATTGACCCATAAATGATCTTACTAGCCAAGAATATCAAACAACTTCATGCGCACACCTTTATATCTGAAACTAAACCATGTATCATCCGTTGCGAACAGGTTGCGCCAAGGGACTCCCCAACTTGAGTCGCCCGCTCAGATTTATTTTCATTGTATGAACTGCTATATAGAAGTGGATCGTGGTCTAAACGTGGGTGGCAAACATCGCTTAAGAGATACAAAAAATAGATGTTCATGCAACAATTGCAAATTCTCGTGATAATTGTAGTAATACGGTCTAGTTAAGTTAAACTTCTTGTCACATAAATGGGTTTGAACGGTTGAGAAAGCACATGGCAATAGTTTTGCACACTCTGCATGTTACCTATACAGATGCGCCATTTGTATTTGTAAATAAAGTGCTTAAATCTAGTACCATTTAATTGGATCACTCGGAATTTTCGGGTCCGGTAAATAGATGTCAAACTAATACTAAGTAAAAACATTATTATTATTATTATTATTATTATTATTATTATTATTATTATTATTATTATTATTATTATGTTTTTGTCAGTATCATATCATATTTTTTGGACTTTTAAATTGAACAGTGCGATGACGATTTCATACGCCCTTATTGAATATTATAATAAAATGAATGTATAATGATGAATGTCAGGTAAGACTAAATGATCGAAAGAAGTCTGCATTGTTTCATAACTTATTAAGTGGAATTTCCGAATGGAATGAGTCCTATCGGAAAATAATCAACAATTCCATTCGGAATGATTCCGATCGGAATTAGTGTATATAGAAAAATTCCGATCGGAAAATGTATGTCGGAATGTTTCCTATCGGAATTTGCCGACAGGACTGATTCCGATCGGAACCGTGAAATTCCGACGGGAAAAACATGTTTTCCTATCGGAAGAATTTTCGTTCCGATCGGAATCGCATGTTTTTTAACCATGTTTTTTTGCAATATTTCTGTTAATTTCTAAAGTTCCACCATGAAAATTTCCAAATTAAGAGTTGAAGTTACACGCTTTCGAATGATGTATAATAAAGCTGCATTGCTTTTAAAATGAAAAAAAAGTTTTCGGAAAATATAATATTCCGAAAATTCACAGGATCGTGTTATATATATTCCTTTGACGCTACCCGTGCAATGTTTAAGGGTTTTTTTTATACGGAAAGTGGAAATGTTTTGATTGTTCACAATTGTAATCATGGACGATAATTATTATCTTTCAAGGATTTATTTCATATCTTCCTGGGAAAATAAAATACATTTTTGATTGTTTATCGTTACCTCAGTTGTAATGTTGATGTTTTTCTTTCAGATGGAAATTGTTAAACATTGAATATAAAGAACCTGAGCAGAAGTACAGGATTTCCATCGAGGTTAATCCAATAGATGTCACTGGCTTTCTTATTATTTCGAATATCAATTTTACTTCTGACTGTCAGTTAGGTGAGGGTCTTTGTCAATAACATTTTAATTGTTTACAGAAACATCAGTTTTTGTTATTTCGTAAAAAGTGAAAAATTCCATAATAGTAAAAGTGTTAGACACAACAAGACATATGTTCTAAATAACTTATCCCTTTTGGTAGTAGGATAAGGCAAATTGTAAAATCTCTATAATTATGCGATGTTCGACCAGTAAAAAGAAACATTAAAAATCTGTTACAAAACAATCATAGTTTGAATCAAGTTTCAGCGAAAAAAAGGAAACCTGCCACATGTACACACTAGATATATGTTCATACCCTCCCATAAAAACTTTTGTCTATAACAGATACTTCATTCACCAGAAAGATCAAACTGCACATATAAGTTTAAAACACATTCAATTGTCATTTCCAGCCATAAATCATCAATCGGAATCCTGAAAAATTAGTCAATGCGCACTGTCAGATTTCTTTTCTATTGATGAGCATATACTATGTCACGAGATAATGTATATGGGCCCAAGATCATAAAACTGAGATTGTAGACCAGAATCCGACTGATCGCCAATTCAGCCAATCAGATGCTTGAAAATTGAGACTGGTATCGTGATTAAGTTTTATGATATTGTGCCCAAATAATTTTGACATTTAATGTTTGCTTCATTATATATGAAACCCTATAAAGAACAGTCTCCCCTTTTTGACAAATTTATGTTGTTGTTTTAATCAATCACATGTTTGACATGTTTAGGTGGAGTTTATAATGAGTTTATAATCAATCACTAGTTTTTTGCGAAAACAAAAAAAAATTCTTAAAAGAAGTATATATCTACAGAAAAGGATGGACTTTGTGCAGATTCGGACACGTTTGCTTGCGATGATATCTCATGTGTGCCAGTAACAACTGTTTGTGATTTGAAGAAGGACTGCAAGAATGTAAGGGATGAACTCTTCTGTGGTGAGTATGCCCTTGTAAGAGACGTTTTCATGTGAGAACCTGATGGGTGTAAGTGTACGGTTGGTACAAACTAGAACTTGGTTAAACCCTCGATGGCAAATTGTTTTCCCATCGACCGTTCCAGGGCGATAACTTTCAGATTCTCATTTTCGCTAATTGTTGTTGGTGTCAGATATATTAATTTTCATATTGGTCGTTTTATAAAACCATGCTTTCTTTTCGTCTCTTTATTCTGATTGTGTGGGGAAGCTGTGTTTTCAGGGAGTGGATCTTCCTGATTTGCATATTTTTTTGAATAGAAAAGTAATTTCAATTTTAGGTAAAGTTATTAAAATACTCTAACAAAATGCGATATGATTAGCTTTCTTTCTTACTGAATAATATTAGTGTTAGAGTAGGTACATTGTACCTCTCTTTATAAAAAAGCAAAAGGCTTGGGTACTAATTGTGCACCCTTTCTGTTGCATGTTACTGTTATTCGCCGTTTTTGTATTCATTGCCTTTTGATTTGGATAAATTGTCGTTTAGGTATTTAAAATGTGAAAGTGTGTACTTTGAAATTTTAAAAGGTTTAGATGTCTTCAAGTTTGTTTGTATTTTAAGACATGTGATAAAAAGTTTTGTTGTTACGTTCTACGAAAAGTATAACTCATTCAAAAAACTATCCGCATTATTTCATGCATAGCGAGGCTAGCTCATATCACTTGCTAAAATATTACTTTATGCTATAATGTTTGATATTTTAAATTATACTGTGTAATTAAGATGATTTACCCGTTCCTGCCACTTGCACCTTGGAAAATGGTACCTGTGGATGGCGCAGTGTTGAACACAAAATAGGATTTAATTGGATCTTACAACGGGGTCCAACCCCAACTCAGGGCACGGGTCCGGCTTTTGATCATACAACAGGAACATCTGAAGGTATGGCGATTGGTGTTGATATTATCCCGCGATAGCGTTTTGCAACTTGTTGTCCGTTACAAATAATTAAATATGTTTGCTTATTCTGTATAAAATTTGTTTAAAATATACAAAGCAATTTACGTTTACAATAAACATTTTACCTGTCTACATTTTAGTTCATGTATGCTGTCTCCTCGGGAATCTTTAAGAATACTTTAACATATTCCATAAACATACTGAGTTCATTGTTCGCGAGGGATTGACTAGTTACCTGATACGAACATCATTTAACACGAGAAGGTCAAAAATTATTTCATATTTATTGAGGACCTGTGCGCTTGGCAGAACACTCAATAAGATCGTTAAGTTTTATGTCGGTCAGTGTTTCTGCAAAAATTAAACGGTCATTCTATATGTTTAGCTAGAATGTAACTTGCATGAAAAGTTTGAGTTTGATGCTTCCTAGAACTTTGCTAAAATCCTATATTTTCATTACTGGCCATGGAAAGGCTCAATCAAACCAAGACGTTTTAGCTTGATTTATCAGTTCATTTTATGAATTCAAATATCACATTAGCGTTATTTGATTTTCCTTTTGGTGGCTGTAAAAGGTCTCTTTGGAGACCGTTGAGTACAAAATATATTAACTTGTTTGGATTTTAACTGGTGTTTCTACAAGGTACATCAATAATTTTGTCCACATAATCTTACGTCAAACTGAGTTGAGACTATTTTCTTTTTCCAGGATACTATTATTATGTGGATGGTAGCCATGGCGATTTAATTGATACCGCATCTTTGCAAAGTTTGATAATGCCGCCAGTAGAAGAAGCTTTCCGTTCCAAATGCAAAGTGAGTTAACAACATATATGAGGACAACCCTAAAGATATCGAGCTTTCAACTAGTATTGTTATCAAAAAGGCTGTTGAGCATATTACATATATTTGTGTTAACATTCAGTCGGGCTTAACCCGAGTCTAGGCGGCGTAGATGGCAAAAGGCATCTTCATTACTGCCCATGGACAGATTCTACCAAACCGAGCCTGCAATATTTTGATACATGTTGTGGTCGGTGGCTTTCAAAGTTCTTATCCGTTTATTTATACAAATAAATAAAAGACTTGCTCATTGTAAACAAGAAGTAGTTATAGTTCCAAATCGCAACTGACTTAACGTAAACATACCTCGAGATATAACATGCGTATAACCAGTACATGATGCGTTGTTACAATCAATTTTAGGTTAGCGCTCTTAAAGAACACATGTACTTATCCAATTTATTGAAGTAGTGACGCATTCAAGCTTTACAAATGAAATTTCTTTTTTCCCAACGGCTGTCTGGAAAAAAGATATGGGTTCTCTTGAAATTTGTGACGAAAATGTTAACCTCCTAAGTAATCGAGTTTGAACGCAACACGAGTACATTTTATTCTGTTTATAAGTTAACTCGTTAACCAGAATTAGGTTTTACATGTCATATTCTTAGTTTATTCATGTGGCCACAACAACAAATTAAAACGAAGAAAATTCTATATTCTAATGTATCATGTTTATCGACGAGGTTAAAGTTTTAGCACTTTCTGGCGTATGATGTCATAAAACATGTATTTCCTTGAGTCCGGTTCACACAGTTACACACAGTTACAGGTACGAAAAACTTCAGACATAACAATAATAAACAAAATGAATTGTTTTGTCACTTTAGATAAAGTTTTAGCGCTTTCTGGCGTATGACGTCATAAAACATGTATTTTCTTGAGTCCGGTTCAAATGTATTTTCATTTGCTCCAGCTTCGATTCTTCTACCATATGATTGGGAAAGACATAGGCGCACTTTCTGTTGGCTTGAGAGGAGTATGTTCGCAGAACACAATGACAGAAACACTTTGGACCAAACATGGGGAACAAGGTGATAAATGGAACTTTGCAGAGATTGCTTTGATCAACACTTCCTCCCGGTACGGAATCAATGCACGGAATTTTAAATACAACTAACATGACTAATGCTGCTTTATTAAACTTGATAAATGGGCTATTGTTTAACAGTGTGGCGTTTTAATCTCGTAATTCTATGTATTTTACTTATGCATCTTATAATATCTATGAATTTGGCACCTAATATTGCAAATCTGTTTATGTACATTTTCGGGTTTCTTGTTTGAATTATACCTACCGCCAACAAAGTGCATTCGAAAATCAGTTTTCTTTTTCAATTCGGAGATTCTGTTTATTGCTTAAAAATTTACGACGATTAAAATAGAATCTAAATGTAGTACTACATAAAACATGGTAACAACTAATATTATTTATTTATAGATATTATATCCAGTTTGATGGTTCCGGAGCATTTTTGTCACATGGTGATATTGCTATTGATGACATTTCATTCAGTCCAAGTTGCTTTGGTAAGCTCTTGACTTTAATTATAATCAAATGTGTGCACATTGCTATTAAATATATCCCAAAGTTAGGTTTGTTAAGTTATCTTAATTCAGATAGTTTTAAATTTTTTTAACATCTAGTATTATTTTTTTTATTTGATACCATTTGACAAAGAAATGTTTTCTTTCTTGTTCAAACATACGGAATTAAAATTAAAGCCAGTGAAAGAATCATATTTAGTCGCATAACCAAAAAGATTGCTTACCTTACGTAAAAGGTTGTCGGGAATGTACACATGTGCGGTGTGTTTGAACAGTTTATGGACTAACGACACTTTCACTGGAAATTCACAGAACTAGTGATTACTAGCGTGTAATTTTATATGGCCCCTACCTGATGAACCTCCATTAATTCTCAGCAGGTCATTAATCTTCCCAGCAACAAATATGCCAGATGTTTGAGGTTAAGACAGGTTAACACAGTTTACAAGTTTATTTCATTAGATCAAGTAGGTCTTATATAGCGGACATGCAAATTTTATGTAAACAGTTTTATATTGTAGATCTATACAAACTTTCACTTTTTTGCATGCATACAAATATAGATATTTATATACTTAATGACCTTAAACATGAATTTTTGTCAGAAAGATGAGACATTTATTATCTATATAAAAAATCAACGATCAACAACAAAAACTGAGTAAAATACCGTTTAGTTTTCTTAAGTATTTGGCTTACAATCAACATATATTATACCTATAGCTAACTTGACATTATTTTTAAAGGGTTTTCAACAAAGCATGCCAAGTTTTTCAATAATGTTTTACAAGAATGATACATGGATATTTGTATTTTCTTTTTCCAGTTTCACATATTTCATGATTGAGATATTAATATTAACAGTGTTAATGTCTTCAAGTATTCTCAAAAATGAAAATATCTCCTCATTGATGAAATTTACATCATGCAAACTTTCAGCAGCATATTTTCTACACTGATTATTATGAATAGTTTCTTCACATTTCTTCTGTGTAATGGAAGCAATTGAATTGACTTGAAGTAAGTTTTGTAAATAAGCTTGCTTCCTTGAAAGTTCTTCCTCATAGTCTAAGATGCTGGTTACATCCTGAGAGAATGGTATTCAAACATGCAGATTTTCTTCCACTCATTTTCATCGAATTCATCTTTATAGTTTTTGTACAAGGTTCTACTGTCTGGTATTGTCACTGACCAAAGAATTTCGCTACACCATAATGTAGATTTTAATTTAGCTATTTGATTGTATAGCTCGAATGTTGAAAATTCATCACTTTTGTTCGTTTCTTCTTTATTAAATAATAATTCTGTTAGTTCGCGGATAATTTGTCTGCAAACACTATATTGTTCATAATGTTTAGAAATATATCGAAAAAAGAGCTGTGATGAGACGTTTGCCTTGAAATTCCTTTATTCCATTTTTGTGATTTCTTATTCCTTTTAAAACATTGCTTTTTTGTAATTGTGGTTCATTTTCTAGTTTTTTTTATTCAAGAAATGATACAAGGTTTGTATATTCTATGTTATTGTTTTCTCCAACTCTAGTAAATTTTACTGTTTCCAAACTCGGTAAGGTTGGTTCCAAATCCATGTGAAGAGAACATCATTTGGCAAAGTCTGAAAGAAAGGATTTCTCTATTGTATTTTATGTATTTGCTAAGTACAATTATGAGAACAACTTAACCCCCATACACCTTCCCATTATTAATGCGGTTATTCCATATATAAGCATTTTATCACATGTGCAAACAGTCTAGATCAAGATCAGCCAGCATAGCCGTGCTGCCTGATCAGGATCTACATTGTTCACTTTTTGGTCTGTGAAATAATTTAATAAATCAAAAAGCAAACAGTGTAAATCTACACTTCGCCCAAGCCATAAAGGCATACCTACACTTAACATTAATTTAGTTAATGAGAAAATGTTTCACTAAATTCCTGCAACTATAATAATCAAAGTCTTATTAACAAAATATTTTATAATGTTCATCAGACGGTGAATGCACATAATGATCTGGGTCTACAATCGTCGGATATGTGACAAATGTTGCGAAAAGTGCTTCCGCTTATAAGCTGCCTTGTGCTTATGTTTATATCAAAATATTATCTTTGGTTTGATACTTTCCATGCAGTTTAATGCAAATATTCACATACATCCATCTAGAAAATGTTCCAAGCTTATCTGTATATACATATTATGTGATTTATTAATCCAACTATATATATTAATTCATTTACATAACATTATAAATTATGTATGTACAATATTGTCCTAAACTAAATAAAAGCTCACTTACCAAAAATCCAATTCCAATAAAAGTGCAAAATAACTCAAAGTATCATCTGCAGTAATGCTGGCAATTAATGGACACCTGTAACTGATATGAGTTGTCAATGGTGTCAGGAATTAAGTGATTTATTGAGATTTTATTGCCCCTCATGCTGATTGCATGACCACAAGTACTGTAAGGTAATTATCTGACCCAGAGTAGTTTCTACTCAGATTTTGTCGTTCGTCCATAAACTGTGAAGAAAAGTGTTATTCGAACGCCACCTTGTCAACGTTCGAAGTTCAGTGTTTGAAAATTTTAAATGAAATTTGATACTTTTTTAAATAAACGTTGGTTTTTATCGAACAGAAATGCAGTTGTGTGTTTAATAATATCGTGAGAACTATATCAATGTCCTGCAGCAATTACTTACTAAATGTCTTTACTTAAGCATCCTTTAATTTAAGGTTTCATTGTTGTTGTTTTTTTTTCCAGGAATAACTCGCGTGCACAATGACTTCTCCTCAGCTTCTTCCGATCACCGAGCCATCAGTGTACAGGAGTTCAAAAATAATACAGATCTATACTGTAGTGTATTTAAAAGTACGGGTAAGTATTAAAACAACGATAAAAAAGTAGGGGAAAGTTTTAATACAACGATTAAAATCTATGGGTAAGTTTTAATACAACGATTAAAATGTACGGGTAAGTTTTAATACAACGAAAATCAGATAAGTATTAATACAACAATAAAAAGTACGAATAAGAATTAAAACAGCGAACAAAAGTACGGGTAAGTATTAATAACGATTTAAAAGTACAGGTAAGTATTAATTAATGAAACGATTAAAGAAAAAAAACCTTACCTGATAAAGTACTATAAAACTTGTAGTAAATTGTACCGTTTATTGTTTAAGTTTTGGAAGGGAACTGATAACGATAAAGACCTGTGTTCGATATGTGCCATATGAATACAATCGTTTGGGATGGATTAAAATTGTACTGTTTATTGGTGTAAATATTGAGTTGCGCTAAACCGCTGCAGTAAAATGCATTTCCATTTCTGCAATTAAACAGGCTCAATCTAACCGAGCCTGCAATATTTTCATATTTGTCGTGTATGGTGGCTTTCCTAGTCCACTTTACATCTATTTCAAGTATGCATTTCTGTGCTGAAGATTATAAAACTAAGATTTATCTAGATAGCGCAATTTTACATCAGATTGTGCAACGTCTGTGAATCAGTACCTGCTAAATTGTTTGTTTTGTCAAATATCGAATACTTGAAATATTGTTGGTAGTACATGTATGATAGATTTATAGTTATTTGTCAGTATTTTCATCTTATTCCACAACATGATATTGCTCAATAAGTTTTGTATGTTTAAACTATTTTATGTTATATTGTTTTAATGTAAAAACACTGAATATGAAAACTCATACAATAACCTCGACCAATGCTTCGTTTCAGCTGTTTACAACTAAGTTTAATAAATTATATTCTTATATGTAGACGCGACGATAGGTTGATGTAAAAAAAATCTTGATGGACCTTTTATGCAGTGTTTAGACTAACACCAATAACTCAAATCGATGTTTATGTAATAATGTAAATGTAACTATCTACGTTAAACAAACTTTTTGTTCTTTGTGAGTTTATGTTGAGTTACACATTCGTTATGTAAGAGCTACCATAATGAAATCATATTCAACCTACTCGACCTCTTATGCAGCGATTAGGCCAACACCAATAATTCAAATTGTTGTTTATTTAATAATGTAAAGGTAACTATCTACGTTAAACAGACGTATTGGTCTTATGTAAAGATACCATGCTGTAAAATAGTTCAACTTACTTTATTATTCGTGAATATGTTTTGTGTGTTGTTGTTGTTTTTGTTGTTATTATTTTGATAGGGCTTAAATAAGTAAGGCATCATATGTAAAAAGCACTATGAAATTCATATAAAAATTAAATTGACTTTGTGTAACACAGTTTATTTATACCATTATGTCTAATAGTTGTTATTTGCATCAACCTCATATTAATATAATGCAATATATAAGAAAATACAAATATTTCAAAATGTTATACTTAATTTTTTTTTTTGGTTTTTTAACATCTACGTCATATTGATATTGATATGATGCGATGTAAAAAAAAATACAATAATTGAGTAAATTGTTAATGAAATATCCTTAAGTCAATAGGATGAATAACAAGTCATATTGTTGCACAGCCATAACAACTTATCTTGTTATGGTAATAATTTCATTATGTAAGAGTTACCTTAATAAAAAAACAATTTTACCCATCCCATAACTTGTAAAACTGTTTCTATTGTTTGCTGTTGTTGTTGTAGTTATTTTTATAGAGCATGAATGAATATAATATAAAAAAGCATAATGTAATTTATATTATAGTTTATGCTACATTGCATAATATTGTTGATAAAACCATGTATTTCATATATTTTATAATCATATTAACCTTATATTAATATGATGAAATATGGAAATACCAACAAGTATTTCATAGTATTACACTAGAAGGTAACTATCTTAAATTAACACAAACACTTAATAATAAAAATTTGTTTTTAATATCACTTTTATATTGATATGATACTCTGTAAATTAAAAACAACAGGTGTTTTTTCATTGTGTTACATGTGGAAATGTTATTTTGTTTTAATTTACTAAAATATTAAGAAAAACATTAAATTTTTGCAATAACGTCAACAACATAGACCAAGATTATATTCGCAATACAACAAAATGAAATATGTATTGTAGCACAGGAAAAGTTTTTTGGTATATTATTCTTACTTAATTTTTTTTCTTAAATAGTGTAACGTTGTGCTAAATCCTCAGTCATTTTCTGTTTCTAACGAAACTTGGGTAATTAATCATTTTTCAAGAAGAACAAAAATAGTTTACTTTTTGTAGAATCTAAAAAATGTCCAAAAGAACGGCGAAACCCATATACCTTAATCTTATCGTTTTTCTTTTTGGATTTTCTTTTCTAATTACATGTTTTCACAATCACATTTTTCAAAAATGGTCATTTCCATTGTTTTGATGAAGAGTTTGTCATATTTTAACATTATACATCTGATAGTATATTAATATGTTCTTACAATGTTCGAGGTCTAAGTGAATCTAAGAAACGCAAACAAATATTTCAATGGCTTAAAGATAAAAACTACTCAATTTGTCTACTACAGGAAACCCACTCTATTGAAAGTCATCAACAAAATTGGCAAGATGAGTGGCAAAAAGAAACCTTTTTCAGTGGTGTTAATTCAAATAAAGAAGGTGTAGGCATCCTACTTAATATACAGGGAAATTATTCTATAAATAACTATATAGAGATTGTTATTGGTAGATTAATCTCACTCGAACTAACAATAAATGAAAATGAATTCCTACTCATAAATATATATGGTCCAAATAATGATAATACTAATATATTTGAAAAACTTGAACAGTATATATTAAAACATAATGATAAAAATATTATTATAGGAGGAGATTTTAATACAGTTATTAACCCAGAAAAAGATAAACAAAATGGTAGAAAAGATACAAATTTAAAATGCAGAACAAAAGTAAACGAAATAATACAATTTAATAATTTAACCGACATTTGGAGAGAACAAAATATACATAAAAAAGAATTCACGTGGCACTCAAATACTACTCCAAAGATATATAGTAGATTAGACTATTTTCTGGTTTCAGAATATTTTGCAAAAAAGGTCATCAGCAGTCAAATAAAACCAAGTTTTAAATCAGATCATTCCATTGTTATCATTAAAATAGATTTGACATTAATAAAAAAAGGGCCAGGTTATTTCAAATTAAACAACAGTCTATTACTTAATATAGAATATCAAAATATAATTAAAGCAAGTATAGAAAATACTGTAAAGGAAAATAAGGAAGCTAATCCAAATACACTTTGGGAATTAATTAAAGGATCAATAAGAAATGAGACTATAAAATATTCTACATTTAAAAAGAAAAAAGATGAAGAAGAAGAAAAAACAATTATAAAAGAGATTAGTGATATTGAAAGCAACATCAACAATAACATTAATTCAGATGCTAACAAAATAAATCTGCTGTCGCCGTGACGGTGCGGGTTCGCTCCCAGCTAGAGACACTATCATTTGAAATTCACAGTAGCGCTATTTGTGCAGTGTGGCGGCCGTAAAAAGTCTCCCCGTACATTTAGTCAGTACTGTTATCAGTAAATTAACCCGTTACCGATGTCATGCAGTGATTGTTACGTATATCAGGGCTATCCGATCAACGTTTTTTGGCGTTGTCCCGGTTAGCTCAGTTGGTTACGTCGCAGGAATTGCATGGCTAGGCGCTATCGCCGTGACGGTGCGGGTTCGCTCCCAGCTAGAGACACTATCATTATTAAAAACCAAGAAGAATTAGAAAAATTTTACGAGAAAAAGGTAAATGGTCTTATAATTCGTTCAAAAGCTATAAATATTGAATCAAATGAGAAAAATACAAAATATTTTGCAAATTTAGAAAAAAAAACATGCAGAGAAAAAAATAATTAATAAATTAATAATTAATGATAAAGAAATAACAGACATTGATATAATACTAAAAGAACAAGAAAATTTCTATAAAAGCATTTACAGTTCTAAAGGCGTTATCGAATCTTCAGAATCAAGGTTTAATCACACTTTTACCAAAACCTGGAAAAGATTTAAATAATTTAACCAACTGGAGGCCAATTAGCTTATTAAATGTCGATTATAAAATAGCAACAAAAGCAATCGCAAATAGAATTAAAAAAGTATTACCATATCTCATTAGACCAGAACAAACAGGATTTATTAAAGGAAGATACATTGGTGAAAATGTAAGATTAATATTTGAAATCATTGATTATGTCGAAAAAAATAATTTACCATGTTTACTCTTTTTCTCGGACTTTGAACGAGCCTTTGATAGCCTTGAACATAACTTTATTTATAAATGTTTAAAACACCTTAAATTTGGGGAATATTTTATACAATGGATTAAGTTGTTTTATAAAAATGCTAAAAGTGCAGTAATCAACAACGGTTTTATATCAGACTTTTTTTCAATAGAGAGAGGAGTTCGACAAGGTTGTCCTTTGTCATCCGCGCTTTTTATAATATGTATCGAATTTTTGTCACATACAATACATGAAGATAAAATAATTAAAGGTATAAAAATAAATAATAACGAAATAAAACAGACTTTATTTGCTGACGACGCGACTTTTGTTAACGATGGGGGAAAACTATCCTTTGAAAGATTAATTAATGTAATATCAGATTTTGAAAACATCTCGGGTTTGAACTTAACACATCTAAATCAACAATATTAAGAGTAGGCACATTAAATAAATCAAATATAAAACTTGCAGCAGACAAAAATTTCATATGGACCTCGAGTCATGCAAGGACCTTAGGAATTACGTTTTATAATAACAGAGAGCAAAATTTAATTAATAATTTAGAACCTAAAATTCTAGAATTCAAAAACTGTCTTAAACAATGGCAACATAGAAAACTAACACTTCTTGGTAAAGTGACCGTAATTAAAACATTCGCATTACCAAAACTCATATATCCCTTTACGGTGCTAGACAATCCGACAGAAAAGATTATTTCAGAGATAAATCAAGCATTATTTACATTCTTGTGGGATGGAAAACCAGATAAAATTAAACGAAAAGAAATTGTAAAAAAATATGAAAATGGTGGTTGAAAAGTTACAGATATAAAATGTTTCTTAACTTCAATAAAGGCATGCTGGGTAAAACGATTATTAAATGAAGAAAACAAAGGGCAGTGGAAAAATTTCTACTCAAATGTTCTAAATAAATATGGAGGAAATCTTATTTTTGAATGTAATTTGAATGCAAAAGACATAAAACTAATGTTCAAAAAACATATATTTCTGGCTAACATTATAACAGCATGGCGCGAAATTTCGGTCAGCTGTAATAAAACTAATAAGAATATAGAAAAACATATATTGTGGAATAATTCAGAAATAAAAAATGATTTTGGTATAATTTTCAACAAAAACATGTATAATAAGGGTATAAAATTTATAGAACACTTTTATGATTTTCGTAAAAAGCAGTTTTATACATTTAATAAAGCCAAGTTTTTGTTCAATTTAGAAAACAAAGAATTTCTAGAATACCACAAGATAATAAAAAGTATTCCACTTTGTTATGTTAAAACGTTAGACCAGACCACTTTAACGAGCTTGAGAAAAAAATTACCTACTCGAAAAACTAAATACATCTAAAACTCCAAATAAACTGTTTTATGATATTCTACTCAAAAATAAACAAATTGAACCAGTGAAATCTGAAAATAAATGGGAAACCATTCCCTATAGTCAACATTTATGGTCACAATTACAGTCTCTATTAAATACAAAAGGAACACCAGTATCTTTTAATCTGGAAAATATTAGTTTAGGTATTATGAACCAAACAATAAAAGACAACAGCATAAACTATATTATAATTGCATGCAAGTATTATATTCCCTTTTTCTTCATTTTTTTATTACCTTTTGTAATCACGTGTAATTATCTAAACATATATTTTTACAAGACTTTACCTAATAGGGAGACTCCACAACAAAATCGCTTAGCTTGCAATATTAACATTTTGTATATGCTATTAACACAGTTAAATAAAAAAAACAAATTATATATTATTTGAATGTTAATTAGTATTGGAAATTATGAAAATATGTATTGATGTAATATTGTATATGCAAGTGAAAGTGAATAAACGGGGTTACCCGTAAGGGGCCTCAAAAGATTTGAAACCAGTCTCAAAATTTAATCTCAAGCATCTGGCGAGTCGCCATTTCAGCCAATGAGATTTGAGACTGGTGTCCATTCTCAGTTTTATAATCTTTTGGCCTGATCTTAACTGCAAATTTAATAAACGTCACTCTGGTGCAAATTCATACAACTTCTGTTACACTCAATTGGTTACCTTGTTATATTAAGTGCTTATTAAAGGACATTTCACTGTCAGAAAATCTTCGAGAACGGAGCATAACGAAGTACTTCTCCTAATCAGAGATACTTGGTGTTTGTATGTGACGTGATAACGTAATGATTATCCTCTAATATCCGTAGAGAATAGTCACACACATAAAGAATAAGTGGTTTACGTATTTATTTTGACAAATAATTGGTGTCCTAGCCCACTGATTGGATCGAACTTTGTAATAAACTCTTAAACAAGTATTGATCGTCACGGTTGCTTAAAAAAAAACAACTAAAAACAAAAATATGGTTTTACACGCGTATCGTACCGGTAGTCTAATGTAAATGTTTTAATTACTTTTCCACGAAACGCATTATCTACTCATTAACCATCTTCACAAAAATTCATTTTGTCGCGGTAATTCCCGCAGCGTATCACATTTCAGTACAATTTCTATCGTTTTGAAGAAACCTTCAGTTTTACATGTAATTTATTTCAACAACATGTTGAAGATTTTTAACTATTCTTGTTTTGGTCTTAAAGGTGCTTTGGCAGTTGTCATTGCACTGTCGTTGATAAAAAAGAAAATTATCAAATCTCTCGGAAAATACAGTTCAATAAAACGTTGCATAAATAAATGTCATTAATAAATGTTTATTTTACATAAGCTAAGAAAAGTAAGAACAGTAAAGAAAAAAGTTAGACCTAATAATCCCTAAAATTCTATTTGCAACCAAACATAAAAGCTAAGCAACGCTAAACACCAATTTAAATGCTTTCATGTGTAATGGGTAACTGACAACAATATCTAAAGTACTTCGGTCTATTGTTGTCAAAAGCACTTTACTCATGTGGGCATTTGAATTGTTGTTTTGTGTTGCTTCGCTTTTGTGATTTATTGCATATAGAATTTTAGGGATTTTTTTTAGGTCTAACTATTTTCTTTGCTATTTTTACTTTTCTTAACGCATATAAAATACACACACATTTCTAGGAATTGTTCCTACGCAATGATGTAGGCGAAGTAGCTAACAAATGTCAGTGTCTGCATGAAAAATAATAATCCTTAAAATATTGTTTCTTTGTTTTCAGACAGCAAGGTTGTCTCAAATAGGTCCAGTGATTCCGAAGGTCATCAAACAGAAAGTAATTTGTGTTATATAATTGGTTTTATTGGTTTTAGTCAGTTCAATACGCATTGATCTCCGTTAAGGGTTCGATTACCTAAACACTTTTAGCACGAAAGTGCCGTAATCTTTATGTGCCAGGTAGGAATGTTGAAATTCAAACCTCATAAATTTTTAACTACGACAATTGACTTTTAATAGCAATTTCCAATATGGAACATGCACAGATCCGAAAGACCTTGGTATGTGCACCGGCTTTGTTTGACCAAAATCCCGTTTTAATATCTGTATCCTTAAAAGGCTCTCAAGATTTGGTCTGATGTGAAAGTGAAACCATCTCACGCCAGTTAAAATAATAGCGTATGTCGACTTCATTACAATGTTATACCCAACCTTCTTATTATGTGTTCACTAATTCCTTAAGACTGTTTATTCTTTTTTGTATATCATTGTTTTATAATTAAAGATTGGATCACAATATTAAATAAACATTCGCAGCTTAGAATGCGGCAAAAATTGCCGCGGCGATTTTCAAACATGCTCTGATATTGTTTGCAAGTGTTCTTAAAAAGTTAACAATGCCCGGTTTGACTATATTGGTATGGAGTGATGTTATATTATCAATGCTGTTATCATGTACGCCCTTTGAAGGCCGTTGATATTTATATTCGTGAAAAGACAGTTATATGAACCGACTCAATGTTTGATGTTGAAGTCGCCGCGGAGAAAAAATGCTGCAGCAATATTAAATTTCCGCGGAAAAACGCCGCGGCGAATTTACGACGTCATTATTCGCTGTGGCGATTTCTAAATGCCGCATTTTAATGACAACTTTTGTGGATAGTAATTTAAATTTACCTAATTTCAACTAATTTGGGCAACTGTCTATACCATTAATGTAAATTGACTTTAAGAGGTATCTAATTTTCAAGTTAATCGAAATTCGTAATCACCAGACTCTGTTACCTTAGTTCGTTATTGGTATAAAATGCTTTGGACTTTTCGCTATATAACCTTTATGTTGTTTATTATATCTTTATGAGTGTAATTAAACGATCTGTTCCTTCATGTGTTTTCAAAATATAGCCGGTATTTATTGGGAAAAATGCATTAACACAGCTTCTTGGATTGATATTAGGACAAGTAATATTGAAACATGAGCATGAATGCAGACCGCTTTATTTTTTAACTGGACTTTAACACTTGTTTCTTGCTCACCGTCTTGGTATCTATCTTGCATCTCAACTTGATATTTAACCGTTAAGATCCACACAAAGAATATTACGAATATCCACACATAAATATGACATAACAAGTGCTGGATTTATATTTATCAACGTATATTTCAAGATAGTTATTAATAATTTGATTGTTTTCTGTTATTGAAAACAGTAGCAAAGTTTATTGCTCTCCTTCCCAGGTAGCTCTGTGACATCTGCAGTCGCCATCTATGGTCTAAATGAACATCCTGAAAAGATGAGTGTTGTTTACATTATTGCAATAACCCTAGCGGGTGTTGCTGTTGCAATCGTTATGGGTACTGCTTTGCTCTGTCTAGGTATGTATCTTTGAACACCGAATATCTTACAAAAAAATCCTTGTAATATGGGAATGCTTAAGACGAAGAGTAGTTCGTACTGATTAATTAATACATATGCAAACTAAAATAGAATTGCCCAGTATTTTATTATCGGACATTAAAATCACACAGTAATGATCAATTTGTGAACATAAAAGAATATCCCCGTTCATTTCATGTCATAAAAATGTATTTTGAAAGATAATTCTAGCGCAAATTTAAATATAAAATTTACAGGCATTTCATTGGAAAAAAGTGAAACATGTATATCAGGAATCGCCACGTCAAGCAAACAAGACAAATAAAATACTACAAGGTTTCACTTAACATGGCTTTAACTTTTATGTTTATTGTTTAGAACCTACCATTTAGAAATAACTTTCTCGGTAGTAAAAAATATAAGTAGTTTAATACGAACAAAATTAAAAGATCTGCATTAATTAATTGTTAAGAATTCTAAATATGATGACAAAAGCCTAGATAAAAAAGTATAAGCCTAAGATAAATGCGTATTAAGGTGCTATACAGTCAAATAATCAGTTTTAAAAACAATTTGCTTAATATAATTATATAAATGTAATGTGAATTCAAAATATAATTAGAGATGTTTTCTTTGAAAAAAAATCTAAAGGATTGTGATCCACAATGGTTTCAATTAATTTAAAGTTTGATGTTGCATTTTCCCATATATTTTAAATTCCATTGCAGCGATATATTTATATTCTAATTAAAACGACTTTGATTTTAAAATCAATATTAGTACTACTATATTTTAGGTAGTGTTTTCCAACATATTTTAAAAATCTTTTGCAGCGATATTTCTTAAAAAACGCATATCTTTATAAGAATGTCTTTATAATTACAAATAAACATCAGTGAATATAACGTTAGATGTAGTGTTGTTCTTCATATATTTTGAAAATCTGTGGCAGCTATAAGAAGACGGAAAGACAATACGCCGCATTCCACACGACTTGAAATGGTATCAACAGCTCCCGATAATCATTCTAATAATGTTCCTGTTCAATCTTCATCAATTGATATGCAGCTCAGATGTGCAGTTACCGAACTTAATCCGAATTATGAATTCATCACTGCCAAATTTCCGGAACAACAGCTGCGAGAAATTCCCAGAAATAAACTTAATTTGATCAGGTGTTGTAAAATGTTGTTGTTTTTTATTTTCATCTTCGCTGTTAAAACTTTGATTCGAAATTATACTGGACTTAAAACAACAATATTTGGTAATAAAATTACGTGGTTTTTCGTAAAGAGCATCTTGGTAGATGCTCATATTCATATTCAGTGGTGTCCTAAGGATGTAAACGAACTAAAAATGTAACAGTATCAGAAAACACTCAACGTCCCTAAACAACCAATAGACGAAATTGAGAGAAAAAAAATGTAAAGAAACGTCGAGAGCATAAATTTATCTTGCGACAAATCTTATGAATGTTTTACCGCCAGACAAGACATAACTGGTTAACTCTTAAATTGTCGAAATCCTTGAAAAAACGTAGTTTGCAAACGAATCATTACAACGGCTCTCAACTTTATTGTCTGGCGAGCAAACGTTTATTTACGATATAGGTCACATGATAGGTCTTTTACGAGTTCTCGTAAAGAACGCGATCTAAAAATGTCGTATAGAATACATACATTTTTTTTATTGGAAACGAAACATTCTAATTTTGCTGTAAGGTTTGCATAAATTAAACATGTCACCGACAGCAAAGTGATAAACATTGATTCCCCTACCTTAACAACTAAAAGATTCAGAATTAAAAGATTATTTTAAGAGTGCATAGTGTGCAGTGTTTGTTTTATGAGTCGTTCAAAAAGTATCTGACATATTTCCAGTAAATTTGAGAAGGTAGACTAAACGTGATTTTGTTTTGTTTTGTTTGATTGAGCAGTAATGATCATGTTCAGTTTGTTTAATTTTCTGGTTGCATTTGTCGATAGTTAAAATGCTGACATTTTAAGAATTGTTGTTTTTGTCTTCTTATTGGGCCATTAGTTTATCATCTCTAGGCGTGGGCAGTAATATTAATATGCATTTCAATTACTGTCCATGAACAGGCTCAATCAAACCGAGCCTGCAATATTTTCATATTTGTCGTATTCGATGGCTTTCAAAGTGCCCTTTTCATACAAATACAATTTCATACAAATTACTTTATGATCTTTTAATGAAATACGTAAATATCTGGATAAGTCTTAATGATATGCAATCTTTCTTTCAGTATAAATTAAAAAAAAATGTTTAATTTAAAATCGTCGTTTTGAACACTAAGTTCATATTCACGGTGTTATTATTTTAGATTGATTGGACAAGGTGCATTTGGTGAAGTTTATGAGGGACGTTTGAAGAATATGTGTGCTTATGTTAGTGAACTTCCAGTCGCTGTGAAAGTAAGCATTCTGTATATTGCTGTCAAACAACCGAAAGCAAGAAACTCCGGTGAAACTCACAATATTTCATTTATAACCTTTTTAATGTGTTATTGGTATTTTAACACAGTATTCTTATAGTATTTATATAGTTGTATTCTGCCTTGTAAAATGCTATGTGCCACATTTTGATGCTACATGGTACGAATGTTAAACGGAAATATTTTTTTAATGTTATATAAGTGCAGTGTTGTTAAATTGTTTTATTAATAAATAAATATATCAGGAACTGTTCACTCAGTTAGAAGTTAGAAAAAAATATTGAGCATATTTTATCAACTTAGAAGTAAAAATTTACTGTCTAGTATTTAGTCATTCTTAATTTGTGCTAATCCTTCTAAGAATAAAATTAAAAATCTACACACTATAAATTTATGCGTAATCTGTTTCATGAAAACATTGTACAAGAGGCTATTTTGTTATTTTATTTCTATTTTATTTTGCTATTTTTATATAAGTATACTATGAATTGGTTAAAAGTGAACATATTAAAAGGTTCAAGCTATTTCGATAAATTGTTTTAACATGTTTACATATTCCTACTGTTTGCATTACAAATATCCCTCCCCCCTACTCCAAAAAAACCCACAACATTTTCACTTAAAATCAAATTAAAAATCATCTTAGCTTCCAAAATCATTAATTTAAAAAACTTTAAAGTTTAATAAAGTATTTAGTAAAGTATAAGTTTTTTTTAAGTTCATATATGTGTTACTTTGTGTAAACACAAACATGAGAACCAGTTGGTTTTTAATATGACAATATGTGTTTTATTTGCAGACTTTGTCAGCGTTATGCACTCCACAGGCTGAAAATGACTTTTCGATGGAAGCTGTTATTATAAGGTTATTACTTTCTTTCGCATACATCGTTAACTGACAAGCTCACTCATATAATTGTAATACTATTTATCAGCGCTTTTTAATAATTATAACATTATAATACATGTACTTACAAACAATTCTAAAATTATAAAACACCGATTTTCGTCGATGGATTCCAATTAAATGGATGAACAGTTGTCTATGATTAGGGAGTCCGGACAGCGAGTACTGGTTTGCAACCCAAGAAGGAGTCATCGAGCTTGATAAATATATGAATTAGTTGGAATAACTTGTTTCACAATCGATGTAAAATAAATTAATTAAAACTTGTGGTTTTGTTTCAGTAAGTTCATGCACAAAAATGTAGTTAAGTGTTTAGGCGTCTGCTTTGATGAACATCCGCGATACATTGTCCTGGAATTGCTAGAGGGCGGTGACCTCCGATCATTCCTCAGGGATTCGAGGACCAACGGGGTAAGTCGATAAATACATAACCGCATTATGTAGGAAAGTGGATAACATAACATGCTCCTAATTGTAGATGTTGTACAAATGATTTTCGTTTCGAATAGTGTCATCTATCTTGATTAAGCAACCGTTGTTAGATATTTTCGTAGTTCTTCTTTTAATAAACCGTTTTTTTTTGTTGGATTCTCATTCATGTTCTCAATATACGTATGTACGTGTAAATGTTTAAAATTTCGCCTAAGTTAATATTTCTTTAACTTAATATCTTTAATTGTTTTGTTAACAATTTTCAAGCATTTTGAATTGGTAACCACGAGTCATAATATATCGTATTCTAGTGTGATAGATGCAACATCAATAACTTTACTTTTTTGTTTATATTCACCTTTTTTGACTTTAAAAATCCAGGTAATCTATGTTGAAATATCATCTTTTTTTCAGTATCATAAATGCTCTCTTATAATGGAGGATCTTATTAAACTTGCCATTGATATTTCAAACGGATGTCGCCATTTAGAAGAAAAACATTTTGTACATAGGTATATAAACATCTTATTTGTTTTATGATGAATAATAGATTTACCGAACATCGAATAAGAAAGAGAGCGACTCTACGTATTGTACGTTATCGCCATATGGCACTTTGCTCATCATCTCATAAAGGGAGAGTGTACGGCGTTGACTATGTGGTATTGTTAATTATCTGCCCTTCTTATCAGTCGTCAGATTATCGGAGATTAACGAAGTCTATGGTCAATCAAATGTCATTTGCGCCGGAGGGGAAAACCAATAAAATAGCACAAAATTGTTTCATCATTAAGCATTCGGTTCGTTTCATAAAAGTTGTATCTTAAATATTGAAACTGGACGGTACATGGGTGTGTACACGGGTGTTACAGGGGAAAACAGAATCTGTAAATGCTGTAATTATAAGATGATAGAAAACGAATACCACTCTTTGTTAATATGCCCCTATTACTCGAATATTTTAAACGATATATATGAAGAAATGTTTAGCCAACAATTGATAAATTTATAGATTAATGAAATCAGAAAGTAAAAGCAATATTTTCAAAATTACAAAATTTATCAAAAATATTAAAGTTTAACATTTGAGAAAAAATAAGCACGCAGGTAACACGAAGAAATAAATAAGCAATAAATAATCTTGATAATGTATTTATCTCTGAGAGTTTTATACATAACAACAAAACTAGTATACAATACTTTATACTTAAGATAACTTAGTGTATAATATCAGTTTTCCTATATCGCAAAACTTACACACAGGCTTGAGGTGGACAATATTAATATACGTTCAACAATGTCTTCGTTTTTATCAGTTCTGTGTAACTTAGTGCCGAGTTCTTTAATTTGGTTTTGGGCACATAGACGTCCGATTATTTTATTTATTTTAAAATCTTAAGCCCCGCGATATATAACTTCTGACTGTTCCATTTCATCCTTATTATTGCACTAATGAATAAATTTATTTTGTTTGAAAGCAATGTTTATATGTGTACAATTGGTGAAACGGTTTGTAAACTTAATACATTAAAGAATTTACAAATTCAGTCATAATAAAAAGCGGCAGAATGTGTAGCCTTTTCCAAAGACCTATATAGATAAATATAGAGATGTAATATATAGGTCTTTGCCTTTTCTCAATTTCTATATACACCGAAAAAACAAATCGGTACACTTTTAAATTCATTGAATCGATGCATTTGCTAGGTTCATTGTTTATAGGAACCATTTACCTTGTTTAAACACGGTACAGGAAATAAGCCATAAAAATATTAATTATTGATCTGTCATAACTTTGTTTTTACAACGCGTCATTTATTGGGAGGGGGTACAATAAAATTAATGATGCATTTTTTCGATCAGTTAATAAAATCCCGAATTCGTTCTATTACTGTTGCGCTCTTGTTTGTCAAAATAATTAAAGAATAACAGTTCATTGAATTATTATGTTTTACTGAAAAAAATCTTACAATGTGATCTCGATACATGTTAAAGAGATAACGATGCGATAGTTTTTATTTGTTCTAACTTTAATTCCAGTTGGGTACATCATTACTTGCTTATGTTTCAAATGTGATTAGAAATATGCCCTAAACTTAACAATTTCAATTTTCCGATTGCATTTTACGATATAAATTTTAGAGAAAATTTACATTTTAATTTCTTAATTTTAAATAGAAAGCATTTAACTTTTACAAATAATTAAGTAACATTTATTTAAGTTATCTTAACATATATGTGGTGTTTTTTTAGATAGGCTTGTATATAGATGAGGCTTTTAAATGACGATTTTAATTTCTTTATACATTTTCTTATGATTGACATTTTTTGTGACTCAATGCAAAAACCTATATAGATAGATGTAATATATAGATCTTTGCTCAATGTGACATATTGTTGATTTACCTGGGGTTCATTGTAATTTGTTACAATTATCACCTTTTTAGACTTTCGTCTGGGTTTATTATATCAATCGGATTTTATTTTACAACTATATCGAAAAGACATATACTTATTTCTAAATGCCATGAATAATTTAGTACGTATTTGTTTCCGCCTATGAAATTTGTAAAATATTGACGGATTCGCAAAATTTAGTGTTTCTACTTAATTCAAAGTAATATCACACAATATCAAAACAATACTACAACTTCCACAAATTAAACTAGTAAGGCTCTATATTGTTTTCTGCACTTGACTGCCGAATTAAACAATCTTCCGTCAATGATCGTAAAATATCGGGAATGTTCGCAAATTTACGGAGACTTAAATTTTCACTTAAAATATTCGATAGTCGTGTTAGAAAAAGCTAAAAAGGACCATATTGTTTTAAATTTATTTTAATAAAAATTAGTGTAAACAATAGCTTAATATTTTTTGCAAAATATGTAACCTGTGTTTTTTTTAAACTTAAAATTTGGATAAAAGATATTAACAATAGAATACGTAAGGATAAGCGAAAAAATCCAACTTTCTCTACAGTTTCTATGTAAATAAAAGGGAAAATAGGGTGGCTATATTCAAAGTCAAAAAGGACCAAATTATCGTTAAAATAAATTAAAATAAAAATAACCATCTTAATCGGCAGAAATTTATCTTTAATATGTAGTATGGGTTTTTTTTTCGACTGTTTAAGAAATAAAAATGTAGTAAAGAAAAAACTGAATTAATCCTTCATAATCTATTGAGAAATTCGTTATCGATTTTTGCTAACCGATGATGAGCAAAGTTGGATATGGATGGCATCACTTACACATTTTTTAATTTACTAAAGGTTGCCAAATAAGTTAAAGAATAATGTTTATTTAAAGAAAGGTGAAATATGCATATCAGGAATCGCCACATTCAGAAAAAACAGCCTCCCCACACAGTCAAGAAGAAGAGAGGGGGAGAGAGCATGGTTAATGAAATGATCAGTTTCAAAAAAGACACAACTAACAATAAACAAAAATGAGAACCCGAGGGGTTACCGCCTTGGAACGGTCAGTGGCAAATCAAATTGCCACTGGGGGTTTAAACCAGGTTCTAGGGTGCACCAACCTCACACTTGCCTCAACAGTTTATAAATTAAATCTCCATAAAAAACTGGCTGTGGAATACCTTGTTGCAAAAGTGATTTTAAACTGCATCTGTATTTATGAATTAGATCTGGGTATCGGCGATAAAACTTGCAAAAGGTTTTCCTTAATTTGTGATACCGATAACCTTGTTTTAAAAGTTTTTCTGTAATGCAAAGATTACGTTCATTGAAATCATTAACATCGTTGCAAGCTCTTGAAAAGCGAACAAGCTGTGAGATATAAACCTTAAACAACTTAATAAAGCGAACACTTCAGAAAAGCAAGCAAACTTTCTCGATCTAAATCTGTCCATTGAAAATGATTATGTCACTACTAAAATTTATGATAAAAGAGATGATTTTAATTTTAATATAGTAAATTTTCCGTTTTTAGACGGCGATGTTCCCCGTGCAACATCTTAGTTCTTTAGGATAAATCTTATTAACCAGTAATGGAGTTCATTCGGAAATTTTGTTAATAGAAACGTAATAGTCAAATAATTCTTATGCGACAGCATTAAATTTTGTTACAATTTATTTTTAAAAGCATAATATCATATGGCTGTGTAGTTACCACTAAACAAATTTAACCAGGTCCTGTTTCCTGTTAAGTATGTTTATTATTCAATTCAAATGCTAAAATTGTTTATTTTTATTTAAGCTCATAAGCATTCCAGATTTTATTTCCTCTTGAATACGTTATTACAGTAATTGAAATTTTTTAAAGGTGGTTTGTCAAATATTTGAATGTTTACAGTAGTACAGATTTTTGTTTCTTTGAGGATACTTTTGACGAAATAGTTAAATAAAAAAAAACGTTGAACATTGATGATAAAAACCTTATTATTGAGACTTTATGTTTTTCCCTGTAGGGACATAGCTGCTAGGAACTGTTTGTTAACAACGAGAGGACCCGGCAGAATCGCAAAGATTGCTGACTTTGGCATGTCTAGAGATATCTATAGGTACGTAATGTCTTTAAATACTACTTTTAGGTAAATTGCTTATAAACGAATAGCGCTTTAAAGTAAAATTCAGTAACTTTGTGCATGCTTAAAGTATAAGCAGTGATATATATTTTAACAATATTGTGTAATTTGTACATCAAGAAAATGCATTTTTATGTAGGAAACAAGCGTTTGAGCTGTCATATTTGTAATTTTAACTTAATATATAAGGTTGAAATAAATTAATATTGTGTAATAGTTTAACAAAGGTAAATATTTTGTTAAACTTTTTTGATTTAAGTTTTGCTAGCTAAAATGTATGTCAGTCTTGTCCACAGTCTATTGAAAACATTATAGGTACAAGCCGCTTTTTAACATTTACATGTACAATATCATGTTATTGTATTGTTAATATATACTTAATTTCTTTTTCTATTCAAGTTCCGATTATTACAAAAAAGATGGTAAAGCGATGTTGCCTATAAAATGGATGCCTCCAGAAGCTTTCTTAGATGGTGTTTTCACCAGTAAAACAGACACGTGGTTAGTTATTATTTACTATGCCTGTGTTTTCAGTTTTAGTTGATTATTATAAATCTTAAGAGTACACCTCCTCCATCCTTAACAAACAGAGCCAGTACGCAGTGCGGCAAAGAAAGCACCAGGCTACAACTTCAACCCATAACATCGCTATTAATATGCGAGCCAGCATCCTACGTCGCGTTCTGAAATGGCATTTCGATAAAAATCGGAAAAACCGATCCGCGACGGAGCAATGTGAAAAGGGTCTTTTCCAAAAGACAATCACAAACAACCATTAAAAAGAATCCGAGGCTCACTGCTTGAAACGGTAAATGGCGATGAATTTAGCCACTATGAGTTGAAATCCGTAATGTATTCTAATGTGCACCAACTTCATATTGCCCTGTCAGGTTGCCATTTTAATGACCCTCAAATGCATAAAAAGATAACGAATATTACTAGTAATTTGTGTTCGGTCGTCTTCAATCATACATGTTATACGTGTTGTTCGTAAATTTGATATATATTTTTGTGTATCATATATTTAGTGATGGTCTTGATTCTGTTTTAAAAAAAACTGGTGTCTTTTATTTGCAATTTAACTTTACTTGCCATAGTTTAAATCTGAAATTATGAAATTATGAACCTTATCAATAATCAGTGACACCATGCTTTTAAAGCCACCATATGGGCTCAGCAAATTTGGTCTTAAAGTGGAGTGGCCATTATTTAGGGGTAGAATATAGTGTAAATCTGTAACATGAGACTGTGAAACTTGGTCTTAATGCAATGGTGGTCTTAATTTTAGAATGGCCTTTATTATGGGTATAACGGTTGTATACATGTGAAAAAAGAGAGAAGCTTTATTACAAAAATATTGTATGCTTAATTCAGGTCGTACGGAGTGTTGCTATGGGAGATCTTCACCCTTGGATATATGCCGTATCCTGGACAAACAAACAACGATGTCATGCACTTTGTCGCTTCCGGTGGTCGCTTAGAACCTCCCGAAAAATGCCCAGCAAGACTGTAAGTTCGATATATTGTACTGCAGCAATTTTCATGTCATTATAATATTTAAATACCAAAGTTAATTTGTTTGTGAATATTCCTCTGCAACCTTTGCTAAATGTTTTAACAAAATGTCTAGAAGACCGCCAGTCTTTAGCAAATATAAGTATGACGAAAACAAGGAAATAACTATTCGAAAGCGAAACTTAACACAATAATTATATGAATCGAGATGAAATTATTTGGTTACACTGGGAATCAACCCTTTGGGCGACAGCACCTATCCAAATACCGACGAGTTTGCAAACTACCGACAACTATCCGGGATCAATACTACTCTTCCCGAGCTAAAAATGCTGCGCTAATGTTGCCGATTTGTATAATAACTGTACTGATTAATGTACCTTTGCGCGACCGCATCACCGCTACTCACATGAATTGCCATTGTCGAATAAGCTAGGCTTTCGATGGAATCGACGAGAACGTATTATAGGTTTAATCCAGGTTACATGTAATATTTATTTTCATTTAATTTTTCATTTAAAGATTTAAAACATTTTAAAAACATTACTGGGTCTTTTTTGTTAAAATTTCATTACAGGAGCAAAATAATGATCATGTGCTGGAATTCGGTAGCCGATATACGACCATCCTTCTCTGAAATTGCAGAACTTCTCGATATGTGTCTACAGGTACTTCAATTGTGCTTAAAGCACTTTGATTAGATTACTTTCAATAAATGTGTTAGCTGATAACATCATGAAAGTAATGATTTTACGCTAATAATAAAGATTGGCCTCTTAAGCAAGTGACATAATCTGTTGCGGCATGTATTTTAATAAAAGCTCATTTATATTCCTCAGTACATAGACCAATTTGTCATGGTATAATGTATGATGCTGATTTGATCAGAAACAATAAAATGAATGATAATGTAGTTAAAAAACTGAAATTTTGTCGCCAATATGTTCTCAATCTTTTATCGACTTAAGGATGTGTATATTAATTAACTGAAATTGTTTCTAATTTATCAAAACGCATTACGAAACATTATGCTTTTTCCCAACAGGATGAAGAAGTTTTAAACACAGATGTATCACTTTGCCATTATAACATCACTGAATGCTTCAAAGATGCGTCGACACTGGCAAAAGCTAGCACTGTATCAGAAGACAAAACTGATGAGACTTTATCTGAAAGCGAGACGGAAGGTGCATCTGGTACTGCGGCAGAATTCCACGGACATCGTGAATCTCAAAGTCGGGAGCCTCTGTTACTCTCTTCACCTGAAAGTTGATACATATGCTTTATGTACCCGATTGGAAAAACCGATAACTTGTATCGGATAATTGTGGAAAGTTTTTACTGCTCGAATTATTTATGTTTTTAATAATATTTTTAGTGCCACACAATGGCGTTGACGTAAAAAAAGCCGCGCCGTGCGAAAATATGTTTTTAAATAACGTGGTAATGAATATACGATAGTCATAGCGTATAACAAAATTATATTATATGTTTTATATAGTAATTATATAAAATTGTGTTATTTATAAAAGACAGCGAAAACTGGAATTCAATGCTAAAACAATCACCCGAAGCGATACTGGTTAAAAGTTGTCACCTACATAATTACAGACCTCTTCACGAAGACCGGCAGGAAGTAAATATTAACAAAAATTAAAAAAACAACAACAAAGGTACATGAAAAAAAGAAAACAAAAACAAGGTACCGCAAGATGAGACATTTTTGCATTGCGGGGCTTAATATATCGAGATGTTTACTAACCAGGCAAACATGATAATATTTTGTTATTTTATCAATAGGCTTTATTATAAATTTGTCCTTCAAGAAATTGGAAATGGTAAAATTAGTCACACATACGCAATTACAGACCTGCTGGTCTTTGTGGAAAGACCATCAGTGGGATAAATAATAATTATATCAGGTTAAAAAACAAAAGTCCGCGTTGATATCTTGTTAAACAATGTAGAAAATGTAAGTTTTGATTTGAATGATATTGAAGACATGTACATGACATGTATTAACGGGTATCTACAGCACTTTAGACGAAGATAATAACTTGAAATACATATATGTTTGCTTCCAAATGTTTTTATTAATTGTCAGGTCTTTCTAAACTTAGGACGTTTTCGGTATCATTTTATTACAATTTTTTGCATTAAAGCAACATTAAAGCAAGACAATTATAAAGTTTGCACGGGCATAAATTTGTGCAATTGTAAACACAAAATGCATATTATGCATGTTATTTTTCGACCAATCATTGAGGTCGTAAATATTCTAAATCTCAAACTTGACATCTACTCTGAGCAAAATAAAAAGGATTTTACTGTAATCTACGGCATTCCTAAAGGCGTGTAACGTTAAAGAACTTCCGAACGAACAATTATAATTACATGTAGAGGATATAGAGAAATCTTAATGTGATTACAACAAAATGCTTTTAAAGATTTGCCTACCAAATAACAGATTTACCCTTGAACTTGGATGTGTGTTTGCATTGTACTGAGATGAAACACGTATGTTTTCTATTTCAGATGTGTTGATATTTGAACTGTTAACTTTGTTGCACAAATATTATTGTGTGTTGTTGCAATATGCTATGTACAATGTAAAATATGCATGATCTCCAAATATTAATTGTTGGATTAAAATGTGATATAACAAGAACAGCGACTTTTCTAGTGCGCCACGCAAGAATAAAACTTCACAAAATCAATAATCTAAAGATACATTCAGTTTAACGACATTAATTTGCTTAAGGGCTTACTACACTCCTCCCCAGCACGTTCATCTATAAAAAGAAAATTATCAAAATCTCAATATCGAAATAATCCCTTTAAACGAAATTTTAAATGCCCACATGAGTAATATGATACTGACAACAATTTATTGTGTCCTCGTGACTTACATATGTAAACTTTATGATATATTAGATAAAGTGTGTTTGACCTTCAATTTCCTGGTCGCTTCCTGGTCGCGTAAACGGATGGCAATCATTGATTTCTGTTTTAGTAGTTGAAAGTTCTTTACAAAGTACCCAGCATTTTCTTGTCAGTATCATTACACTCACGTGGAATTATAAATATTGAATAATAACGATTATTTGTACGACGTTTTGTTGAACTGCACTTTCCCGCATCAATACAGGGATTTTGATAATCTTATTTTTAGCGATGATACTGCAATGACGACAGAAGATGGCCCTTTAAAAGGAGTAAATTATGCATACCGAAAAGTCAAATGAAGAAAAACAATCGAAACCTGCAAAGAACAGATACAGTTGACAAAAATGAATTTGGCGAGGAGACGATATTGAATAATGAAAAGCGCTTCAAGTAATATAACTTCTCGCCAAATTGTAAATATTAGTTTCGTCGGATGTACATTTATATCGAGTGAATGAATGGAAATTTTAATTGAGTGGCAATTATAAAAATTCGATATTAAGATTGTTAGTAATTTGCGTAATCTTCAATTTGGTGTTCTTGGGAAATAATGCTTCATCATCGTTCTTGTAGAAAACGAGATAATAATTAAATGAATAAATTAAAACAGCTTTAAGGGAACGTGGAGCTTAACAAACAAATGCCTGATATTGCTTAGCACATTATGAAAGTACTTGACATGTAGGTTACTGCCGAACAGAACAAAACAGAACATATCTTTATTAAACTCAAACCAGAATACATGGTATAAGAGTATACGATGCACATATAATAAAAGATATAAGTCACTTGACATGGTGATGGCAATGGCATGTGCAACTGTGCGGAAAAAACATTGAAAGCGATTTCTACACCGGTAATCTTATAGATGGGGTACGCAAAGCCATAAATGTTTGGAGCTCGTATTGTTACTAGTTTACAGTAATTACGCTAATGCTCAATTTTGAAATAGGCTTTAGTCTAGACGCGTAGTAAAGGGGTGTGTTAGTAACTCTTATTTTGATTGGTCAAATGTTAATCGCATGGGAAATGATCAGTAAACATCTTGCAGCAATAGTGTGTATTGTAGTAAATTGGTAAATGGATAATAAAAGTTGCGGGTAAGTGCTGTAGTTTAATAGGGTCATCTGATAAAAGGATAGTGTCATCTGCATAAAGTAATACTAAAATTCTGAGGAATGACTCGACATTGTTATCACTGTCCATGAATTTGATGCCATAGTGACCTTTAGATTCTAGGTAAGATTCAAGATCATTTAGAAACAAGGAAAAGAGTATCGGGGATAAATTTTCGCCCTGTCTCACTCCGCAGTTACTTGTCATAAAAGCTGATTTTTGGTTGTTGCTAGAAATGGAAGAATACATGTTGTTAATAACATTGAAAAATTTACCATTTATGTTATTTTTTTCCATATGCCTACTCTCCACACGGAATCAAAAGCCTGGGTAAAATCTATAAATATACAGCAAATTTTCTTTTTAAAGTGTCTCAAAATTTCAATAATACCTGCTTAGCTTCGGACTGAACGAAATGTTCCAAAAAATTTTTTTGATAACGTTATCGAGATATTAATTCAAATTATAGAAGGATTATGAAAAAAGGGGCAACACTACGTCTGCCCTTGGACTGTGATGGGGCCGTCACACTATGACGTTCTGGCCAGCGTTCTACGACGTTTGAGGAAACGTTGATAGTCGTCCGTGGTTGCTGGGATATCGCCAGAAATGCGTTGTTTAAACGCTAATGATATACGGGGACGGTCAATGAGCGCCGGGAATCGGCAGACAACGCTGATTCGGAAAAAAAAAATTTGAACATGCACAAAAATTTGCACTGAGACCAGCGTTTTTCAACGTTTAATTTTAAACGCTGAAGAACGTTGAAGAACGTTCGTGGAACGTTTTCCTAACGTTTGCCGAGCTTTGCACGCGTTCAGCTATCGTGTGTAAGTCGTTTCTCAAGCATTACTTGATCGTTACTAATCGTTTTCTTTGCTGTGATCGACTCACTGGCGACCTGTCAACGACCGCTGAAGGGTCCCCTAGCGCACGCAGCGTGTGACTAAAGTGAAACGAACGTCCTTTTGACGTCCATGGAGCGTCATTCTAGCGTTTCCCGAACGTCCATGTCTCTGCGCGCTTGTTTAACGTTGAAAAATCGTTCTTCGCGCGCCAGTGGCCCGTGAGAACATGCTAATGATTTTAGGGTTTTCTTACTTGGTCGCCTTTACACGCTTTCAGTGCGTTAGACACACAATAGTGGTGCGTTAAACAAAACGTTTATAATACGCCACGATTGAACGTCATAGTGTGATGGCCCCTTGACATATATTCGTTTAGACTGTGGCATATATTCGTATTCTTAAGTATGTGAGATAACTTATCAAGTTTGCATTGGACTTTGAATCGAGGTTATGGGCGAGTGCATGATTGATGTTCTAATTCGTTTTGTTTAGCCGTTGTATCCTTAAAGTAAAAGAATGATATTTCTGTCAAAAGCGTATGCATGTAACTTTACAATGTAAACAAACAAAGTTTTAGCAGGAACCATTTTTTTATTGAAATGAAAAGTGGAATTAACATGATTAATGGGTTCCTTAATTATAGAGCAATACAAAGAAGACCAGAAAACTAAAAACAAAATGTAAAAAAAACTACCCACAAGATAAGCAATCGAAGAAAGGAAATATTCGGCAAAACTTTTAATTAATCAAAATCGTAAGCTATTATATATATAGTATTGTATAATTATTATGATAAATACCTTTTTCAAAACGATATATTTTTATATTTGTTTGATAAAGTAATTATGATCGCTTTTTACTGAATCGTTGTAACTTAGAACACAGAAATCTGTCAACTGTAACATTTGAGGCCGGACAATGGATATGCATTTTATTTTTAACCTATATCTGGGTCTCGAAACTTTCCTTGACAGGTGCATTTAGCTTATTATGTGCTATTCTCGTAAAACAGTAAACCAAGATGGAATTTTAAAACTGTATTTAAACAGGAAAGTAAACACCTTAATAGCGTATTGAGGTCACGTAATGCTGATTATTGTATCAGTCCGTAAACACTCTTGAAAGATATAAAGTTTTCAAAGTTCATTTTGCAGGTAATCTTAATTTTTATCAGTTGTAACCCAGCAATAATTTTGTGTAAATGCTAAATATGGCTTTCAGACAGGTTGTTTTGTTAGTGATTTTGTTTTCTAGCTTTGAAAACGGAGCTGAAGCTGAAGCTGACTGCGACAGTTATTCAGATTGTGATACTTGTACAAGTCATTCTTCCTGGTTTTTAGGTACTAAGTGCAGATGGTGTCCGTGCGATCAAGCTTGTCATGCTTTTGGATCTCTGGCAGGTAATTCATGCAATTCCGATGACAACATAATCAGACCAGATTTGTGTTCTTCAAGAGGAAGTAAAGAAAGTGGCTGTCAATCAACTCCTGCGAAATGTAGTGGACTGATGACCTGTTTGTCGTGTACCCAACACAGGTTGACTTGGAGTGGCAGAGTTTGCCGTTGGTGTCCTTTAGATCGTCAGTGTCATGACCATGGATCATTGTGGAATTCCTGTCGAGAAGACCAGAACATTAAAATGACTGAGATGTGCTACGACAAAACCTATGGTTCATATAACCCAGATTCAGCGTTTGCTAATACACTTCTTTCGGCCGTGGCTTACTCAGGCGATCCACAAAATTGTATTGACAAAATTTATCCAGACAGTGGTTTCAGACTCGTAGATGCAATAGGACGAAGCTGTAGTAAGGGCGATTGTTTCGCATACACCGCCAAATCAGACTATCAGAAGATTATTGTCCTGGCATTTCGTGGGACCATCAAAGGACAACTTTTTGACGAAATGCAATCTATATTAACGGATGCCAAAGTGCCATTTTATGAGAATGGAGAAGTGCAAAGATACTTTAAAGAGGCCCACGACAACATAATGGAGTGTGCCCAAAAAAGTATCCAGTTACTTTTGTCTGAAAATCCTGATTATGATGTCGTTGTAACCGGACATTCACTAGGTGGAGCTCTTGCATCACTTGCCGCCATGACGTTAGTTCATTCAGGTACAGTGAGAGAAAGCAAACTTTCGCTGTATGCGTTTGGGATGCCACGAGTTGGAGATAAAGGATATGCTCTGTATCACGATAAGTTAGTGAATAATAGTTGGCGTGTTGTTCACAGAAGTGATATTGTAAGTCATTTACCAATCTGCGGTAAAATTGTACCCCTAGTAACCGCACCCCTTATAAGCTGTCGTTTCACAGGTGGAGGACCCTATCACCACAGAACTGAGATATTTTACAACGACAATTACATGACATTGAATTCAAGTTATAAAATATGTGAAGGCGACGAAGACGAGCGATGTAGTAATGGTGTGGAATTATTAAGTAATTGCCTCCCCGACGGAAGTTGTTTAAAAGACCATCTATTCTATTTCCAAATAAACGTTGGTAAATACTGTGAAGAACAAATGTATCGTGCGAGGTCTGCAAGCATAGATGGAACGCGTAATCTTACTAACATTTTAGATATGTGGTCCTTGTTTCCAGAAGATAAATGTATGAGGATTCCATTTAAAGCTGCAAACAAAGAAAACACCACCATGGCTAACGTTCCAAGCACAACTGCCAAGACAGTTAAGATGTCAAGCGCGGTTAAAATGCCGACCATAGATTGTTGGTTTCTTTTAATGTTTTCTTTTATTAATGCAGCGATTTATGTTTGACTTAAAAAATGGTTTGGCTAGTTTTCACAGGGGCTTTTTATGGATGGTTTTCATGTCCAGCAATTCTTTTTCAAAATTGTTTGCAAGAAAGACACATTAAAATACAATATTATTTCATTAATAACAGTTACTACAACATTAGTTTGCTATGTTACCAGTGAACATGGAGAATTGTCAAAAATGAACTTTCAATCTATCAGTGCTGTTATCAGTTATGTCAGTTGAAGACGTTGAGCACGATATTTATGTTGATTAATATATAGTTCTCCTATTAAACGCTTTTTGTTTCAAATATTTTGCCCTTTTTACATGGTGCTTTCGATATCTCTGGAAGTGTGGCATTGACTATTGTTTAAGCCGTCTCTGTTATTCGCATTATTTCCTATCACATAGTAACGGAATGGTATACTATAAAAATGACAGGGATATACACATTGATCACTTGTTAGGCAACATTATCATATGCAAATTAGCACATCGTACTACTTGTTATCAGTAATGACGCTTTTATGGCAAATTTAATCGTTAACTAAATGACCGGATAATTGGACTGTGGAAAACTATTTATTTAGTAAATTATTATCTTTCATTTAATGACGTCTAATAACAGTTTTGATAAGAAATGCCTATTTACGCCAATAATCGTCTGGCATATTACATTTGACACTGTCTATTCTCCAGAATTGTTACCAAACTAAATCGATTGACACAGACAAGGAAATGGTAGAAATAACATTTATCTTGGAGGAAATCATGTTACATTAAAGTTGATCATATTGTGTAGCCTGAAGCTGAAGAGGTTTTTGTAAAGCTGTTTTGTTGCATGATAACGTTATCTAGTTAATTTTGTACATGAGTATCAATTTATGAAATATAATCAAGCATTTTATAATGGTATTACAAGTGTTATTTCTACGACGACATTATTATTTTAATGCATTAAAATGTTTAACATGCATTCTATGGAACACCGAGAATAATTTAATTATCTTGTAAAATGTCAATAAATGTTCAACTCACACTTAATGTAAAACCTCTTGAGGTTAACGCAATCCAATTACATTTCAATGTTCTGCTCGATTTAAGCTTTCAATTTTTCGGCCAGTTTTGAGATGGGTGGTTTCAATTTCCCAGCTAATATTGATTCGAATATTGTTCAATCACCCCCAAGGATATACTTCCTGCTTTTTTAAAGTTTGCCTTTGGCGTTGTCTGTGATATGCAGGATTTATATTCTAAGATCCCCTGTCACAATTCTATTCTGTTTAGTTTCGCCCATTGTTTACTCGTTTAGGGAAAACCCATTCTTTTATCTGGGGACCATACGCCGCTGAACATGGAATGGTATTTATCTGAAAATACCGCATTGAAGGTTCCATGTCCACCGCCATATGCATACTATCGTTTGGGATGGTCAAAATTGTACTGTTTATTGGTGTAAATATTGAGATGCGCTCAACCCGGGGCTAGGCGGCGTGGGAAGTGATATGCATTTCCATTACAGTCCATGAACAGGCTCAATCAAACCGAGCCTGCAATATTTTCATATTTGTCGTGTTCGATGGCTTTCAAAGTTCCCTTTTCATCTATTTCATGATCCACACATTTGACTGGCGAAAATCTGCTTTCAAAAGTGTGACGTTATCAACCACGTGATGATGATAAACATCATGCGACGATTATAAAAATATTTTAGCCATTTTGTATTAATATATTTTTCTTGATAGATTTTATGACTTTGGCAGTATACATTATGTACAAAATTTTGACGACACTTCATGATTAAAAAATACAACATATGAATCCATCGAAAATAAATCTGTATATACCTGTTAACTAATAAACAATGTGCATTCATTCAAAAAACGTCATCGTTAATTGGAAATCAGCTGGGAAAGACAAAACTTAAAATTCATTTATATCACTTGACATTTTCTTGTAACAACTGGTGCAAAATGTATAATTTGTTTAAACCCGATATTGAATGTCAGTAAGATCTGCACTGTTTGTAAAAGGTAATATTGTCAAAGACGCCAGAATCCGTACTTTATTTCTAAGGTTCCCAAATATAGATTTCCACCCAAAATTCATTTAAATACATTTCGTGCAGAAATCGCCGGTTTATGAATCAAAATGCAGTAAGGGAAGTAATTTAGATAACTGGCCGATTATAGATATGCCCGCGTTACTGTCTTTCCTAAACAGTAAATGTGCAGCACTTGTTTCATGATTACCTTAGAGAACTTTTCACATCTTGGAAATTCGTCTCGAATTCCAGAGGGTACTTTATACACTCACCCAAAGTTCTAATTGGTCATCAATAGTGTAGGTTTACAATGTATGCTAGTTTCGTTTCTTACCATGTAAAGAGAGGTTGTGAAAAGAACTGTTTTGTCTTGAAATCAATTATTAAATGTCTTTTTAATCATTATCGGTTGTTTTCTTGGATATTCGAATACCATTTACTTAACACTACAGGGTCAAAATTAGAACAATCTTTAATTGAAAGGGAGATAATTATAAAATTTGGTACATTGAAGGGGATTCATTGAAACAAAAAAGGTGCTGATTAATAAGATTTAATGTTTTTCCTACGAACAAGTTGTCCTACTAAAAGAAAACAGGAAGTTTAGAGCAATTTTCTGGTTGCTTGACCTTCAATTTCATTAAATGCATTAAAAAATTGGATAACTCTTGCTAAACTGATTCAAATTCAATTATTAAAAGATTCAAACTTTAATTGAAGATTGTTGTTGGCAACTGATTACAAATAAAGAGATATTATATAAGTCAATGTCATTCTTAGAAAAAAATGGACAAAAAGTGACCAATAAGAACTTTGGGTGAGTGTATATACAATTGCAGGCGCCTTAGACTAACCATGCACCGCTGTCACGGTCCCAAATTGGGCGCCAAATGTCGTAGAGTTGGAAAGAATATGCAGCCAACCGGGACCTAAACCCGGGACTCTTCATTTACAGCGCGAGTGCTCTTCCGACTGAGCTATCCGGACCGTTTACACAGCTTTTCCACAGATATTGACTAGATTCGTACCGCGACAAACATCACAAGTAAATTTACAAACAATTAGCCAAACTGTGGCATTTTATTTAATCAAAGTTTTCGCACAATTTGTGTATGTATGTTGGTGAAAATGAATTATGTTACTTGCCGTTGCTGAATTTATATCAGAACGGACGGTCAATATTCACTCACCCAAAGTTCTCATTGGACATCGATGTATATGTTTACCAAGGATGCTAGTTTCGGTTCTTTCCTATGTCATGAACGTTTTTTTCCTAGGTCAAGAGAGCGTTTAAAAAGAACTGAGTTGTCTTGGAATCAATTATTTAATGTGATTTTAATTTTTACTGATTGTTTTTATAAACGAATCCAATTCCATTTACTTACACCACAGGCTCAAAATTAGAACAGTCTATAATTGAAGGGCGTAAGTTTTAAAATTCGATAGTTTAAAACAATTTTACTACAAAAAAAATGCTGTTGAAAAGATTAATGTTTTTCTTACTTGCAGAAATTCCTATTAAAACAGAATAAGTAATTTTAAGCAGTTTTCTGGTTCCTTGACAATTTATTGCATGAATTGCATTTTAGCAAAATTCAGGATACCTCAGCCAAACTGTTCCAAATCAATTATTAAAAGTTTAAAGCTAGATTGGAAGACTGTTGATCGCAAATGACTTTCTTATAAAAGAAAATACAGACAAAAAAGATCAATTAGAATTTTGGGTGGATTTTATGATTTCTGTAATAATATAATAATATGGGTTATATTTTACTACCTTAAATTTTGCTGTTGATTTTCATGATTCTTATTTTAAACATTTAAATGGCCTACAATTTGCAAAATGTTTAATTATTATTACTTTGGTAACAATCTGAGTAAATATAGTTTAGAAAATGCAAAGAAATTACGACAACTTAGTCATTTAATACAGCTTCTTGAAAAAGTTTATTACCTATCATTTTTTAAAACTGACATCGTAACCGGATTTATGGTAAAAACGAAATTTAAACCTGATGCAAAATTGACGGATGTTATTGAGAAATATTGATTTGGCGTTGTCCTTCGGTTCGGAGCCACCTTGGCACTGGATAGTTTAAATTTTGTTAAAACTATAGATCGTGGAATTCTAGACCAACTACTTATTTAAAGCAGATTTTTGGCACTATTGTAACTTAATAATAGCTTTTTCTTATACGGAAAAATCCGTCTGAAGCCATATCTTGGCACCAGTTGGTCATATATGGATGAATAATCGTATATTGGTATTTGAACAATGCACATCACATTAAATAGCTATTCTGTCGCTACACTAAACATTGTCTTGTCCGACCAATAACCAACTTATCATTTGACCAAGGGTCATAAAACTTGTTAGGTTGTTGGGTAATGACAAAAATGACCCTATCAATTTACAGGTGAAAGGTAAAGGTTATAGTGACCTTTAATGCAACAACCTTGCGCGTTCAATAAATAGCAATAATGCAGTTCAATAAAAAGTTGCACATAGAGTCGTTATTAATGTATCTTCGTTTTACATACGTTGGAAAACGTTAGAACAGTAAAAAAAAAGCTAAACATAAAAATCGGTAAAATTCTATTTACATTCTTGTCACAGATTCGGACTCTATTATCGCAAATCGATTATGGAGTCTTACTTTTAAAACGGTCCTATTATAAACCTATGCTCTCTTTTTCTCGCTACTATGAGGTTTTATGGAAATGCACACAAACTAAATAACATAAACAATCAATTTAAATGACCACATGAGTATTATGAACCTTACAATATGCTATGTCCTATTTTTAAAGAACTTATAAATATGAAGAGAGAAATCGACGTGTGTCGCTCATTTACGCGACCAGGAAGCAACCAGGAAATTGAAGGCGAAACACACTTTTACAAATATCTCATATTGTTTACATACATGTTTGTAAGTGAAAAAGACACATCATATCTTGTCAGTACCATATTACTAAATAAATGTTAAGATTTAAAATTAATGTTTTATGAATTTAAGTAAAAAAAATAGGGAATTTTAAGATATAATGTCTTAACACAATCAAAAGAAAGATACGTTTAATTAAATAACAGTTTTGTTCAAAGTTTCATTTAACGGCATTATGCCTTTTGAATTATTTTGATAAATTAAATTTTCTTTTTTATCGATGAACGTGCATTGGTGACTGAAGCTGTACTTGAAGTACCTTTGTAAAACTCTCTTTTACTTTGTCTTTCGTAAATGATATTTCTATTTGTTTTTGACGATAAAGCAAGAGGAAAATTTCGAAAGACTTGTCTCTTCCTTAATTGCTGTATTACCTAATCAAATGTCTGAATTGTCACCTTTTCCCTTGTTTCTGTTGCATTAATGATTTGGTTTCAATTATTTTATGTACTTTTGTATTTTTGTAAAAATGTTTTATTTGATTGGTGAGGATTCTAAACGATTCGAAATTTAAACAGAAAGTTAACAATCACGATCATGTGACAAATACTCGTCCACTTTATCAAAATTGTAACTTCTTACGGATAAAAAAGTCACGTTGAATTGTTTTATCAGAGGTAACATGAAAATAAGATATAGGACTGGTTCGGCGTATAATCAAACTGAGCTATAAAAGAAACATAGTTTGTTATACAGACTGAACACGCTGAGGTTATTTTCCTTTTAAATAGAAGAAATCTAGGGTCCGTTTCATGAAGATGTCTTAAGATCAGACAAAAATATGTCTTACTTTTTATTAGCTGATTGTAAGTGATAATTGTACATATTGTTATTGTCCGGTAATAGTACTTTCTAGACCAGGGTCTCGTTTCATCAAGATGTCTAAAGAAAAGACAGAAAGATGTGTTAAATTGCTCGCACCTAAATTGTCATAAAACCGTTCTACAACTGGCCTCCAAAGAGTGCCGTTGAACAAATTGTAAAAATGGATAGCCAAACTGTTCCTGGAGGACACTGTCTCTGTGATTCAAGAAAGCACAAATGGAAAGTATGTTTAGGAGCTGCAGAGAAACAGCTTTACTCTTTATGAACAACACGCAACTTAAACTTTATTCTCTTTTGATACTTCTTTGTAAACGAGTTTTCAAACTAATATATCAAAAGGTTTCTTCATATATGATGAAAACCACTCTTTTCAGTGTGTCAGAAAAGAGTGCTATCGAAAACTTTAGACCCTGTTTGCTGAAGGTAGTGCTGACTTATGCACTTCAAAGCTTTGAAGAAGGGCTGATGGATTATAACTTACCTGATTATTTTATGACAGAACAAAAAAGTCACGAAGTAGCAAAACGAATACATCAAACCGTTCGGTAACCATGAATGACCTTGCCTAAAAACAAAGACTTTTTCTGTTGAATAACAAACACGCGCTTATGAAATTCATTATAGAATAATGTCTGCATTTTATGAATCATTCAAGTTTGCTCTCAAAAAGTTATGTTAGAAATGTGTAATGAGATGCCGATGTATTGCGAAATATTAGATAAACTTGCAGATATGGAATAGAAGTAGGCACAATGACGAAAACTGAACTAGCCGAAGCTCTTATGGAATATTTTTTGACGTAAGAATAATACAAATAAAAAAAATAAAAAATGAATCAGGAATTTTAGATTTTGCCATTTTTGTCTTTCAAGTCATTGTGGTACGCTTGTGTTCAAGCATATTTAGTGCATTAAAGTAAATATCAGCCAAGTAACAAAAGAAGAGGGGCTTGCCAAGACAGTGCTCCAAGGAACAGTCAGAGTGGAAGAAAGAGAGAAAGACAGAAGAAGAGATGGAAAGACAACATCACAGAATGGACGGGACTGAAATTGAGCGAGGCGAGGACAGAAGGACAGGAATGGATGGAGAGGACTGATTGACAGGTCATCTGTAGCGCCCCAACGGCATCCGCCATGGGATCTGTGAAGGTGCAGTTGAAAGCAAATATCTGAATTTTAATTTGAGTTTCCATTTCGGAAAAATAACAGGCTCAATTAAAACGACCCTCCAGTATGCAATCGGCTCATGTAGCTATACATCGTTTATGAAGCACACTACCTCGGTGATTTAAGACAATAATTTGTTCAGCTCTACATGTTTAATCGTATATTAAACATTAAATTGGACACCGCTATATTTAAAATTTAAAATAATTGAAACCATATTTGTTTAAAAACCAACAACTTTAAGACGTTGCTACTTTTGTATTTCAATCAGATTTATTATTCTGTTCTTTCAACATACATTTCGTTTGATTGTGTGTATTATTTGACTTGACTATACTTCCTGCTTTTTAAATTTTGCCTTTGGCGTTGTCTGTGATATTCAGGATTCATATTCTCAGATCCTCTGTAAAAATTCTATTATGTTTAGTTCCGCCCATTGTTTTCTCGTTTAGGGCAACCCCATTCTTTACTGGGGACCATACGCCTCTGAACATGGAATGGTATTAATAGATCTGAAAATACCACATTGGAGGTTCCATGTTCACTGCCATATGCATACCATCGTTTAGAATGGATCAAATTCGTACTGTTTATTGGTGTAAATATTGAGTTACGCTCAACCTGGGTTAGGCATTTACATTATTGCCCATGAACAAACTCAATCAAACCCTGCCTAAATATTTTCATATTTGTCGTGTTTGTCGGCTTTCAAAGTTCCCTTTTCATATATTGAAACCCTAAAACATTTATAAATGCTAATAATAAAAGCTATGACTGGATTAATTTGAAAGTTTTTTAATGAATTAACTAGGTTATTCAGCACTATATATTGCCACGTGATTGTCTACAATTTTCAGTAACATTCTGCCAAAACTTACCGAAAAACATTTTATCGTTTTGAAAACCTTACAACATCACTATTTCACATTTTTTATTTATGTTGCCTTAAACATATACGTTACAGTATAAATTTGGGACTTTTATAGGAAATTTGGATAACAATTATTACAAGTTTATAAAATTAGCACGTAATCCTCTGTCATCAAGTATAGGTGTGTTTTGTTACTTAGTAGTAAATAACGGGTATATAAATATTGAACCACTCGAATTTGTTATACGAGGAGTGTTCGAGAGCGATTGTAAATCACCTGTTATCTCAGCGATGCTACTCAAAATACGATAAATTTTGTCTAGTTACATGTACATGTACTAGGAGACATACCCCTTTTACTAGAGCACACTATTTTAATCTGGTGCAACATAGAACCTGGTTTAAACCCACCGTTTCAAGGCGGTGACCCTTTAGGTTCTCACTTTCGTTAATTGTTTGTGGCGTCGTTTTAGAAACTGATTATTGTATAATTAACCAAACTCTCTTCTCTACTTTTTGCTGTATGGAGAGGCTGTGTCTGCTGGATGTGGTCATTCCTGATATGCATATTTCACTGTTTTGAACATTTTGCAAAAAAATACTCTTCTTGTTTACTCTAAACAGAAGCTGGTAAACTGCAGGTCCCAGTGTATTTCTGGATATGCATCTCCTACCAGGTGCGTTTGCAATATTAGAAAGAGGAAAATCGCAAGGAACCAGGTCTAAGCTGTATGAATAGTGTAATTTTACATTTTCCGACTTCAAAAACTGGACTACAGTTTATGATTTCTGGGTTCGAGCATTTCATGTTACAAATGGACACGTCGGAATGTTTGAAATGTTAGAATCTTATTTTAATAGACGCTCTCACAAACACTCCTATCTTTATGAACAGCAATTCGCAAGGTTGTCCACAAATTCAAAAGAAAGATGCGAATCCCAATTTGTGTTCACCATTAAAGTGAACGGGTACCCAATGTACTGGTTTTATTTACACAAATCTCGTGGTTTTCGAATTACAGTGAGTTTGCAAAAGTGTTTTAGTACTTCTCTTAAATCTCGATTTTTAACAGTTATGAGTGTGATTTGTCAGCCAATTTCAATGCTGTATTTTGAACTTCATACTCAGCACAAAAAGAATAATGATATTGAATAACTTTCCGTAACTATGAGATACAAATCAATATTTTTGCACATCTCATAAAAACGTAAGTTTACAACACTTGTTTCATGTACATGTATCAATATACAAAGATGAGTTTAAAAGATGTGACATTTTCATTTCCACAACAACAATGACATTGCTCCTCAGTCTGATTCGAAAAAGAAGGTAAAATGCGCAGTCAGGTTTGTTTTCTTGTTGAGTTTATTTATATTCAATCAGGTGCATCATTGGCAACTTTCTTGTTTATGTATACATGTATGTCTATTATGTCATAGCAATAATGTTTATAATAGCTCCTAAGAGAAGAAGCATTTTTCTTTTATATGTCTACTTCATTCGATATGTCAATTGTGAAAAGTAACTAATATTGGCATTTTGGATGACAGGTCCTTTTGACGCAGAAATCGCTCTTGGCTATGCGAAGCCGCATTGTCTGATGTCTATTATTTATCTTACTACCAAGAACATGCATCGTTTCGTGAATCACGCGAGTTCAGAATTCCGCTTTTTAATTTAATTACTTTCCTTTAAATAAACATAAAAAATATTTCTTTAAATTCGTGCAGCCAGTCTGTAACCCGGTTTTAACCCCCAGTGGCAAACTGTTTTGCCGCTGAAAGTTCCATGGTGGTAACACCTCAGGTTCTTTTCTTGTTGATTGTTTTGTACTGTCGTATTTGAAACTGATTATTTTATAACCCCATGCTCTCTTTTTTCTCACTGCTTTTGGCCTAGAGGGATGGTGTGTTGTATGAGTGTGGCTATTCTTGATATGCATGTTTCAATTATTGAATGTAAGTATGACTTTTTTTCGGAATAAATATCCATAAGTGTTTATTACTTAAATCTTTTGTTTATAAGTAAGTGTAGTCAGATGTTTACTATTTCTTTAAATAGTTTATAAAGGCTTATATAAATGGGGAAATCTTATTATAATAGCAGAACCTAGAAACTCGATCTGTTTCCTGGTTCCCTGTCATCGTGATGCTGATCTGACTCCAGACTCTGGTCTCGGTAAGGTCACTATGTACCCGTCCTTTATTTAAATATGCTATTAGCTTCTTATGTTTTATATTATTTGGTTTTTGCATGCAATATTGTCGAGTTGATGGGTGGATTGGAATCATTTCACCAAGACAAAGTGTACTTGTCTGTTCATATGAGAACTTGTCGGGGCAAGTGTGGGGTTTGTGCACCCTAGAACCTGGTTTAAATTGCTTTGCCACTGACCGGTCCAAAGGCGTTAACCCCAACGTTGCGCGTTTTCGTTTTTTATTTGTGGTGTCTTATTTGAAATTGATATTCTTTACAATAATTATATTCTCTCTTGTCCTCTCTACATTTTGGTTGCGTGGGGAGGCTTTGTTTTTTAAGTGTGTCAATTCCTGGTATGCAATATTTCTCTTTTTTCTATCCACTACATTACAAAGTATTTACCATAACTTCTTTATCTTGCTTGTCATGGGAAAGGGTTCTTCGGTTGTTTTGTTGTTGTGGTTGTTTTATTTTTGATGTTATGAATTAAAAATGATTTCAAAATTGAACATCACATTAAACACGACTGCTACAGTTTCAGATATTGTTTTTATTTGAATGAAACGTTGAATAATTTTAGATAAAAATCAAATGTATCAGAATATGAAAATGAAAAGAAATTTAATTATGATTTCCTTACCTTATGCTGTATATGAAAACATGTTTTCTTCCGCAACCAATAAGTCTAAGATTTAATGTTTTCACTTGTATCACTTTTCTGGTTTGCAAGCTAGTGTTCTATTATTAAAACATTTTAGTATTGTTTTCAAAACAAGCGTAATGGCATTTCTCGAATTATCTATTGGTCATAAGGTGGAAAAATAATATTTAGTTAAAATCCCATATAATTATAGCAAATATAATTTTTCGTCTAACATTTTTCTAAGTTGTTTTTTTTTCTTCGTTTTTTTTTCTTGTTTTGTTTTTGTTTACATTTTAAATTAAAGCAATATATATGTAAGAACATATTGTATTTATTTATATTTGGTACAAAATAATGAGTTAATTTTAATTTATTAATGTATCAACATTAAGAGCTCAATAGACTTTATACTGTCCTAATGACATATCATGTTTATTTCATGTTTTAGTACATAAGTAAATATCCATCAACGCAGAAAATGTTATCCAAATCTATTGGTAGGAAAACTGTTTAGAAAACCCAAAGTTACCGTCTTTAAATTTTAATGGATAGAACAAATTCCCGAACCGGTCCAAGATTTAAGTAAGTTGCGAAATGATCCGAAAAAGCGTGTTTTATATCCAACTGTTTATGCAATAATTTTGAATTTAAAATTCTAGAGTTTTTTAACGATTCACATTTCAGACAAATTAGTAAACAAAACTGACACAAGTGTCGAAATTCGCCTTTAAAATAGCTGTTTCGCCAAAAAACTAACCGAACAAAAACAAATTCAGAAAATGTCGTTTCTATTGTGTTACATTTCGAAATATCCATTGCAACAATATAAAACATGCATGTGCAAAAATATTACGAAGGAATTTATAATTTCGAGCTCCACCTGTATTTATCACTAATTGTAAAGATATGTCTTTCACCATTTCCCTAAACTCGTTATTTTGGATAAACTCTTCAACAATGTCAAACTGTTGTAACTGAATGCCGGGAAATAATTTAGCAAACAACTGAAAGATACCGGTAACTGTTTTTATCAAATTCACACAATCTGGATATTCTAGAACATTATTCAGAATTTCGTGGATTTCTTCTATATTCATTTTTGAATGAGAACAAAGCAAAGCACCAGCACAGTTACCAATATAATCAAACCATTCAACCTCAATACCATCTGGAGTTTCTGGTGAAAAGTCGCAATGATTCAACCCTCTGTACTTCTGTTGGATTTTTGTAGACCATGAGTAAAGTACTCCTCAGTCTACCAATTTCGGGAATTTCATACAAGAATGCTGGTCCTATGTTCAGTAACTGCGATAATCGTTCAAGTAATTTCAATCGACGTTCCCCTTCAAGCCGTCCAGAAAAGAGATGTCTACCCTTCATCATGAAATTTGGCAACTGTTTTTGATCAACTGCTTCGTTCAAAACCCTTAACGTCATCATAAGAAGACTGAGAAGTGACGAAAGACGGAAAACGCCAGGCGGCAACTTTTCAACAATCCAAAACATCAGGTTTTGACAACGTATGATGTGATATCCAGACAAACAGGTTTCAGCAACGACTTAGCAACTATTTTCATTAGCAAGAACAATTTCACTTGGGTCTCATTGAAAGACCTAACCAAGAGTTTTTCTGCTGGGTTAAAGCATATTCTCCACTCTCTATCTTGCGTGTCACTTAATTTATAGCCAACTGGAACAATATGTCCGTTCATATTTGCAATCGTCTCTTGGAGTTCAGCTGGTGGCTAATCGTATGGTCTTTGGCGGTTCTTCCACTGCCGTAACAAATTTGGACTGTGTTAAGGTATAGCAAAAACATAGTCATACAAAAATGTTACATTCAGCTCGGGATAGAGATATTTTTGTAGGTCAAATGATACAGCTGGCCCACTTCGACACAATGTTAAATTACTATTAAATGCTTTCTGTGCTTCAGTAATAAAAACATCGCTTGACAGACATCGTCTCCCTCCTGTGTTCGGAATGGAAGCCAGTCTCACCATCCTTTCACATACATTTCGTGCCTTAGACACAGGCCCCGAAAACCCTTTGCCAGCATATTCCACAAAAGTATATCCACAAGGGGCATGTTTTCTATTTAAAACAAATGTCTCAACGAATTCGTTATTTTGCATTCTTCGAAGGTCTTCATAGCATGAATTTACACATTTCATAATATCCACATCCGACTCCAGAGGATTAGATATTCCTTCGGCCTTACTGCCGGTAAGAATAAGCTGTACTTGGTATTCATCCTCGTCTTTTTCGTACTTCTTTTTAAATAACTCTCTTTTAAGTTGTATGCAAACCAAACTATATCCCATACAATCCAATGCTTTTGAAATTAAAAGCGAATCGTTTTCTTCACTTGAAGACATGTTTCCAGCAAATAAATTGTTAAGGGTTTTCCTTAACAAAATAATTTATGTAACCAAACTCAATAATTTTATTATAATTCAGTACATTGCGGGCTTTATCACTTGAGTCATTGCGCTGAAAATTACCGATCGAAACAACACAGATTCGACGTGCGAGCTTCAATTTTATCTTTGGAAAACATCCGATTTTCAATTTGATTTTATGTGTTAAATATCTCCTTAAACCAATTGCGACGTTCATTTTAGAAGTTTTGCCATTGATGAATAGTTATTATTTATTGGGTGTTATTATGTTGTTTTCAATCAGAACCCTGTGCATTTGGCGAGGTCAACATAACAAAACTTCACAAATAATGCTTGTAAGCTTTTGGCTGTTTGCACTGTGGCGATCGGTCAAAGGGGGTTATGGGTTTAAAACCTTAAATTCTGTTTAATGTAGCTTTGATTTTGCAAAACTTATATTTTTAAAAGCGGCGGATTTATTCTCTTTTGATTTATGTAGTTTTTAGTTCAAACTATTTGCTCAAAAATAATTTATTTTTTGAATAACCTACACATGATTCGTTGTTTTTAAGCAAGAAACATAACTGTTGGTGTTTAATTTACACACAATCTGAATTCTAGCTTTTTGAAAGCTGTTTGATCAAACAACATGTACATGTTTGTTTTTGCTTTAACTACACTAGGAAAATGAATCATTTTCATATAATGTAATAGGTTCCTATTGCAAACATTATTTATGTGTTACCCTGACAAGCAGGAAATTCATTCTGTAATTGGAGAAATATGCTTGTCATCTGTAACTGGTACAGTGAAGCTCATTTCATTTTGCTTCCTATCTATCCATCCATACATCCATCGATCGATTTATTTATTTATTTATTTATTTATTTTAATTTTTTATCATTTTATTTATCTTTTTATTTCATGTTTTTTTAATAAATATGATGATGTGTTATTATGGATGATCCATACAGTGTTCTTATCTTTGCTTGCACTGTCTATAAAAAATGAAATTGACTCTACCTGGGAGCGAACCCTCACCGCCAAGGCGACAGCGCCTAACAATGCAATTCCGACGACGCAACCTATTGAGCTAACTGGGATAACACCAAAAAGGATAGCCATGATATACGGAATCATCACTGCACGACATCGGTAACGGGTTAATTTTATTTATAACAGTATTGATTATATGTACGGAGACTTTTTACGGCCGCCACACTGCACAAATAGCACAAATACAGATCCTGTTAACCCCACAGAACTTCCATATCATGAAGTTTATAAATTTCATTACTGCCAAATGACAAGGTTTGAAGGAATTAAATGATAAGAGCCAAATTGTCAAAACTTATTCTTAGAATTGGTTCTGAAATTGAAAAGAGATTATAAGACTAGAGAAAACATATCTCTGTACAAAATGATCCAACCCCATCCCAGTGTTGATAAATGTTTTCCCTCAGAAATGCCAAGGAGATGCCTACTTTCTTAGCTTTGGCAATTGTGTTCTTTGGGACTTTCTTGTTACGTTTGCAGTTTGCGGCTGAAAAAGATCTGAAATGGGTTGAATCAGTGTACTGCCAAAATCTATAAAACTGTACAGAAGTTCACCAAGCCTATGAAATAACCTATATTGCGCTACAGGCAAACATATCTGCTGATGTTTATTATTTTGTTTGTTTCTGATTGTGGCACTGTTTTGTAGAGATTTTTAAATAAAAATCGTACAGCAATAAATATAAACATTCTTCTTCTTATTATATCGTAATACACATGTATATGCTTTAAATATGTTTCTTTATTTTGGCCAGTTTATAGATGGGTGTTTTTAATATCCCATTCCATATAGATTCGGATATAGTTCAATCACCGCTAGGATAAACTTCCTGTTTTCGTAAATTTTGCGTTGTCTGTGATTTGCAAGATTTATATTCTAAGATCCCCTCTCAAAATTCTATTTTGTTTAGTTCCGCCCATTATTTTCTCGTTTAGGGCAAACCACTTCTTTTATCCGGGGACCATACGCCGTCGAAAAAGGAATGGTATTAATCTGAAAATACCGCATTGAAGGTTCTTGTTTCACCACCATATGCATTCCATCGTTTGGGATGGATCAAAATTGTACTTTTTATTGGTGTAAATTTTGAGTTACGCTCAACCGAGGGCTAGGAGACGTCGGTAGTAATATGCATTTCCATTACAGCATATGAACAGGCTCAATTAAACCGTCTTGTCTTGTTCGGTGGCTTTCAAAGTTCCCTTTTTATCTATTTCATTTATTGTTCGGTGTAGCCAGAGTACCTAATTTTACCATATCACAAGATTTTAACGCTGAAAGTAACTTGTAGAGGAAATAACGTTTGAAATTCACAGTAGCGCTATTTGTGCAGCGTGGCGGCCGTAAAAAGTCCAATCGTACATATCGCTTAACTGTTATCCGATACCGATGTCATGTAGTGATATCAAGGCTATCTGAACAACTTTTTTGGGTGTTGTCAAGGCTAGCTTAATTGGTTGCGTTGTCGGAATTGCAGGGCTAAGCGCTGGCGCCGTGATGGTGCGGATTCGCTTTCAGGTAGAGGCAATACCATTATAAAATATTATTATAAACTCTTGAACAACGTGTAACTTCATAGTGGCAAATAAAACAAGATATCATTTTTCGCTTTTATATTTCGATTTTGCTGTAACCAATGTAACTAAATAACTTCCAGTTAAGGGCGAAAATAATCTTATAATACCGGTACATTGTTCAAAACGGTTTTAACTACATTTAACCCAATACGACCACCTGTATTCAAACAGTGAAACCAGCAGCCCGAAAATCTGGTTGATAACTTATATTTCGATGAAAGCAACAACGTAACCAACACTCAAAGTGCGAAAACAATCTGAACAGGCGATCGGAATAAAATATGTAGATGTACCTACAAATGCAAACAACTTTTCTGGCTTTGCTTTCAAAGTTCCCTTTTCATCTTTCTTAACAATGTTTATTTCCTGGAACACTTCTTTGGGGCCAATGAGGTAAAGTATGACTTACTGGTGCTAACACTGGCTTTATTCAAATAATAGCCAGGAAAAAAAGTTCCAAACCAATAAATGTGAAACAAAATTTTAGCATTTAATTCCATTTTCATTCTATATCAAGCATTTTTGAGAGATTGAAATGTTTCCTGTATATTTTAATCGACTCAATCTAAGTTTATGTTATAATTATTTATTACATCTGGTATGCAAATGACGACTTTTTCATCGAAAGCCTTGATATCCCTTAAAAGGGATGAAAAGGGAACTTTGGCGTGGGCAGTAAATTAAATATGCATTTCCATTACTGCCCATGAACAGGCTCAGTCAAACCGAGCCTGCAATATTTTCATATTCGTCGTGCTCGGTGGTTTTTAAAGTTCCCTTTTGATTTATTTGAAAGCCAGCGAACACAACAAATATGAAACTATTGCAGGCTCGGTTTGATTGAGCCTGTTCATGGACAGTAATGGAAATGCAAATTACTGCCCACGCCGCCAAAATAACAAACAAAAAGATTGCTATATGCATTCCTAAGTTATAGGCCAGACAAAATGTGATATGACATTTGATCTGCAAATGTAACCTTGTCACGAGGGCACGACATGTTGACATCGGGCATCTAGTATTTCTTAAATGAAAACCTCACTGTCGCCTTTTTATTAAAAAGGTTATACAATTGACAGACTAGCTTCTTAAAAAACAAAAAGATGTTATTTTTTAAAAATCAACAATAGGTTTACTCGTTCAGTGAGCGCCATGTGTCATTTTGAAACCGTTACGGTAGAAGATTTGAATCTATATAATGGGATGTAACACATTTACACAATTTCTAGTTCGTCAATAATTTTAAAATTATAATAATGTAAAAAAAAATTGTCTAATTTGAAAATGAAAAAAAAATATAAATACTGCGATTGTATTAGGGAGTCATGTTGCTCACATGATATCAATGGGAATGTACATCTCCTTTGGTATACTTTATAGCAAGATTCGCCAAGATTTTAAGATCAGCCATTCCAAAGCTAGTTGAGTGGCTTCTCTTTTCGTCGGAATTCTTGGACTTGTAGGTACTAGTATTTGTTTCTTTTGGACTTGCATTTATATGTTTCTATTGTACATGACGGTATGTTGTTTTGGATTTTTAAGGGCTTACTACACTCCTCTCCTTCGCAACATTTTCTTGTCATTAACATTACACTCACGTGGGAATTTAAAATTATGTTTTGTATTGCTTAGGTTTTGTGAATTTCTGTAAATAGAATTTAAAGGAATGTTTAGGTCTAGATTTTTTCTGTTCTTTTCTAACATGCCTTACGGTATGCGAAACAAATACATTTAATTTAGTAATAGTCATTTGTTCAAAGTATCATTGAAAGACATTTTACCGTTATTGAGATTTTGATAATTTTCTTTTTTTCGATGAACCTGAAGGGAAGGGGTGTAGTGGGCCCTCAAGCAGGTTCAAAAGGTCGTCATGATGAGGAGGGTTCAAAAAGTATGTTGCCAAGTCATCATGACGGGTTACGCGTAAAACTAAATGTGTGTCAAATATGTATTTAAAAATACTTATTTGTTGCAAAGGAATATAGTAAGTGCCCTGTTTAAAGTTTTAAGATTAATATTCTACATTTAACTACATGTAAGTTTGTGGTGCTCATGCATGAAGAGTTTACTATATCATGTTTGTGGAGGGGTTTTATTGACTTCACTAAATACGATCGTTTGGAATTGTAAATTGTACTGTTTACTTGACAATTGTATAAAAAATAGTTACAATCAACCCGGGACTTGGTGGCTTGGGCAGTAATACGCCGCATTTCCATTATAGCCAAAGAAAAGGATCAATCAAACTGAGCCTGCAATATTTTCATAATTTTCATGTTCGGTGGCTTTCAAAGTTCCCTTTTCATCTATTTTAATCTATGGTTGGAATTGTACTAATCACATCGGTTCTAAGCAGCCGGATTCTCAAAATTCTTTTTTCTGGGGACCGTACGCCGCTAAACAGGAAATCATATTGATCAAATAATAAAGCAGTGGAAGTTTATATTTTCAGATCTCCTGCCTCAAATCTATTCTGTTAAGTTCCACACATTGTTTTCTCGTTTAAGGCAAACCTATTCTTCGATATTGTGACCTTAAGCATAATCTGAGAATAACGCGTCAAAATCAAACTAACCAATGACAAATATACAACTTAAAAATATTTTATCGGATAATTAACGAAATACATAACATCAAATTACTATAAGAATATGTCAAACACTATGATCTTTTTTAACAGGATTACCGATGGGATTTTTATCCCCAAAGTTTGGAGAGCGGAAGTTAACTATAATAGGTACCATGCTGCTCTGCGCTGGAATGATCACGAGCGGATTCGTCAGCCAGTTTCAGTTACTGTATCTAACGTATGGCCTTATTGCAGGTAGTGTTTTTGACAGATTCCAGTAGTTTAGTGATAATTGGAGACTGCTAAATAACGTGAGAAAAATAAGATTTTATTGACATTCATTAAATAAATGATAAAGAAAATTGAAAAGCCACCAAACACGACCAATTATCAAAATATTTGCAGGTTTGGTTTTAGCCTGTAGTAGTAGGCAGTAATGAAAAGGCATTATTTTACAGTCTACGCCGCCTAGCCCTTAGTTGAGCACAGATAACTATTTGAACATCACTATGTATCGTGTTTAAAGGCTCCAAGTTGCGCTATATATTAATAACCGCACTGATTGAATGTAATGGGCGACTTTTTACAATTCTCATTTTACATTGGAATATATGTTCTTTTCAATAAACTGAACAATTTTCAGACTTTGTTTTTATAAAGATTAATTATTATGGCTTATTTATATATATAAAGGAATATTTTGTAACCAATATTTCAGGCGCCGGTGCAGGAATAATCTGCGCTTACACTGTTGTTGTTCTGCACTTTGAAAAATGGCGCCCATTAGCTAGTGTCCTTTCTAATTCCGGATCATCGGTTAGTTCCTTGATTTGGCAACCTTTAATGACCTTGTGCATTGAGGAATTTGGTTGGAAGACAACGTTTACTGTTCTTGGAGGGTGTTGTGCTATGGGCTTCATTTCTGCTGCTACTTTTGTTGCCCCTATTTCTAAAACGAGCGCTGGCAGTACCGATATCGAATGTCCTCAAAACGGTAAGTTGATGGTTTTTTGCAGATTAAGTGCAGGTCACATGAAAAAAGTGTATTCGATGATATTTTCAAACATTGAAGTTGTTACGATATTCGGAAAGAATTAACTCAATATTTTTTATGACTATTGCGTAATTGGTTTACACGTTTTGATGAATAAATACTATTTTTACCGCCAAATAAACTATAAACAATGTCGTCTGCTCAAACTTACGACGTCATTAATAGGACTTACGTCAGCTTTCCCAAAACGTGTCACATATTCAATGGTGATTTTACTGTGTGTCGAATCGAAACGAATTCAGAATTGAAAAAAAATCTAAATATAATTATTATTCTAATCTAACTTTACACTCATTGTTATTAAATTTATTTTATTGAAATTGATGTCTAAACGACAACAGTAATGTTATTGACGAATTATTTCGTATCAGAAATGGTGAAATATGCGTATCAGGAATCCACATCCAGAAGATACAGCCTCCCCACACAGCCAAAAGGTAGAGGAAAAAGTGAGAAACGTTGCCGTTTATTTTATTTAGTTAATAAATTAAATCTCCTGCACCTGTATTTTTAGGCTATAGAAAAAAAAAATTTTAGATTCTCATCCCCGCCCGCCCCTGTTCAAAACCACCCCCCCCCCCCCCCCGCCAAAAAAAAAATTATTGGTAAAAAAGTCGGAATATATTTTGTTCCGGATAGAACGGGTTTAAGACCATCCCGGATATGGAAAAAAAACATGGCCGACACGAATAAAATAAAATTTTCATCACTTCAAAACTTACCGAATGTAAGGTAGTGTCACTATTAAAGACTAGTTTGGCTTTTCAATCAAAGAATAGGCACCAACCTGCTACTTTTGTAAGTTGTTATCATGATTTTTGGGAGAAATTGAAAAGATGGACGAATATTCCACATCAAAGGTTCTGGTAACTGTAAATGCCATTTTCTCAAAATTTTAAGTTAGTTTTTACTTCTTTTCTCAGGTGCTTCGTTAATAAAAATTAAAAAAAATAAAACACCCGCCTTTTTTTCAAAATCCGGATGAGAATCTTATAATATTTATTCTCTGGCCTTATCTGGGTATCAACAATGAAATCTATAAACAAAAGTTTAACTTCATTTTTGTATCCGATAAAAGTTTTTTTTCTATTATTCAAAGATTACCTTTATAGATCATTTAACATTGTTACAAGATCTAGAAAAACAAACATGCTGTGAAATATAACTAAGATGTTGCACTTGGGACATACCAAATAAAATGGAACATTACAATACAATATTAAAATCAAAATCATCTCTTGTACCATAATTTTTAGTATTTAAGAGAATGGTTTAGATCAAGCAAGCTGATCGTGCTGATCTGAATTGTTTGCTTTGCTTTGCTAATCTTGAGTACATCAGGATATATTGTGTTGACCAAATATGGAAATATGTCATTACATGTATCTATATTTAAAGAGGTATTCCGAAATATAGAAATTAGTTATCTCTGCAAAGTCGTATTAAAACTGAGAATAGAAATAAAAAGATTTTCATAATTGGTCAGCTGGTTGCTGAGATAATGTCATTTAAATATCAATCCTATTGTATGTTGGTAGTCATTATGAGGTGACAAGTGACATCATCAGTTTATGTGCACACATTGAATTTTCGTTCATAATTTACGAACTAATTTCTAAAAGAAATTCACCAACAATAATTCAAATCACATTTATAATTAATTTCGAAAATCATTACATGAAAATCATTCAGTTGCATTGAGATTGTTTAATTAAGTATCAAAGACTGATGATGTCATTGGTCACCATTCAAAATGGTTGCCTCCAAAGTATCAAATTAGCAGCTTTAAAGAGCCCCAGTTATGATCCGTTTTTTAATTTCACTAAAATGTAGAAAAAGTGTAGATCTTAGCAATCAAAAATATTTCTAAGTATTTTTAAAATAACAGGGGGAATCTTTAGCTCATTTTTTGAAGTGGCAAATTAACTAAAAGAAATGCTTACTATTAGACAATTCGGGCACGGGTAAAATTGGCATCACTCATACAAATGAAGTCATGAAGTTGAGCAGACGACATTCATCATTCTATAGCAAAAATATGAAACCCAGTCATCTATGCGTTATGAGAAAATAATAGATATTTATAATTCTTGCCTTCTATAATAACAAATAAAATGTCAAAATAACTCTGAAGAAACCTTCTTTTCCAGTGATGTGCCTGGTTAAGCATTTGAGACCCCGCAACCCTCTGTGTTTGTTAAACCGCATTAATATTACTAAAGAAAATATTTGAAGCAAATTTGAAGTCCGCATTTTTTTAATTATCTCCGCATTGCGCTCTGTCGAATTGTTTTTATCAGTTTAGGTTCTTCGTTCATGATTGTCAAAAACGTTCTTCGAAATGCAGACTTCATGATTTTCTTTTCGGCAACTCTGGTTTCGTTCGTCGTCGTATTTGCTCCATTTATATTTCTACCAGACCTGATGTTAGAAAAACAGATTGAACGAACGACGATTTCTCTGTGTGTTATGGTATGGGCATCGGTAACCTGCTCGAGAGACTAGTTGGCGGTTTTGTATCTTGTAAATATCACAGGCGTGCTGCATTGATACATGGCATTTCACTGTTCGGATTCGGCATTACGACGATTTGCATCAGTTTTGCAGAATCATTGGAGACATTTGCAATATTTTCAACAATGATAGGAGTATTTTCAGGTGAATGATTGAATTCAAGTTGACTAGTATTTTTTGATAGCCATAACAGTACTAAATGTTTAATTTTAATTCACTGTAGGGTTGTTTGTGCCGTGTGGCGGCTGCAAAAAATCTCCCCGTACACTGAGACATAAAATAAATTGGTTTCACCTATATCAAGCAGTAATATGGTAATGCATATACAAGGCAGATTACGGAAAAGTCTATTGCAACAACTGTTGAATTCATGAATAATTGAGAGATATCGATCTTTTACCTTAAAAGATATGTTAACGAAGTGTCCTCTTATCAGTAAGCTGTTTTAAATGATAGCTGATATTTTGTATCATTTATCAAAATATAAATTTACATCACGTTTTAGCACAAGTGTCTTCAATCTCCACACAGAGTTGTCGTTTCTTGCAGTCTCTTACATGCAAGAGACTGCAAGGAACGACAACTCTGTGTGGAGATTGGAGTTTCTTATGACTAATGTGTAACATCCACTTCTGTTTGTCAGTTTGTACCAAAAATAAAAAATGTTACTCAATATTTGGTTTTAATTATTGCAGTGATGGAATTTATTTGAAATTCACATCCATCTAGTCAAATGTTTTACTTTTTTTCATTCCTCTTATTAATTTTTTACAGACATATATCTAAAATATTCATTGACTTTTCAGAAATTTGGGAGAAGAAAAAGAATAAAAGAATAAGTGTGAGTCATAGCCAACTAAAAACAGCAGCAAAATTAATGACAAATGTCACGGAGATGTAAAAACCTAAGAAGGTGTTAATAAAATGAATGCGAAATCAGTTGATTTCAGTTAAGCCATTTATTGCTTGAGGCCTTGACCTTTTAATAAATAAACTTAATGCGAAATCAGTTGATTTCAGTTAAGCCATTTATTGCTTGAGGTCTTGACCTTTTAATAAATAAACAGAATGCGAATTCTGTTGATTTCAGCTAAGCCATCAATTGCTTGAGGTCTTGACCTTTTAACAAAAATCAAAACAACTCCTGTCTACCGTTACATATTGGGTTGTTAGCTTTACATAATGTTGTATAATTTTAATGTTTTCCCTGTTATTTAGTGTACATTTATAATACACCTCAGCGGTCATGTTTCCCTTTGTGGTTGGAGTACATATGACCCACTATGTATTTGACTTTTTGATGTACTTGAACATTTTATTACCAGTCAGAGCAATACAAGGATATATCAGTACAATATCCACAGTTTACACTCGGCTTTATCTCATCTTTGACGGTTAATGTGTGTAAATTATCCACATAATTCAATTATTATCTGATAAAAAATATGGCCTTTGTAGTTTTGGCTAACCTGTGAACACAGTGTTCATGGTGAGCTATTGTGACTGGCCTCTGTTCGCTGTCGTTAAAGGCTGTGTATGTGACTAGGAACATAATCTCTTAAATTCCTTAACCTTAATACTAGGATTTCAATAGATGAATATTTTTGTATTTTGATGAGAGCAAATTTGATTTTTTTCCACTTTTGAACCGACCTGATTGGAGTTCAAGATCATTTTATGCAAAAAAGTTAAGGAAAGCGGTCAATTTTGCGATAATAAGGGTAAAAAGTGTGTCTTTTGCATAATTTATATTTTTATTTTTTTATGATGTCAATACTTATCTGACCCTTTAAAATAAATTACAATGAAGTACAAGGACATTTTTTCAAGATATGATTCATGACGATCTGATTATGACAACTTGAAAATTCACCACAGGGGTCAGATGACCCCTGGTTTTTAAATGCTATTGAAATCCATGTAAATAGCTTGGCAAATGTAAGCAACGATGCCTTTTTCAAAGTTGTTTTAACTTTTCCATTAGTTAGGAACTTGTTATCATGGCAATCGAAAAAAAAAGAAAAATAATCTATGATACCTTAAGGTATATGGCACAAAGTATCCCGGTAGTTAACCTATATCAATATTTATGTTTACGGTGCGGCCCTGGGATCAAAACTAACCATGCCTCGATAGGCTGTATAACAGTATAAATTTATCCGAATGCAAAGGATCAGTTCAATGCCCTATGACCGACTTTACCATTTTCCAGTAGTTTTGACTTCTTTCAATAAATGTCACAACAACTTATCCAGTAGAAATATACTGAACAAAAAATGAAAAGTATCCACTTTTTATGCTTATATTCTCATTAACATATTTTCATTTAATCTGGAACACTTTGAATGGTGTTTAATTGGTTAATCTCAGTTGTTTTAATTTCAATTGTTCATAAACATAATCTTCAACACCAAGACCTAAACTATGGCCAGTCGAATAACAATTAATAATGGATTACAAAACACTACATATTCAATTTAAAGGAATGTAATTGGAAATGATTGGAATTTCTAGTTTATCGAGGACCAGTTGTTTTATTGATCACAAGAGGTGGAAAGATTGAATAAATTCAAACCAATGTGAATACTTTAAAGAATCACTGGCTTTTTCATGGAACCCTCATTACAACAAAGGGAAAGATAACTGAGTTGAGGCCGCAGATTTTCAAGAACACTTTTTCTCTTTGCAATAATAACAGAAATGCAAAGATGTTCACTTACAGAATTCTCAGTTTTCGTTTTTTAAATTTTACAAAATTTTATATAGGAGAGTGGATACTTTTTATTTTTGTTGAGTATATTATCGTTAGTAAGTGTAAGTAAGCATGATTTAGTGCAGTAACATGTACTTCCAATAGAAGTGTAAATCAAATATTAGACCAACTAAAGTAAATAACCCTTTTCATTGATTCATAAACCTGTAGTAAAGAAGGACTTAACACAGTGTAAACTTTTGGTCTAAGGGACTCTCTAAACACGACCAAATATGGGATGGACAGACACTTAGAAGAAACGAAGCTAGCATACATTGTAATCATATACAATTAATGACCAATTAGAACGAACTTTAGGTGATTGTACAAGTGACTTTAGACAGAAGTCACGAGACATAAGAATAAAATGTAATACATAATACATTAACATACATGTATTATTAATAAAAATGTTTTTTATTTGGAGTTTATATGTCTTTTTCAAAAGTGTTGTATCTGTGAAATCCATTGTTATTTATTATGTTATAAATGTTTTTACAATAGATATCATTTTTAAATTAATGTTTTGCCGCAATAACTTAAAAGGGCGAATAATTAACACGATCTGTTTGGGAAAGATACTTGTCGATGGCCCGGGGAAATTATGTACTCTTGTTGCAACATAAAACACATTTCTAAAATAGTTACCAATGTTATATTGTTTCCTCCTGAATCAGGTTTATAAATTTATACAACATTTACTTTTACATTATATTATTTCAGAGACTACGTGGTAGTGGGAGACACACAACATAAAAATTACAGGTTGAAATGCTCCATCAAACAAAAGGAAAATATAGACAGGTTACAAGTCGGCGAGGAGGAGTTGCAAAAATCTACGAACTCAACAAGGATGAGGAACAAACAGTTTGAACAATCATCACTCATGCCATGAAAATCTTATTGCGTTTCTGTTATGTGCACACACTTGTTTTAAAATAAAGTAACTATCTGGTACATAGTTTGTCAGTTTACTTTTTTATTTGAATTCAATAGACGATGCAATATCACACCAATGTATGCGAGTACCGAGTCTGGAAACACATCACTTCAAATCGTTCTCTATGTCACTTGCTGCTATTTTCCTTCGTTGATCGGGCATGTTTAGGGAGAAGGGGTTATTGGTGGCATAATATTATTTTTACCGCGTAATGGTAAAAGGCGATTTCGTCTGCTCAATTTTATGACGCCATTTAAGGTATCTTTTTCAATGACGTTTCCCAATTAGTCTAGCTTTATTTTGCAGGAGGTTATTTTGGTCTGCATTTGCGGTTGTGTCCAATTACCTTGACATCGTCTGCATGCCGGTTGGCTTTGGTTTAATCTGTGCAGCGGTCGGCATTTCATCTATAGGCGGGATTCCATTAGCAGGTATATCAGTTTTTATTTTGTTTAATTAAAGGATGTATAAGTATATCAGTTTTCATTTTTTTAATTAAAGCATGTATAGGTATATCAGTTTTCATTTTGTTTAATTAAAGCATGTATAGGTATATCAGTTTTCATTTTGTTTAATTAAAGCATGTATAGGTATATCAGTTTTCATTTTGTTTAAATAAAGCATGTATAGGTATATCAGTTTTCATTTTGTTTAAATAAAGCATGTATAGGTATATCAGTTTTCATTTTATTTAAATAAAGCATGTATAGGTATATCAGTTTTCATTTTGTTTAATCAAAGCATGTATAGGTATATCAGTTTTCATTTTGTCTAATTAAAGCATGTATAGGTATATCAGTTTTCATTTTGTCTAATTAAAGTGTGTATAGGTATATCAGTTTTCATTTTGTTTAATTAAAGTGTGTATAGGTATATCAGTTTTCATTTTGTTTAAATAAAGTATGTATAGGTATATCAGTTTTAATTTTGTTTAATTAAAGTGTGTATAGGTATATCAGTTTTTATTTTGTTTAATTAAAGTGTGTATAGGTATATCAGTTTTCATTTTGTTTAATTAAAGTGTGTTTACGTATATCATTTTTCATTTTGTTTAATTAAAGTATGTTTAGGTATATCAGTTTTCATTTTGTTAAATTAAAGTGTGTATAGGTATATCAGTTTTCATTTTGTTTAATTAAAGTGTGTATAGGTATACGAGTATCAGTTTTCATTTTGTTTAATTAAAGTGTGTATAGGTATATCAGTTTTCATTTTGTTTAAATAAAGTCTGTATAGGTATATCAGATTTCATTTTGTTTAATTAAAGTCTGTATAGGTATATCAGTTTTCATTTTGTTTAATTAAAGTCTGTATAGGTATATCAGTTTTCATTTTGTTTAATTAAAGGATGTATAGGTATATCAGTTTTCATTTTGTTTAATTAAAAAATGTATAGGTATATCAGTTTTCATTTTGTTTAATTAAAGTATGTATAGGTATATCGGTTTTCATTTTGTTTAATTAAAGTATGTATAGGCATATCAGTTTTCATTTTGTTTAATTAAAGTATGTATAGGTATATCAGTTTTCATTTTGTTTAATTAAAGCATGTATAGGTATATCAGTTTTCATTTTGTTTAATTAAAGCATGTATAGGTATATCAGTTTTCATTTTGTTAAATTAAAGCATGTATAGCTATATCAGTTTTCATTTTGTTTAATTAAAGCATGTATAGGTATATCATTTTTCATTTTGTTTAATTAAAGCATGTATAGGTATATCAGTTTTCATTTTGTTTAATTAAAGTATGTATAGGTATATCAGTTTTCATTTTGTTTAATTAAAGTATGTAAAGGTATATCAGTTTTCATTTTGTTTAATTAAAGTATGTATAGGTATATCAGTTTTCATTTTGTTTAATTAAAGTATGTATAGGTATATAATTTTTCATTTTGTTTAAATAAAGTGTGTATACGTATATCAGTTTTCATTTCGTTTAATGAAAGTGTGTTTACGTATATCATTTTTCATTTTGTTTAATTAAAGTGTGTATAGGTATATCAGTTTTCATTTTGTTTAATTAAAGTGTGTATAGGTATATCAGTTTTCATTTTGTTTAATTAAAGTGTGTATAGGTATACGAGTATCAGTTTTCATTTTGTTTAATTAAAGTGTGAATAGGTATATCAGTTTTCATTTTGTTTAAATAAAGTCTGTATAGGTTTATCAGATTTCATTTTGTTTAATTAAAGTCTGTATAGGGATATCAGTTTTCATTTTGTTTAATTAAAGTCTGTATAGGTATATCAGTTTTCATTTTGTTTAATTAAAGTATGTATAGGTATATCAGTTTTCATTTTGTTTAATTAAAGTATGTATAGGTATATCAGTTTTCATTTTGTTTAATTAAAGTATGCATAGGTATATCAGTTTTCATTTTGTTTAATTAAAGTATGTATAGGTATATCAGTTTTCATTTTGTTTAATTTAAGTCTGTATAGGTATATCAGTTTTCATTTTGTTTAATTAAAGCATGTATAGGTATATCAGTTTTCATTTTGTTTAATTAAAGTCTTTATAGGTATATCAGTTTTCATTTTGTTTACTTAAAGTATGTATAGGTATATCAGTTTTCATTTTGTTTAATTAAAGTATGTAAAGGTATATCAGTTTTCATTTTGTTTAATTAAAGTATGTATAGGTATATCAGTTTTCATTTTGTTTTTAAAGAATGTATAGGTATATCAGTTTTCATTTTGTTTAATTAAAGTATGTATAGGTATATCAGTTTTCATTTTGTTTAATAAAATCATGTATAGGTATATCAGTTTTCATTTTGTTTAATTAAAGGATGTATAGGTATATCAGTTTATTTTTTGTATAATTAAAGGATGTATAGGTATATCAGTTTTCATTTTGTTTAATTAAAGCATGTATAGGTATATCAGTTTTCATTTTGTTTAATTAAAGGATGTATAGGTATATCAGTTTTCATTTTGTTTAATTAAAGCATGTATAGGTATATCAGTTTTCATTTTGTTTAATTAAAGTATGTATAGGTATATCACTTTTCATTTTGTTTAATTAAAGTATGTATAGCTATATCAGTTTTCATTTTGTTTAATTAAAGCATGTATAGGTATATCATTTTTCATTTTGTTTAATTAAAGCATGTATAGGTATATCAGTTTTCATTTTGTTTAATTAAAGTATGTATAGGTATATCAGTTTTCATTTTGATTAATTAAAGTATGTATAGGTATATCAGTTTTCATTTTGTTTAATTAAAGTATGTATAGGTATATCAGTTTTCATTTTGTTTTATTACAGTATGTATAGGTATATCAGTTTTCATTTTGTTTAACTAAAGTATGTATAGAGAGGTGGAGGATGTGAACATAAGTTTACTTGATATGCTTAAAGCAAAGAAACAATTAAGTAACGTGACAAAATGACTGCATGTCGGAATCGCTTGACACATTTTCGTCACATTGATTAATGTTCTTGCAAATTAATTAGGCTTTTAGTACGAGAATTGGGTAACCCTTGTAAGCTTACTCATTTGAAATTCACAGCGCTATTTGTGCAGTGTAGCGGCCGTAAAAAGTCTCCAGGTACATATAGGCAGTTAGATAATTATTTGGCGATTCGGGATAAATCTTTAGGAAAGCTAAACCTTCGCTATTTGCTCACGTATTTAATGGAATTGGCAAATTAAATTGATCTTATATAGTTATTAATTGTAGACATTTTCCTTATTGACTTACCAGAACTGTGTGTGGTTCTTTTTTCAGCAGTTACGTTTCTACAGCCTTTGTGTAAATTATTGCAGGTCTGGTTTCTTACACGTTTGACACTTCAAGAGGCGCTTTTATATTTTCTGGTTCCATGATGATACTTGCGACTTTAGTCCACGTCATAATAGCTATCAAAATCTTTCTACGGAGAAAACAAAACACGAACAGATGTGAAAAGACGAACATTTCAATCGGTATTGGTACTGTTTCTGAGTTGACCTATTTATAGAACTGTCAAATGAACCAAACATGGGTTTATGTGTGTTCAAAAAATGAAAAGGGGACTATGAATGTCACCATACATAAATATATGAGACAGTTTTGTTTCACTGACTCTGTTTATTTGTACCCCCTACAGCCGTTCAACATACTTATGATCGTATAGTAGAATATTTTAAACACAGTACATAATTTATTTATTTAAACCAGTTTTAATTCTTGTTTAAAGTACATCATTCTGCAAATTCAGTTTGTTCATTCCAAATCACGTTATTTTTTTATATATTTCCAAGTCCGCGTATGAAACAACATTAATCTCTCTCTGTCTCTCTCTGTCTCTGTCTGTCTGTCTGTCTGTCTGTCTGTCTGTCTGTCTGTCTGTCTGTCTCTCTCTCTCTCTCTCTCTCTCTCTCTCTCTCTCTCTCCATTAAATGATTCTTAATTCAAAATGTTAAGTTATCATCTTTAAGTTCTCTAAAATTCACAAGTTTGATCCATACTAACTAACGGTATGCATAGGATTGTGTAATGCCATACAATGAACCGCGGCTTTATGACACCTGATAAAAAAATGTTGGAACTAAACAGAATATTGTTTATAACCTTTTAGGGGTTTTTTCCGGTTAGCTCAATTGATTGCGTTGTCAGAATTGCAGTGCTAGGCGTGGTCGTCATGACGGTGCGGGTTCGCTACCATGTAGAGGCAATATCAGTTGAAATTCACAGTAGCGCTATTTGTGCAGTGTGGGGGCCGTAAAAAGTCTCCCCGTACATATAGTCAGTACTGTTATCATTAAAAAATAACCCGTTTATGCTGATGTCATGCAGTGATGAGAGTGAACGTATATCAAGGATTTCCGATCAAACTTTTTGGGGGTTGTCCCGGCTAGCTAAATTGGTTGCGTTGTCGGAATTGCAGGGCTTGGCGCTGTCGCCGTGACGGTGCGGGTTCGCCCCCTGCTAGAGGGAATATCATTTTAGATAAAAGTATTACACCGAAATAGTGAAAACAAATCTATACTATTAAACAGGCAAAATAATGTTTTAAATAGTACACATTTTGCTTACCGTGCTCAGCGACTATCAAATGTCGTAAATGATATAACATTACTTATCAAATTTAAAGTGAGACATTTTGAAAGTAAAAAACAACACGACAGATATGAAAATAGCCCTTGCTTGGTTCGAATGAACTTGAAATAAAAGTGATCGGATATGAGTGTGATACGATTTATAAGACAATACACGTTTTAAGTAGATGCAAAGAAAACTTAAATAGATGAAAGAGAACGTTGAAATCCACCCAACATGAAAAATAAAAATATTGCAGGCTCGGCTTGATTGAGTATGTTCATGGGCAGTATAAGAAATGCATGTAAGTGCCTACGCCGTCTTGCCCTAGTGCAACTCTATGGGCGCTAAAAATGAATTAGTTAATTTAATTTAAAGAATGTTGGTATATTTGAAATCAAACTCAAACATGGCCCATTTTACTTAATTTGGTACATTTCAATTTAATTTGATGCACAACGTCGCTCTGTGCTACAAACTGTCAATTTATTCGAAGGAGATCTATCCAAACCACTGCAAAATGTTATTTAACCCGAAGATAGTTCTTTTAAAGCAGAGAATAATAATTCAATACAAGTATCTTTGTATAATTAATTGTTTTAATCCAGTATAATATCGTTTAAAACAATGAAGCAAGGCATTTAATTTAAACAAATCCAGTATCAAGTTGTTTATTTATAAGTGTGTCTGTTGTTGTTGTTGATGTTGTTGTTGTTTGTTTGTGTTTTTTTTTTCGTATATAAAATAAATTAAACGCTTTCATGTATATAAAATATGTAACCTGTTAGACTTCATAATAATTTAAAACAAACAATTTCTTCAGATTTAAATTAAAGGTAGTCATCTAATTTATATAGCAAGCTTTACACATACCAACGATGTGTTAAACGCAAAAAAATATGATTTATTAAGAATGGTCATGAGACCTATGGAAGTTCAAATATGAAAGTAAACGATACCGCACGGTAAAATTTCAAACTTGTGTTTATCCCCTATAATTATGCAAATTTCAAGTGAATTTTCAGCGTTAAATGCTTATAAAATTTATTTTAACCAAACACATCTCATGTCACATTTTGCTCCAGACAAGTATGGACCCAAATCTGTCAATACGTCTATGCAATCTGAACAGAGTACATGCGTACTTTTTCATATTCCTAGGAGGTAAAAATATATAGTTATCTGGAGCAGGCATCATGTGTTAATAAATTACCATTATAAATCGTTTGCGATATCATAGTGCATATCAGTTTTTACATTTGATAAGCTGGTCTCCGATTAGGTTACAATAAAAATCAACAGGTGCAAATTTATTATACTGTTGAATGTCAGTACCATCAATGCGTGACTTCTAATTTTATATGCGACATACCAAACATTTGACCTTAGTTTTTGTTTGAAACAAAATTTTAAGTTTATAAATCAATGTTTTAAATATTTTTCGTAGAAAAAATCTTGAGCGTGCTTATGAGAAAGGCGTCAGGCATATTCAATTTTTGTCAACAAACCAGGGTTCCTCTCACTACCGGAAGTGGCGGCTTTCGCTCATTTTGCTATGTTCTCTTTTTGGTTGTGGAGCGAATGTTTACCAGGCGTGATTAGGAGGTATGCAAAGTGATCAACTGTAGATCGGTTTAACCATATATATTCAAGCATGCAGAGCGCTGTAGAATATAATGTTGGTAGCATTTTAAACTTACAGGTGATTTTTTAATTTACATATTGTTTTACGAATAACTGTGAGACATTAATATTGCCTTTTAAATTCTTTAAATTATAAAAAAATCTCAATTGGACAGACATACTGACGGATGGACATTGCGACGACTATATGTTCTCTCGAATTTTCATTCGGGGAGAATAAACATGAGTTGCTGATACTTGTTGGACTTCTGCTGTCAAGTGGGTTGGTGAAACCCTTGGCCCGGAGAAAAACAGTAAATACTTATAACTCCTCTTATGCCAGGCTTGTCAAATATGGCTTCATTATTTTAGCGGACAATGCAATGACCTTTTGAAATAGATGAAAACGGAACTTTGAAAGCCGCCGAATACGACAAAATTTAATGTGAAAATATTGCAAATTATCGCTATTTGATTTAACCTATACATCGGCAGTAAAGTGAATGCATATAACTGTCCATGATTTAAATAAAAATACAGCTGCAGTTTAAACGTTTACAAGGTATTCTCACAGCGGGTTTAATTCGCCCGTGAGAAATAGAAAAATATCAATATATATTGTAAGTGGAAGTAACCACTGCGCGAGTTTGCTTGCCTGAAACGCAGTTAGCGTAGCATCAAATGGAGATCACTGCGTTTCAGGCAAGCAAACTCTCGCAGAATTTACCTCCACAAACATGTTCAAAATGATTAGAACCTTTTCTGTATATACTGAATGTCGCACAGATTTTTCATCAAATATCTTTTCTAGTGTGTTATGTTTTTCTTAACAATTATTTCTTTGCCATGGCAAAGGTGTTCTTTGAACTGTGTCGTTAAGTTTACAGTTTGCGTTTAAAAAGAATATAAGTTCCAATTAAGGGAGGAAGTAATCTTAAATACCATTAATCAAAAATATTGTAATTGCATGTAACCGCATATAATAGTATGTTTAATCGATTAAAGATTAAACACTTTAACCAGCAGAAATGACTCCTGTTACGTCACACGTCACCACGTGACTTTGCCTATATAAACTCTTGTCTCCGCAGATTCCAGTCTTTTCGATTCTTAATCAACGGAAGGAGGTAGAGGAATTGCTACTTTACATAAAAAACTTTGTTTAATAACTTTCAAATGTCTATTTTTTCACTTCTTTAACGATGATAATTAATTTTAAATAATATTTTGAACTACTTACAGTAATTTTTATGCTTTTAAAGCGGTTTTTATTCACAGCCACGTGGGAAGCACATGGTGAGCTTATTGAAAATACATATTTGCTCATTTACTTCATACTCATTTAAGATCATCATTTCATTCAACGCAATTTCAATTTAACTTTTATATACATTAGATCTATATAAAATGCATTTATAATAAAATATTTAAAAAAAAGAACTTATGTTGCTGACGTCATGACCGCGCGCAGCAGCCAAGAGCTCGCGTAAACAAATCGATATTACTGTAGGGTCTATAAATTTACAGGTTACGAATTTCGAATTTTTGAGCGTTTTATAACGAACCTTAATGTTAATCATTTTTAAATAATCTCCCGCCAGCATTTATCATATATTATTGGCGACCTGTCATACCTATAACTTTTTTTCGGGGGCGTAGTAAGCCTCTACATGTATTCATGCAGATTTATTATTATGCTAAATCTATAGATGGTCAGGGATCTTGCACACTCCCCGTCCACTAAAAAGTTTTAAAACAATGGTATTAGAACCTATCTGGTGCATTCCGGGCATTCTTTGGTGATTCGTGTGGATTCAGCCGAGTACTCAGATATAAGCAGTTACACGCCTGTATATATTTTATAATTATAATATTACGAAATAAGTTTTGCAATTTTCTCTAAAAATTTTCTCTTATTCTATACCCGGGTAAACAATCCAAAGATGCCGAAGCACAAACAAGAGGATCTGTCTCGACAAGTACATCGAAAACGGACGGCTTCTCAAGGTGGCGATGACAGACAGGTGGTCCAGGAGCAGGTGTGGTGGTCCATGAAACAGGGTGTGCAGGAGGTTGAAACACCACTTCCTACATTCTCCGCACCAGGTGAAAATATTTTTAAAATCCGACTTTTGACCCAATTATTTGATGATAGTCAAAATAATCAAAACATTTGCAAATTTAAACCTGTTGCCTAAACTTTAGAACCAGATCAAGAATCTGGGGTTAAACAACAAATGGAAAATACCTAGAAGTCTGAACTGACTTTTTAAATCGCATTTATATTGAGAAACATCCTTGTAACATCGTCAAGATATGAAATAATCAGCAATATAAGGTTTGCTTTTAAACACCTCGGTTGTACGACTCAAAATTTAGACTTAACATGTAAACTGTTGCCAAGAAAGGGATGTTATTGATGTTGTACTTGCAGCCTTTTAAAAACGTTCAAGTCAGTCTGCTCACAAAATGTTTCCGATTTTAACAACCGAAGGGTCTATAGTGAACGACTTTTCAACCACGTCCATAGATGTCTTAATTTTTTTTACACTGCTTTATATTGTACGCTTTAATTTCAGCAGTCAACGATATATTAAACCAAACCTCTGAAAATATCCATTCTAGACAACATTTCCTCAAGTCCGCTGGGGCGTTATGCTCTTATTTCATATTCGAAAAATTTTGTAAACTTATTCAATGATCTATACAGAAGGAGTCAGACTTGCATGATTTTGTTATTGTTAAATCATCTGGTAATACCTACCTTCATTTAATGCCGAGTTTCTATCACATATGCCGAGATCTTGGCGATTCGTTTTGTAAGGAGAAATGGGTTGGCCCCTTTATTTACCTCACATATAAACAATAATAAGAAAAGCAATCAGTTGGGTAACCTTTAGTTTAAAACTCAAAGAAAATAACATCAAAGCAACACTAGTCGGTGTTGGAGTTATGTGTTTTTATTTCTAAGACAATACCGGCAGGTCGTGCATGTTTGATGATGAGGCCATGTCATTAGTCAAGAAACCCCTTCATTTCATTAGAAATATCAAGAAAATAAGAGAGAGAACGTTTCCCTGTTTAAAATACATAAAACGTGTATATTTAGCGACTAGATCAGCCGGAACCGGATGTCTGACAGATCTCACGGGCTGAGCGATTTCACGCTACACCGGTTACAAGATGTTGTGTTTGAATTTTCAACTGACGCATCCGACAATTCTAACCTTTAGCGGGTTTTAAATAGCCATTATGCTAAAATTGTGTCTGTAAGGGCATAACTTATTTTAATAAGTGCTCGTGTGGTGTGAGAATCGAGCCTTCGTTGAAACATGAAGTCCTCACAAACGTAAAACTCAATGCATTGAATTCGTAAATTTTAATCATCTTTCAATGTTATAGAACTATTTAAATCAAAGAGCAAGCATATTCCTGGAAAATGGAATACTATCTGCATCGCTGATTCTGTTAGTCCTTTTCATTGAGCAAAACTTTACCACATTTGTGATCAACTTGGGTCTCAAACACCATTTTTACTCTAAATATCAATGTTATAACGGAATTTATTGCATCCCTTAAAGCTGCATATTCACAATTCGTGGGATACCTGAATATCTCTGCGGTTCATCCATATATGCATCCACCATATAATACTTTAAAATGACTGAACAGAAGCGAATTTCACAGAAATTTTGTCTAATCAGTGTCATTTATGATCTGTTAGTGAGAAAATTTTACTGCATTCGTAGCGCTATAGCAACTTTAGCTTTAAATAAAGACTTACAGGAAAATTATATTCCATTTACTTAATTAACGGGTTTTTCAATTTTACATGTACACATGTAACATTTAAAATGGATTTTTGAACAAATCGATATTTTCGTTATTGATGCGTAACTGCCTTTAAATCAATATTCCCATTCAACTATTAGCTGACATATTGCTGCTTTAAGTTACGTTAACATAATTGACTATACCAGGTAACACAGAACATTTCATGATAAAGCTATATTAATATTTTCGTTATTGATGCGTAACTGCCTTTAAATCAATATTCCCATTCAACTATTAGCTGACATATTGCTGCTTTAAGTTACGTTAACATAATTGACTATACCAGGTAACACAGAACATTTCATGATAAAGCTATATTAGATTGTTTGCGTAAAAAAAACAACAACACAAGAAATGGTTTTAGGAACAATCCTCGGCAAACTCATTTTCGTCCTTGAACAGTAATAAACAAGTATGTCGCTGTGTTTTCACTGCCGGTTTTTTCGGTTTGTTTTGTTTTTTCGTTTTAGCCCTACTACGGTTTAGTGATTTTCTAAATAAGAACACTAAAATTTATGTATGTTATACGTCATTAAGATTTTGTTATGAGAAGCAACATATTTGGGCTCTATTTAATGTCATCGAAAACTGAGCTAAGGGGTTGTTGTACCCATTTCCTGTTTAAATTGACCATTGAAATAGTCAGTATTTATGATCACGTGGACATATGCAAAATTAAATCAATTATCTGTCACGCAAGTTTGTCATTTCAATTGAAGTCACTTGAAACTTTACAATTTTTACATAGTTATATCCGATGAATTATTGAAAACCAACTACGTTCAGGCGATTGGAACTCTTTGAATATTGTGCAATATTATATATGATTGATATTATATGTGCCTGTCTAAATATAACTATTTCTGGCTATATCCGAGCTCTTTGGAGGATGTGCAATGCTGTCTATAATTAATAAGGACTGTGACTGACTTTCAATTATTTTACTATATCTGGCATTCCGAGCTCTTTAAAGGATGTGCCATGTTTTATATAATGAATTCTTATTATAAGGACTGTGACTTTCAATAATTTTACTATTTCTGGCAATCCGAGCTCTTGGAAGGATGTGTCATGTTGTATATAATGAATTGTTTTTAAATTATGATTTTCTGAATAAAATTAAATAAATGGTATGACATGTACTATATGATACAGTTGGGCTATCTATCTATTGCTAAATTTCTATAGACCCCCTCTCCCATCAGCCCAACAATTCATTTGACGACCACCATTTTCAGTTAAATTCAAAAAAAAAAAAAAAATAAGGATTTATTAACTATTTGGAAAAAGGGCTGCTGAGCTTAATGTGGAGGCAGGCAGTCCGTGTTTATTTAACAAGGGGTCGTCACTTTTCAAAATTATAATGTGATGTTATCAGTTGCCATATGCTGTAATGTGAAAGCCGGCAACATCTTTTGGCATTTAAATACAGATAGGTTCCGTTGAATATTATTTTCTGGACATCCAAGTTATTTGAAGGATGTACCATTATGCTATTATGGCTGTTGACAGGATAATTAGCATAATAAACTTCTATTTAGCGGATTTGTTTCCGTTTGAACGTTTGAAAAATGTGGAGGCAGGCAGTCAGTGTTCATTTAACAAGGGGTCGTCACTTTCAAAATTATAATGTGACGTTATCAGTTGCCATATGCTGTAATGTGAAAGCCGGCAACACCTTTTGGCATTTAAATACAGATAAGTTCCGTTGAATGCTATTTTCTAGACATCCGAGCTGTTTGAAGGATGTACCATTATGCTCTAATAGCTGTTGACAGGATAAATAGCATTTATAATTAACTTCTTTTTAGCGGATTTGTTTCCGTTATATATTTGAAAAATTTACTTTACCTTCCTTTGCACTCTTTACTTACAATTTAGTTATTAAATATACCAACTATCAAATTTTGTTTACAAAGTCCAGTCTATAGAAGCGGGTGGTCTTTGTTCCAAATACAATTATTCCGTTATTTATCGACGGATAAAAATTGGTATTTTAACACAGGCGGTCGTTATTCAGCGGTAGTTTAACTGTAATATAAAACCAGTGACTTATTGCATGATATTGTAAATGTTTATTGACTTTCAACCCGTCGTCTGGAGATTTAATTATTTAAGCGACCTTGGGTTAGGCATAAAACACTAAATCTTACATGGATGGTCAAAAATGTTTTCCGAGTGGTTAGGGATGAAGCCTAATTATCCCCCGCCGATGAAATCGGGAGGGGGATATTGTTTTGGCGTTGTCCGTCCGTCACGGTGTCACGTCGTCACGGTGTCACGGTGTCCGTCCGAATTTCGTTTCCGGGCTATTTCTCTGCAACCACTGGATGGATTTCAACGAAACTCTGGGAAGTATCAGTACCAAGAGGAGATGCGCATATCGTCGTCTTGTTCCGGTCAGACGATTTAACACAGAGTTATGGCCCTTTGATATTTTATGCATTATGTATATAGGGCAGTATTCGTTTCCGGGCTATTTCTCTGCAACCACTGGATGGATTTCAACGAAACTCTGTGGGAAGTATCAGTACTGAGAGGAGATGCGCATATCATCGTCTTGTTCTGGTCAGACCATTTAACACAGAGTTATGGCCCTTTGATAACTTATGCATTATGTATATAGGGCAGTATTCGTTTCTGCGCTATTTCTCTGCAACTACTGAATGGATTTCAACGAAACTCTGTAGGAAGTATCAGTACCAAGAGGATATGCGCATATCGTCGTCTTGTTCCGGTCAGACCATTTAACACAGAGTTATGGCCCTTTGATAACCTATGCATTATGTATAAAGGGCAGTATTCGTTTCCACGTATTTCTCTGCAACTACTGAATGGATTTCAATGAAACTTGCTGCAAACTATCTATACCAAGAGGATATGCGCATATCGTTGTCTTGTTTCGGTCAGACCATTAAACACAGAGTTATGGCCCTTTGATAACTTATGCATTATGTATATAGGGCAGTATTCGTTTCCGAGCTATTTCTCTGCAACTACTGAATGGATTTCAATGAAACTTGCTGAAAACCATCTATACAAAGAGGAGTTGCGAATATCTTTGTCTTGTTTCGGTCAGACCATTTAACACAGAGTTATTGCCCTTCATTAACTTATGCATTATGCATATAGAGCAGTATTTGTTCCGCGCTATTTCTCTGCACAGGTGCTTGGAAGACGGACCCCGTATTCTCCAAACAGGCCGCCCCCCCCCCCCCCCCCCCCCCCAAAAAAAAAAAAAAAATAGGGTCTACATGGGATCTATACTACATAAACTCATCTTTTTTTGTTTTGTTTTGATAGATCGGGATCGATATCAGCCTATCCACACCGAATTTACTATCAAATACCAAGTTCTCTGAAAATTCGTGTTCCGACTGTATAAGAGTGTATAAGGTTATTAACCCCGATCCTATTTTGTCAAGCCAAAATGTAAACACAGTTTTTTAAATATCAGCATCGAAACAAATATTGCACTAACCTTAACAAATCTGGAATCCTTTGAAAGTCATCTTCTCCTCTGTTGAATTCCGCCGACGACTGGCTAGGAAATTTAGAACATAACATCCATTTTTTTCATTTTTCCGATGCCATACTAAAATTATCGCCTCGGGACAGAGTTTGGTTACAATGCAGGTATATGAGTGAATTTTGATTGGACGAGCGATAATGAAGTAGTAATTTTGATTGGACGAGTATTTAAAAATTTGATCGAACCGCTGCAAGAATATGTGACGCATTAGACTGCGGCTCGCTCGTCCAATCAGAATTCACGCATATCATTCTTTGTAACCAAACTTTGTCCCGGGGCGATAATTTTTAGTATGGCATCGGAAAAATGAAAAAATGGATGTTATGTTCTAAATTTCCTAGCCAGTGGTCGGCGGAATTCAACAGAAGAGAAAATGACTTTTCAAAGGATACCAGATTTGTTAAGGTTAATGCAGTATTTGTTTCGATGCTGATTTTTAAAAAACTGTGTTTACATTTTGGCTTGACAAAATAGGATCGGGGTTAATAACCTTATACACTCTTATATAGTCGGAACACGAATTTTCAGAGAACTTGGTATTTGATAGTAAATTCGGTGTGGATAGACTGATATCGATCCCGATCTATCAAAACAAAACAAAAAAGATGAGTTTATGTAGTATAGACCCCATGTAGACCCTATTTTTTTTTGGGGGGGGGGGGGGGGCGGCCTGTTTGGAGAATACCGGGTCCGTCTTCCAAGCACCTGTGTTTCTCTGTAACTAGCGGATGGGTTTCAATGAAACTTGCTGAAAACCATCTATACCAAGAGGAGATGCGCATATCATTGTCTTGTTTCGGTCAGATCATTTAACTTAGAGTTATTGCCCTTTGATTACTTATGCATTATGCATATAGAGCAGTATTCGTTTCCGCGCTATTTCTCTGTAACTAGCGGATGGGTTTCAATTAATCTTTCTGAGAACCATTAATACCAAGAGGAGATGCGCATATTGTCGTTTTGTTCCAGTCAGACTGTTGAACACAGAGTTATGGCCCTTTGATAACTTATGCATTATGCATATATAGCAGTATTCATTTCCATGCTATTGCTCTGCAACTACTGAATGGATTTCAATGAAACTTTATGGAAAACATCAATACCAAGAAGAGATGCGCATGTCATGGTCTTGTTCCAGTCAGACTGTTTAACACAGAGTTATTGCCCTTTGATAACTTATGCATTATGCATATATAGCAGTATTTATTTCCGCGCTATTTCTCTGCAACTTTTGGATGGATTTCAATGAAACTTTCTTGAAACCATCTATACCAAGAGGAAATGTGCATATCATCCTGTTGTTCCTGTCAGACTATTTAACACAGTTATGGCCCTTTGATAACTTATGCATTATGCATATTATAGAACAGTATTCTTTTCCTCTATTTCTCTGCAACTACTGGAAGGATTTCAATTAATCTTTCTGAGAACCATCAATACCAAGAAGAGATGTGTATATTGTTGTCTTGTTCCAGTCAGACTGTTTAACACAGAGTTATTGCCCTTTGATGACTTATGCATAATAGAGCAGTATTTGTTTCCGCTCTATTTCTTTTCAACTTCTCGATGGATTGAAATGAAACTTTCTGGGAAACATCAATACTGAGACGAGATGCCCATTTTGTCATCTTGTTCCGGTCAGACTGTTTAACACAGAGTTATTGCCCTTTGATAACTTATACCTTATGCAAATAGAGCAGAATTTGTTTCCACGCTATTTCTCTGCAACTACTGGATGGATTTTAATGAAACTTTCTGGGAACCATCAATACCAAGAGGAGACGCACATATTGTCATCTTGATTCAGTCAGATCCTTTAACACAGAGTTATAGCCCTTTGATAAGTTATGCATTTTGCTTGTAGAGCAGTATTTGTTTCCTTGCTATTTCTCAGCAGGAATCTATGGAAACCATCAATACCAAGACAAGATGCCCATATTGTTGTGCTGTTCTGGTCTGACCGTTGAACACAGAGTTATGGCCCTTTGATAAGTTATGCACTATGCATATAGAGTAGTATTCGTTTATATGCTACTTCTATGCAACTTCTGCATAGATTTCTTTTAAATACAGCACTATATTTTTACTACTGCATTCTTCATTTCAACAACTTGAAGACTTTTTGTCTCATTTTTATATTCTGGTGAGCTGCCCAACCCTTTTCACCATCTGAAGTTTTTTTTCACCTTTTTTGCCATCCATAATAAATATCTAAATAAAGCCCTATGACTTCAGCTGTTGTGTTAGTAATAACCAGTACTCGGCGGGGGATATAAATTCAACGAATTTGCTTGTTTAAGTTTTATTTGATCGCAGCCTCTACCTAGAACGTCTTGACGGTATATTACTAACAATGTTATTGCAAACCAAATGTAAACAATATTAAACAGTTTCCTGCGAACTAATTGCAAAAACGGGATTGGTTGTCTTAAAATTCTCGTTATCAATCGAGATACCCTTCATTTTTCATCAGTTCTTCCCCGGATACGAGATTATGGTTAAAAACCACCCCGGTATATTGGGAGCTGCTTATAAATTCCTTGTACACTGCCGTACACGTTTTACTACACAGACTTAGAATCTAAATACGACATTGTTTTTCACTGAAATTTAATAATTAATCCTGATGTATAAATATTAGTTGGCTTTTTTACTGTCCGCATTAGCTAAATAAACTTCTGCCGCAACGTTTTATTAAACGACAGCTGGAAACTTTTCAACAATTATTATATATTATATAATAACTATCAGGACCGTGGACGTAATGTTTGCATAAAATTGTCATGGGTTTTGGGTCGTTTTATGATATTCCGCTTTTGGCGGAAGGTTCGTTCGCCTACTCTCTCACCATTTTGGCGATTGTTTAATATAATAAAACTCTTGCGCCCGTGGACGGAGCAAGAAATAACGTCAATTCATATTCAATAATTCTAATGGAAGTTTTACTCAGTTTGCATTGTTAAGCTATATATAAATATTATCTAAACCCAGCCATGACAATTTTGTGCCAATCCTTAATAAAATAAAATATATATAAAACATTTGTTTTTAGTCATTGTTTGATGGTTAATAGTATGTTTAATCGATTAAAGATTAAACACTTTAACCAGCAGAAATGACTCCTGTTACGTCACACGTCACCACGTGACATTGTCTATATAAACTCTTGTCTCCGCAGATTCCAGTCTTCTCGATTCTTAATCAACGGAAGGAGGTAGAGGAATTGCTACTTTACATAAAAAAACTTTGTTTAATAACTTCCCACCCAACCCTGCCCCTTTTTCTTGGTTGTGTTATATATTTCCAGGGTATTACACATCGTCGTGGCTGGAATTAGCTTTCATCTGGCGATAGTATGCAACCAGATTTCTGTTAACCATGTGATGGACAATCGCAAGAAGATTGTCTGTATACAGCTATAACTGGCATCGGTACAGATGATGTTCGAACATGTGGGATCAGACTTTTAAAGCGAGGTAACTCGTTGGCGAACTCCCAACATCGGTGTTAACAATTTTTTAAAAAGGGAGGTAACTCGTTGGCGAACTCCCAACATAGGTGATTACAAACTTTTACAAAGGGAGGTCACTCGTTGGCGAACTCCCGACATTGGCAATAATAAACTTTTATAAAGGGAGGTAACTCGTTAGCAAACTCCCTAGTTAACCTGAACTTTCTTATTTTAGGATGCTAGCGATTGTTTAATATCATAAAACTCTTGCGCCCGTGGACGGAGCAAGAAATAACGTCAATTCATATTCAATAATTCTAATGGAAGTTTTACTCAGTTTGCATTGTTAAGGTATGACCATCCTAATGAATACCTATATCAAGAAGAGTATCCAAGGGAGGTAACTATAGTAGTAAATTAGCTTAGAGTTCTGTCATGCAAGAGGACCAGGGTTCAAATCCCACTGGAAGCTAATTTTTTTTTGTAAGCCTAGAGCTTAAATAATTGGCATATTTCTTTTTTTCCTGTGTAATTCTGTCATTGAATATAAAATTCTCATGATTTAAACTAAAATAAGCAAAATAATCCAGATTAAAGGGGTTTTCGCTATCAGAATAGAGTTTTTTCAAGTCATCAATTTGAAAATTTCTAAAACTGGACGGTAAACTTCTCTGAAATTTTGTTTAAATTTTGTTTAAGGTATAGAGTTAAAAAATGGTAAATTTTTGTATATTGCACCAATCAGGATTTTGCACAATTTTCATTAATTTAGTCTCGTGAAATATAAAAAAATGCATTTTTAAAATTTATTTGGTCAAAAAATGTCATTTTAAGATAAATTCTGTATTTATATATTATATCTTAAATTGGTTTAGTAAAATATAACATATTTTGGATAAACTGTAAAAAATTAGGGTTGAATTTATCAATAACAAAAAATTTTGTCACCGATTAAAGAATTTGGATACTTTCACGTTTTTTCTCACTTTTTTAAATAAAAAAAGCTAAAAATCTCAAAAACTACACGGTGAAAATCATTAAAATTTTGCATACAAGTCAGTGGTATGAAGCAGTTGATGAAAAAATAATCAGATGTTAGATTCTTAATAGTGCCCATTAGGATGGTCATACCTTAAGCTATATATATAAATATTATCTAAACCCAGCCATGACAATTTTGTGCCAATCCTTAATAAAATAAAATATATATAAATCATTTGTTTTTAGTCATTGTTTGCTGGTTAATCAAGTGTAACCAGTGAAACCAGTCCGAAAAACTTGGTTATGATTTTATTTTAAGATACAACCATTATAACTACGTTAAACCAAATTCAATTGCATCATACTTTGTCAGAATGTAAATAATCACATAAAATATGTATCAAAACTTTTGTAACCAGTGCAACCAGTCCGAAAAAAAAAACATGGTTATGACTTCATTTTTCGATGCAAACATTGTAACCACGTACGAGCAAATTCAGTAGCATCATACTTCGTCACGAGTACCTGCTAGAAAAATCCACCCTAGACCGCTTTTAAAAAACGATCCACCCGCTTCAATAATCAATTTTTATTTTCTGTTTGAAATCTTCGTAGCTAGAAATTGGTTTTTGTGAGATCCATCAAGGGTTCGGGCAAAAAAAACAAACAAACTAGATCAATACCGAGTTCCGTCGATGGAGCCTATACCTTTTGCAGCCGATTGGAGCCGATTATTTTAATAAAAGTCATTAAAATATTTTCGACATGCGAGTAAAGGACAACAAATTATAGTCTGGAAAAAGTGAGTAAAAAAGTAAAACGAATCGTCTGGGACACATGTAAAAAAATTGATCCATCCGTGACACGGTTCCGTCCAGCGCTTCGTGAACTTGACAAGTATATATCAGTTTTATTGCCGAAATCATTTAAACTAAATGAATTGTTTATGTTTAGCTTAAAAAATAACTTTCAAATTGACTTATTAAATAAGTTTCGAAAAGTGTCGCAAGAACTTTTTAATGTGCAGGAATTTAAATAGACCCCAGCTTTGAAAACATCGAAAAATATGTTTCGCGATATACTTTATAAACAATTGACAATAGTACATTGAAATTACGTTATCAGGTTTGATTAAACAAAACAAGCAACTTTCATGAATTAGTTATTTAATGATATGGACATCGATATTATACTTTAATGAGTAACGCCGCGTGAAAGAGAACAACTGAAATCTTGATGCAAATTGAAACTCTCCTACACTTCATTGTCTAAACGTAGAAATGTTCTAAAACATTACGCAAATTCAAAAATAAACACAGATATAAACACAAAGAAGGCTTTAAAAACTATGCAACGAAATGTTTGTTATTCAAAATTTTTATTAAGGAAAATATTTGTATTACCTAAAATCACGATGCTTAATTAATTTATTGATGTCTCTATAGTTATTTTGTTAATGTTTTCATGCAATTTCGTAATTTTTCAGAATGGGTTTGACTGCGAATTCTTTCAGAGCGCAACATGCGTGGTTAGGCCCTACATGTATAATAACTCCACATTAGAATAATTTGCAAAATATATTTGAGCTTATTTCTCCCGCAGACGACTGTATGGACCAGGTCGGCACCAATTCAGAAATGTATCGGAAACAGGTCTTAGATTAGACAGATCATGACAGAAATTCTCAACATTACCCGAACATCTCGCCTTTGTCATCTAGCTAATGATAAAACGGATTGGTGTGATGAAAACCTGCTCTGAGACAAAAATAAATGGCAAGGAAATCAACAAGAGAGTAAGAAGAGGAAATTTAACAATTGTTTTGTTTTGTATATGTATTCTAAACGGAGCTATTTCACCAAGACAACTTGTACTTATTTGTCCATATGAGAACCTGTTAAAGCAAGTGTGATGTTGGAGCAACCTTGAACCTAATTTGAACCCCCAGTGGCAAATTGTTTTGCCGCTGGCCGTTCTAAGGCGATAACCCTAAAGGTTGTCCTTTGCGTTATTTGCTTGTGGTGTCTTATTTTAAATTAATTCTTTTAAACACATGCTCTCTATTCCTCTCCAGTGTTTGGCTGCGCGGTGAGGTTTTGTTTATATTTTTTGGGAGGGGGGGGGGGGGGTGGCGATTCCTAATATGCATTTTTTATTTTACGGGCACCATCTTTTGTAAACATTTTTCAATATATTCCAAAACACAAGACAGAAACAATAACGTTTTTTGATAATTTATTACATATTTATAATAGATGCAAATGAAAAATGATGTTGTTTTAACGTAAAGCGATGAAAAACACTAATGGTCTAAACTTTCGTTGTTATTTTACCAGCTTAAACATTTAATGTAGATCACTGGAAGTGCATGCATGGTTCCTGGCTGGTTGATTTACTTCATTCCATTTATAAAAAAAGAGATCAATATTTAAAGTATACTTTGATAAAACTTTTTTACACAAAGTTTAGCACAATTTCATTCCCATCAATAGGGTCGAAACCAGATGGCAAAGAAACAAACAGTTCTCAAATCAGCACCTGTTACACCATGCAAATAACTTTAATATAAAAAACCAGTAAGGCCGCGTTAAAAATCGTTTTCCCGGTACAGTCCATAAAGTATAATTATCATAAGAACCATCTGTTAAAATATCTCTTATTTTAATTACAGGCGAAAAAGGTTTTATTTTCTCTTGCATAGGTTTTTTGTTCATGCGACCGATTAGCTTGTCTCTCATTAAATAATGAGTCAGTGAAGTTAACAAAAAAAAGATAATCATAAGCTGACGAAGAGAAAGCCTGAAAATCAAATAAGTTAAGCCTCTTTAGAGTTTTAAAAGAACGAAATAGATTTTTTTTCCAGTGGATTCAAAAAAGCTTATCGCAATTATACCTACAACTACATGTTTTTTATGACTTTAAAACCAAATGTTAAGAGCGTGAGTAGTAGTAGTAGTAGTAGTAGTAGTAGTAGTAGTAGTAGCAGCAGCAATAGCTGCAGTAGCAGTAGGAGGAGGGGGGGGGGGGAGGAGTTCTTAAACTGGACTTATAGAATAGTGGAACTTCATCGTCGGCTTGATAAATTGAAACAATACAAGTTATTTCAACTTACATGAAAATCAATGGTATTTGTGAAGACAAACTAACTGAATAACTGTGTTTATATGAAGGTGGTGCCAACAAATTTATTATATTATTAATCTTAAACATTCATCATGAACCAGAATTATAAAAAATGGTTTAACAGAAATAAAAATCCAACCAGAAAATTGCTCTTAAATAATTATATTTCTTTTTAATTTATGTCATACCGTTAATATAGTTGTGTATTATTAAGACGTCGCTCGCAAGTAGGTGTGAGTGTTTATTCTGCCGGGTGGGAAATACAGTAATATATTTAGTACAACTTTAGGTATGGGTGATTTCAATGAGCTATTTATCCTACCGGACGGGTTTTATTTGAACAGATGATTGCTCTCCCATTTTTTGTTTGAAAATCATTGAAAGTTAATGTGTATGCATTCATTAATGTTAAATATGGTATTGCTTAAAGATTTAGGAATACGTTTACCTAAAACCTTAATTTGGTTATGTTGCTTGCTTTGATGAGGGTAGTTTAAAATATAGGCACCTGGTTTTAGCAAAAGATTACATCTAGATCGAAATGGTAAAAATGTTGATCTTCTGATACATTATAAAAAGGGGTTGCGCAGCAGCTATTTATCCAACGGATATCCGGCAAGTTGACTGGTTTTAGGAGTGTCATGTACTGGTACTGTACCATAACGCTTAAAACATACGCAGAGCATTTCATGATCTCTCTGTCAATAGCGGACTGCATAACGAGAGAAAACGAAACTTTCCGCAATTGCTTACCTAGGTTCGCCGCGGTGTGGTGCAGTACGCGTGGCCTCTAAAAACAAGTCACCTTGACTATGGGAAAACAAACGAAAATATGTTCCACGAAAAAAACGTTTTCAAAATGTGTTAATAGTAATTGCACCCTTAAGTCGTTGTCTTTAAAATGCAACATCAGATTTACATATAGATGTCTTACAAATCTCAATCGCCAATATATCCAGTGTTGGTAAAATACGTCATATGTAAGCCGGAGAGTGAAATAAGTGTGTGTGTGTTGTTTTTGTTTTTAAGGCGTATCCCACCTTGACGATTGCCATCATATGGATACACTTTTTACGCTTTCTGGCTTATTTGTTGGTATACTTTCAAAAATAAGCCATTTTGGTGTATACAATACATATATAGATGGTCGTTAAGTTATTGATTTCAAAAGAACACTGCAGGAAATTAGGTTACAAAAGAATTATGAATGTGTACTTATAAGAGCGTCGTTTGTAAACTTTGGATGGAAACATGTAGCGTGAGTCACGCCTGCCTTGCGACATTTAAATTAGTCGTCAAAACAGAGATATGTTTATGTAAACAGTAAGCAAAATGAAAAGGGACAATAAATGCTGTATGAATTAAAATTAATATTTGTACAGTATGTTATCGGTAGGTTGAGAGTCACGTGATATATTAAGTTCAATAGCAAATTAGCGAACATTTATTAATAATTTTATTAATTTTTAATTTTGATATGTTAACGATACCACTCTGTGAAAATATCACAAATTCGTCTCTTGCATACCAGATTCTGTTTCCGAGTGATTTAACGGTGCAGAAAAACAACTGTAATATCAAAGAAAAAGATATGGTTTGCGTTGTTACATTCAGTGACACCAGGAATATCTATTCAAGTACTGCCGATTTTTAGAAAATAAGGGATGCGTTAAAGTCAACATTTCAGCGTGAATAAATAGATAGTACAATATACACACATTGATATGAACAATAAAGGGGAAAACAGAAAAAGATTCTTGCATGAAACAATCCATTAAGATAGAAAAATCTGTCATCTCCTGAGAACTGTTTTGGCGGGAACCTTGTTCCCGCAAAAACAGATCACCCTCGGTGACCGAATTATCCATCTTCACATTAAACCTGCAATATTTTCATTCATGTCCGGTTGCCTTCAAAGTTACTTTTTAATCTATCACACTCATGCAAGATACTTATAATGTAACAGTATTTTTCCACAATTAAACTGTAACGTGACCTTTTACTTGTCAATAATCAGTAAAATTTTAAGAAAAAAAAATCCAATCTCTTTACAAAAGGACCAATATCTGATGACGTTTCCACTTTGTTGTTCAGAATTGCGAATACTCCGGCAATTTTTGATATAGAGGAAATTCAGGAAAAGCCACGAAGTTTCGCTCAGCCATAAATTCGCGCAATTATTTTGGGACAGGTCTATAATACAATTTTGACCCGAAAAAAAATCTGTGAACTTAATTATATTTGTGGGGTACTATTTTTCGAAGATTTGTGGTCAGGCCGAGCAACAAATTTCCAAACGAAATAAAGAATTGTATATAAAGTGATTTTAGAAAATTAAATAGCACGAATTTAAGTACCTAACAATACCATTTTACCGATAGCCACGAGATGTTATGGCCATGAATATGAATGCAATCGCCCACCAGTCAAAACTGTTCCTGCTTAAACCTGCTGTTTAAAATTCAATAAAAGTGCGTTACAAATCGTTTGCCGATATAGCGGCTACTTACTCTGAAATAAATCACGTGTTTATCTTGGATACGGTTTCATCAACAAATTGTGCTAGTGATAAATATTCGAACCCCAATTAATTCAGAGCTACAGAGTTAAAATTTTCGGTGAACTGAGTATCGCAAAATACGGAAATAAGCAAATAAACAGTATTCATTACGTTTTAACTTGGAACGGTAAAATACATTAAAAATTTAATTTAATTAGGAATGGGAGCGGTTGAAGGTTTTAAGGGATCTGGACTTTTTGCTAAGCTTGCTTTAGTTTTGTTGCTTATCGCGACATTGTTTACTTGGATAGCTTATACTTGCACGGGTTGGGGGGAGGAAAAAAGGTCCGGAACGCATATTGGCTTGTGGAGAATATGCTCAAGTAACTCTTATACACCGGGATGCTCCCCGACTGACGGGTGGGCACTTGGTAAGTTATATCATCAGTGTTTGTTTTACTTTAGAAATTCATAAAATATATTACTTGTCAAATTATGTTGTTAAAAAAACATTCGTTACATCGCTACCTGATGTCATTCTTTAATAGTTACTAATAGATTTTTAAGTGTTGTTCATGCCAGATTACGTAACGGTACCAGCCATCTCAATATTCTTTAATAGCTTAAACCATATTTCAAACTGTTACAGTAACTGTAAATTAGGATGAGAAGGTGCTTCTCCTAAATGTCTAGTTACAGAATCGCCTTTTGCTACTAAGGCAAATATATAATAACCGTATTCTTTCATTTTTAGACTGGTTCGCAGCGGTTCAAGCCCTTGTGACGTTTGGATTTTTCGGGATCAATGTGGCGCTTTTTCTGCTCATATTGTACATGTTTGTGTCAAGCTGCCAGAAGAATGGAGAGGTTGCTATGGCTACCGCTATTGTATGCTTTGTAACAGGTATATTTATTTGACGATGTACTTTCGTTATCAAAAAATATTAAAATACAACTTACAAATATTTATGATTGCACATTCATTTAAATTCTTACTTGTGCCTGTTTAAGATTAAAATACAACTTACAAATATTTATGATTGCACATTCATTTAAATTCTTACTTGTGCCATTTTATGATTAAAGTCATCATCATTAATAAAATTGACCTTCTTTAAAGAGGAAAATTCATAATTGGAGAGGACAAACAATTTATCATGACTCCTGTTACGAAAATTATAATTATGGCGGTTAACTGAATCCCTTGGGTTAATTCACAAATAAGAGTGTAAGTATGTTACTGTGTATTAGGTCTATTACTGTGAGAACTAAGTCTTTGATAATTAACTTATGCAAAACTGCTATGTTTCATATTGATTTGGAACAAGCATTTTCATGTTAAAGTTGATAATATCTTAAATCCAGAAGTATTTCGCTTTCACTAATTACCAAAACAAAAAAACGACATTTTCTATTTTATGGACGAACTGTTGTGTTAAAACTAAAACGACACCGACCTTTTCGATTATATGGATGAACCGTTTCGTTTAGTCTTATATTTCCGATTTTATTTCTATTTTATGGATGAACCATTGTGTTAAAACTAAAACGACACCGACCTATCTGATTTTATGAATGAACCGTTTCGTTTAAACTTAAAAAGCACAGACCTTTTCTATTTTACTGACGAACCGTTTTGTTTAAACTTGTAAAGCATAAATTCGCTTAATTGATTAACTAACGGGTTCTTTGTCGTTCAGCCATTGCAACGAAAGAACATTAAAAGTAATTAAGCTTTTGTTATAAAATTAATAATTAATCGTTGGAGACCAGTGTTTTCTGTAAACACCTATGCAGTAAAAAGATTTGGTGACAGCTCAAGTACAACTTAGTGTCTGGCACCGCTTCACATACATTGTTTGTGTAAAATGTTAATAAATATTGCAAATAATATTATGTATCCCATGTATCCCCGGCACATGAAGCCTTTGATTATGAAGGGGACAAACAATCATTGCGTTCTGTGAGTTATACATCAATCAATTGATCTGTTTTTATCAACAATCACTCACTATGCCTCTTTTATGTATTTTTAATGTTCTTACTGGCTTTTTAATAATCGCTATAACATTCAACCTTTTGAAATTATTCATATTTTAAAACACATTAAAAGAGTGATCAAAAGTTTAGGTCTCATAAGGGCATTAAATTTAAGAATTTAAGAAATTCAGTATTAATTCGCCAACTTTAATTCAGGTTTATATCTCGAACCCAAATTAGAATATGCCGCAGGTTTGTGGGTTGGATGCACAGACTATGTTATGTTAAAATTAGAAATAATACTATACGAACCAGCAAGAATAGTAAAATAGATGAAAATGGAACTCTGAAAGCCGACGAAAGACATTAGCAAGATCCGCTGCATACGAAAGTTATGATGGGAGAATCGAATAGATGATATTGGAAAACAGAAGAAATATCCAAAACACTTTGCCGAAGTCAGGACAGTTATATGTTGATTGTATGAAATCTTGTCTATTTTACAGGTGTGCTGTACCTGATCGGCATCATCGTGTTCGGTGCAAAGTTTCAGGAAGACTACATCGACCCTGCCGACAACAATCCAGCTTGGGGAGACTACAAATTAAGCTATAGTTTCGCTCTTTCTGTGGTCGCATTAGCGCTAGAGCTTGTGGCCGGCGTGTTTATTATACTGGACTCAAAGAAAGGTGGAACTTCGCCGTCGGCATGATAGCATGTGATAAGATAGTACAAATAATTTCAATTTTAATAAAATCACTGGCATTATATAGAGACAAATTTACTAAATAAATGTGTTAACTTGGACTGTACCAACAACAAAATTTATTTTATTAAAGACCTTATACATTAATGTTTACACACAATTTTCTTTTAAAAATCAAACATTTAAAAACCTATTTGATGTAAACATAAAAATGACTCTTAAATAATTATTTTTATAATTAATGTCGTATCGTTAGAACTGTTTTGTATTATTTATAAGTTGCTCCAGAGTAAGTGTGAAGGATTTGAATGATCTTTTTATTTCCACTATTATCTATTTGATGATCTATTTATACATTTTTTTATGTTTAAAGATCATTAACATTTAATGTTAATGTACTGCTTTTATTAGTATTATACATTGAATTGCTCATAGATTTACGTTCGTGCTGAGACGGGTGAAGAAAAACATAAAACCATATTAATCAACAGCAGTTTTCTACTTAAAATGTGGTTAAAAGTATTAACTTTGATAATTACCTCCCTTCCAATTAGGTTTAAAGTATTAACTTTAATAATTACCTCCCTCTCAATTAGGTTTGAAGTATTAACTTTGATAATTACCTCCCTTCCAATTAAATACTGTTATAATTTTAAGCGTGTGTTGAATGTAAATGGTACTGAAAAACTATTATGAAATATTTAATAAACATTAAAAAAAACATTGAAAATTGATTCCAGGGCATTCTAGTTTGTTTTTTTAACTTTTCTTTACAAAGTTGGAGAAAAAAATAGCATACGTTGTAAACGTAAGCAGTTGATGACCAATTAGAATTTTGGGTAAGTGTACATATTTTATTATTTAAAAAGTGATGGCGTTCGATAGGGATGTTTACCAACTGCCTGTCACATGCATATTTGTTTGTTTATTTTAGAACTGACATAGTAAACTATTTGTTGCTTAGAAAACAAAATGTTCAATGAAAAATTATGCTGCCATATTTTGGATATGTACATTCGTCTTTACCTTGACAGTGTGATATTGGATATTGTAATTATTAAAACAAATAATTTAGTTATTATTTTCTCGTAATTAATGTTTTTTTCACATTTTGACACTGCAATGTTCACTGCGGAATCCAAAATAACAGTTACGTTTGTTAAATATTATTTCCTTCTCATACCCAGTGTTAGTAAAATACGTCTTATTACCCTGTTATTGGAATTATATTATTTTTCAGATATAGGCGTTTCGCACCTTGGTGACCCACCCATCATATAAATCACTTAATCGACTTTCATGCCTGCTAGATTATGTACTTTTAGAAATGAAAATTTTGCTGCGTAAAATAAAAATAAACTTATTATTAGATGGTCTGTGAGACCTATTGATCTCAAATGGCAGAAGATAATGGAACACTTGAATTTTGAACTATTAGGTGTGTCGGTTGTATACCTTGCACTAAAACGCCACTTGAATTAAAATCTCCAACACTTAATTGTCAAAGCAAAATGTCAACAGTAAGCAAATTGAAACAGACATAATAGATGCTGAATGAAGTATGCAAATCAATGTTTGTTATTAAATATAACTATTCTGGAGAGAAACATGAAATCATAACACTTGGTATTTGCTGATTTAATAACTTTGTTCAAGAGTGCCAAAAATGAACGTTTTTAAGTGTTATTCCAATATAAATTGTCGATGTCTATTAGAAGTATCATCGGAAATAATACAGTATGCGAAAGAGATTTAAATTTAATATACTAAAATTAATTTGCAAAAAGAAATTTTAAAAAATTAAAATTGATTGAAGACCTCAGAAACGCAGAAATATTGCACACGCAGAAAATACCCGCTAAAAGTAGTATTATTTACATCTCACGCAAATTTAAATAGTGCCAACTGAGCTTTGCTTTATAATAATGGAATGACATGTCATTATTGGGGAACAATAAAAGCGTTTTGCGGAAAAGCCATGAATGAGTATCGTCCAAACATAAATTTGCCCAATTCCACATTATATACGTTATACACATTATACTAATAAACGACAAATAAAACGTAGTTCTATTTCACAATGAGGATTGACTGCGTTAAAATCATAAATATTATAGCAAAAACACCATTTGGTCAATGAAAAAAATTTAGAGACATGCAGACGAATCGCGTCATTAAGAAAACGTATCGGTACAGACCTGTAATATTTAAATGCCTAGCAGAAAAAATGCCGTAACAGGAAATTCTCCACATGGCCTGAAAGTTGCGAATGAAATCAAATCAACAAAAAGTACACTCTATTCAATTGCATTGATTTCTTCGATCTTGAGGCAGCAAAGCATGCACGTAAATATATTGGCTGCTGATTTTTTTATCCAAAGAAGCTTCGTCATCTAACTATCGATTAACGGATTGACGTTGTAGAAACAAGCTCTGGGACGATATTGTCTGTCCTTGAAGCATCGCAGGGCATAAGGAGATGAAGATTTAACATGTTCAGTATGCATGTCATAGTCACCATCTATAATAATAACATTTCATTAATTCCAAATAACAAGTGAAATATGCATTTCAGGACTCGCCACACCCAGAAAATACAATGACATTTTATTTAAAATATTTCAATAAATAAAAATGACTAGACGTTTTTATCTTGACTTTAAGCGAGGAAACAATATACGATCTAAAATTTTGTTTAAATTGTTAAAACAAACCAGCAACAGCCTTCACAATTAGAATTTGTTCGTTTATGGCCAGTGCGATCATTTCTAACCGCTGTCCTAACAGTTTAATTAATAGATAATGAAAATGAACTTTGAAAGCCACAAAACACGACAAATATCATATTAAAGATTGCAGACTCGGTTTGACTGAGCTTGTTTACGGTCAATAATGGAAATGCACATTACTGTCAACGACGCCTAGCCTCAGGTGTATAGAAATATATTTATCGCGCTTAATGGCTTTCAAAGTGGTTATTGATAATAACACTAATGTACGGGGAGACTTTGTACCGCCGCCACACGACGCAAACACACCACTACTGTGATATTTAAATGCGATCGATAATTGTGTATGGTTAATCGGTAAATCCATTCCACCATATAAAAATAAGGTTGATGTTAATTATACATCAGACACAGTTTCTAACTTCAAAAATGTCACAATGATTAGCCATCGATTACTGTATTATCTTTTAATATCGCGGAATTTATATTTTGCGCTAGGTTAAATTTGCGTATTTTAACCGCAGCGACATTACTCAATTTAATTTACATGTAGTAGAAAAATAAATTTGTGCCAATTTAAACCCATGCGAATGAATCTTTTTTTTTGGCTTTTGAGCCAAAATTCGTTATCGCAAAATTCAGTTATCAAATCTTCGAACAAAAAACAGCAGTCAAAGCAGTTCCTGCTAAAACCTACTAAACACGTGTAATTAAATACGTTTAATATCAGTTATTGTGTGTTAAATCATTCACCGGTAAAGCGGCTTCTTACCGTGAAAACGTTTGTTGTTTGTCCTGAATACAGTTTCATCAACATATTACGCTAGTAATAAAATTTAAACCCTAACTAATTCGCAAATGGCCAACTTGATCAATAAATTTAACTGACGCACGCAATCAAATCGCTGGTTATAAAAAGTTTTAATTTTCGGTGAATATAGTGTCACATATACAAGCATAGGCGGGTAAAAAGTTATAATTGCGTTTTGTATTTAAACAGTGAAATACATTAATTTATACGAAATTTTTCGACTTGATTTCGTTGGGAATGGGAGCGGTTGAAGGTTTAAAGGGGTCAGGACTTTTTGCTAAACTTGCTTTTGTGCTGCTGCTTATCGCGACATTGTTTACTTGGATAGCATATACTTGCACGGGTTGGGGCGAGGAAAAAATATCTGGAATACACATTGGTTTGTGGAGAATATGCTCAAGTAACCCTTATAACCCGGGATGCTCCCCTACAGACGGGTGGGCAAATGGTAAGTTTATTTTATTCATGCATCCGTTCGTTCGTTCGTTCGTTCGTTCGTTCGTTCTTTAATTTATTTATTTATTTATTTATTTATTTATTTATTTATTCAATATACTTTTAAAAAATAGTCGGTTATACCTCTACTTTATTCGATAAACTATTTAAAAACATTCAGTTACATGTAAAACTCTTTGCTTTATTCGATAAACTATTGTAAAACTTTCGATAAAAGCTCTTTGGTTTATCCGATATAGTATTAGTATTAAAAATAATTTTTAAACACTCTCTGCTTTATTCGATATAATTATATTTAAAAACATTCAGTTAAAGTTCGTTGCTTTATTCGATATACTATGTAAACATTCGATAAAAGCTCTTTGCTTCAATCGATATTCAATTTTACTACATTCGGTATTATTCGATATACTATTAACAAGAAAAGTATAACACACACGTGTTATATGTGGACGACATTCATGCTAATGATGTAATGTCCCTGAGCCAATTTGTGGTTGGATCCATCTGATTGTAGATATGAAGTGAATAGTTGTATGACCTATGATATGAAATAGAGATCAAGTATAAGTAGTTATATAAGTGGTAAATTTTATTGAATATCACAAATGACTGGCAATGATGTGATTATAATATCTTGAAGAATATCAGCATGGATGAAAGATCCCTGGGTAGAGGGAAGTGGATATTTTCCACATAAGTTAAGCAGTGTAGTAAAAACATTTAATTAGACTAGATATCACAAAACATAGACATGAGAACTTCTGACATAAATAGATGTTGTAATTAAATGATACAAAGTAAAAAGGTGTTTTATGCAATCCACATTAATGGTAAGAAATCTTTGATCACAATGAAATTGTTAAAGGTTGACAAGAACCTTTCAATCGGAAGGATTCACAGCTACGTCATCAATTTGTGTTATCAGTACCACATGATACACATTTCTAGGAAGGTAGTACACTACAGGTTAGACTACAGTAATTCATTTCCCATAGACTCCCAGTATAGCTTCATCTCCTATTCTGAATAAGCTATTGGGTCAAGGCCTTAAAATCTTACTTTTGCAAATAAAACTAAACTAGAGACATCATAAAAACACAACAAAAATATAGCGTAACCAGTAAACTTTTTCGCGACATGCACTGGAATACCACCACCCTCAGCTTTGCGCCACTTTCAGTTTCATTTTGTCCAAAATAATACCCATTTTTAAAGAGAAAAATTTTCATACACTCAAAATAAAAATGCAAATGTTTTGTTTCAACTTCTTCTATACACTATGCATTTTCACATAGCTATTTAATATTTTTTTATTCTGCTTTTGCATTTTCAACCAATCACAGAATTACTTTATCTAATGGTCAGCACAAACCCTAGACAAAATTGACTGGTTCCCGAGCCGCCTGAATTACTGTAGTGTAACCTACAGTGTAAACAATGGTTCCTTGTGATAAGATATTTGCTGTAAATTTAACAGAAAATGCTGAACTTTGAGTTAAGTTTCGCTCAACTGACATAACCTGAGCATTCAAATGTCTAACTAAAACTTTGATTACAGTGTCAAGGCTTAAATTTGTCAGGGAAAAGGCAAGCATTAATTGAAAAGATTCATAGAAATTCTCATAGTATTTTCATATCAAGCAGTTAAAGCATGCATTATATAATCTTGAGCTGGAGGTGGTCAGAAACAGGTGCAGTTTCAGTATCTTTATGGTGTATCATGACTAATCTTGTCTGTATATTTATGTTTACAATATTGTAAAATTAATATGGCTAATTATGTATGTAGGTATTCTTACTAGTAATTAAGTTAATATACTTAAGGACAATAAAAACGGACGGTGGGGATAATTGCATTTTGACAAGGAAAATATACATATTATCAACATTTTTCACAGTTTCACAATACCGAATGCATTGCAGTTATTTAGATACCAAAATTATGAAAATTTATTAATAAATTTATAATAAAATAGTTATTGCGTAATAAAAACTGTACCCCGAAAATAAAAGAAACACTTTTTGCTAAATGTGACAATGAATTGGTTCAATCTGTTTCCTGTTGTTCATTGTCGTTAAGTATATTTTATCAAATGTAGGAATTAAATGTATTGTTTTTGTTGTTGTTGTAATTGTTTTTCAGATGCAAGGCAGGTATTGAAGCTGGGGACGAGAATGACATTATTATTAATTGATTAGGGCAAATGGTTCCAAATTTATAGTACCATAATTCACAAGAGAAAATCTATGTAGGTGCAGCAAAATTACTATTCTGCCATGCGAAATAAAATGTCTACAGCTAAACGATTGACTTAATTTTCTATACCTAAAGCGGAATGTAAGAGGCTCGAATAGGGTCTGGATTTCCTTCTGTAGGTCCTTTTCCTCCAACAAAATTTCAACTGAATTTGCATGTCCACTTTTTTTTAATTTTTTGCTTTGTCAATAATAAAATACAGCCGACCACATGCACCTGTGCACTTTTTGAACTTATGTTCATTTGTTTTTGGTTTTGGAAAGGGTATAAAGATATATCTTTGATGCCATCTTTGTCTGTATACCTCGAGTCACCTTTACAAACACCATAGCAACATTGTTGTGTCTTACTAAACTTTTTATTAAAGATTTTGGTTTCAGATCCATGCCTCAACACAAGCTAATTTATAGTAAACTGAATGCAAGTCATACAAAATTTGTACCGCTAGCAAGGTTGCTATGGTCATTTCTTATCAGTGAATCTATTTTTAGCATATTGGCTACCTGTGAATCCTTCCTATACAATATTTACATGCAAAGGGAGAGCAATCAAACATAACATCCGTTATTGAAAGGGATGTTCAAAAAGTTCTTCTACCCCGTCAAAATCACTTAACAATTTCACTTCAAAAAATAAGGTTTCTACCCATAAAAACGTTCATAGCAATGTATTTTATTTCTAAAACAATAATTTTGAATGCATAAGTAACAAAAATCACGTATTTACCAACACAACATCTTTTCTGAACTTTTTAGTAACCCTCTTATCTCTCTTGGGTCAAACTAGATGTACGTATTAAACATCATCTATTAATAGTTAAATAATAAATATAATACATGACCCATATTTCGTCCAGAAAAACCTAGTCGTTCTCAGAGTTTCTGATTACCGACAGGAAACACGGAATCCGGTTTGGAACGTTAAATTCTTACGTTCCTTACTCATACTGAAAACAATCTCCGCTTAATCACATTTTCTTGTTACCTAAATGATTACGGAACTCAGCACCTTTGTTACCTCTGCTATTACTTTATAAAATCGCCTTTCTAAGAATATAAGTTATTCGATTATAACTTTAGGGGCTTTTTGGGGGAACTTATCAACTCTTGAAAACTGGTCTCGAAAGACAATGAGGTCCACAACAAAGGTTGCTCGTTAGGTACAAGCACTCAGTAATTGTATATTTTGTCATTTTAGACTGGTTCGCAGCAGTTCAAGCTCTCGTGACGTTTGGATTTTTCGGGATCAATGTGGCGCTTTTTCTGCTCATATTGTACATGTTTGTGTCGAGCTGCCAGAAGAACGGAGAGGTTGCCATAGGAACCGCCATTATATGCTTTGTAACAGGTAAATTATTTTCGTTACCGTTATCAACACATAGAATCGTATACCAAATTAGGAAATTATTATTGCTTGTGTATGTAAATTTCATATTCATGCCAGCATACAAGTTATAACCACCCTTTTAAAATAGATAAAAAGGAGTTTGAATGCCATTCCAACAAACATGAAAATCTGCAAATATTCTAGGCTCGGTTTGATTAAGTATGTTCATTTGCTGTAGTGGAAATGCATATTACTGTTTACGCTGCATAAACCCTGGTTGTGGGCAACTTAGTATTTACACAAAATTACGGTTTGCATATGACGAAGAGCATGGCACCATCATTGCGGTATTTTCAGATTAATAACCTTCCATGTTCGGCGGCACATAGTCCATAGATTAAAGAATGGGTTTGTCCTAAATGAGAAATCACAAATGACATAAGTTTCAGAGATGTATATTTACATAAACATGTGCATGTATATGCTAGAGATATTTTACTACCTTTCTCACTTAAACATGAGTAAATTAATTATTTCCTCATCTCATAACACAAAAAAAATCATTGAATGTATACAGCTTTCATACATAAATATTGTTAGATACTACATGTGCAAACAGATGTTATTTAATCCACACGTCCTGTTTACTTTGGTGTATGTTTTTTAACATCATTGTTAAATAAATCTGATACTTCTATTCACAAACAAGTTTTATCTTCTTATAAGATCTTGTTAATATGCGTAAAATGATGCGTCTCTGAGGTTATCAAATATTGTATTTTCTCCACATTTTTACACTTATGGTAGGTGGATCAGTGGTACCTCTACGCTTAATCTTTATTCAGTTTGTTATTGAAAGGTCGTCCCTACAAAAAATTAAGTTATTTTTGGGCACGCTACGGGAGAAATATTCTTCTGTCATATTTTATTCCTTTTAGTTGTTACTATATTTGGAAAGGTCGTACAATTATCGATTATTTTCTCCTAACATATTGGGGATTTTATTACTTAGTTTGACAATATAATAATTATTATTACCGCGAAATGCATATTAAGTAATGCGGTCTGCTCAACATAATGACGTCATTTTTAAGAATTTACGTAATCTGAATGTAACTTTTTCCGTGATGCTCCCCATTCAGGACAAAACGTACAAAAATTCACTTTAGCTGCGATTTATCGCGACCGTGAATATTGTTATTGCTTAAAAAGTAATTTTTATAAACTCGATGTTTTCTTCATCTAAAGAATTCATATATTTTAAGCAGATCATTTCTGATCATATTACCGCTACGAAAACTGAAGACTAAATATACGGTTTGCGACTTAAACATGGGTAGACAATGTCACCATTGTTGAAGAAATAAATAATGCACTGAGTATTTCTATTTAATAGATGCACGGTTATGTTTAAAAGTGTACCTTATAAAGCCGTTCGTTTCATTCGGGTTCATTCAACCATTTGCACAAAGCAACATTGAACATTATGGTTAAGCTTTGGTATTAAAATTAATATTTTATTGCTTAACAATGCTTTTTTTGTAAAAGTCAGTGCAATAACAGCAGACAGGATTATGGGGACAGTTCATTCGACGTCAGGACCCAAGATTATAAAACTGAAAATGAAACCAGTCTCAAATCTCAGTTGTATGATCTTCAGCACTTTAATCATTACATTTTGTTTTGTTTTTGTCGTTATGCGTTGTTATTGGTAGATCATAGGGAAGTATTGTAAAACGTGTATACCCGGCCAGTTGCCTCCTATACATATTTGATTTTCCCTAAGTATTCTTTAATTTAATGAGTAATTATATGTTTACATGCCAAGACCAGCCGAACGTTTTCTGTACCAATGAATTGACTGTAACACAGTAGTAATGCTCGTGTCATCATTTGAAAAAAAATCCCTTAACAATGACGCTTTATGTGTAATGCTAACTATTCGCATTTGAAGATTTTTTCATCGCTAGATTTTATTCAGTGCACAGCAATTAGATCTAGTAGTTAACATTCGCTTCAGTAGACATGATTAAAATATAGTGATTTTACCATACTAAGCCACCAACCCTCCCAGAAAAGGTTTAGCCCTTAATTCTTAAGCTTTTACATTAAATTAAATTTTAACGAGTATTATTGGAATACGAATTAAGATTAATTTTGAAAAAAAAAAGATCTTTTTGTCGGATACTTACGATGTATATAGTTTGTCTCGATCAGGTTACTTAATGACAGTTTTATAACACTTGTTTTTCATCTACCTTTTACACAATTGATGCAATACCTATTTCCATGCTAAGAGCCATTCTCTGACAAAATGACCCTTAGGCTACAATAAAATGCTTTGTTTTACATCGTCTCAACAGTAAATATCTTATAATTTTATGTTGAGAATAGATAATACGTATTTTTTAAATTACACTTAACAAGCATTTGATGAAAGTTAGAATGTAAGGGACTAAGCGTCAATCGGTTTTAAGAATGCGGTCAAGGTCATTTAGTCAGAGACTGGTTCATATCTAAGTTTGCACTCCTTCCAGTGGTCTCCAATCACCTATCGCTAAGGCACTTCGTTAATGATATTAACGTGATATTGACGTGAATGTCCAAAATGGCTCTCAGATTCAATAGAAAATAAAAGGGAGATGTGCAGGGTCGAGCTGGTGAACTCGGTAAAATCGTAAACAGATCGATCTATGTAACACTTACGTGTACTATTCACTAAACTCTACATTTCAAACCCTCCAGGAGGAAGTTTTTGGTTAATTTTACCATTTTACCGGACCTGAAAACAATCCGCTGAAGAAATCCCTATACAAAAATACATTCTGTAATTTGCGATCATGGAAATGTCACGTTTCCGCTGAGCTTACTATTCGTGGTCGCTCAGGCATTTTGAAACAAATGGCGACGTCGATAGGCGGCAAGGTACACCGAATGCGTATTTTGGTTGAAGTGATCACGTGACAATCCCTAAAACCACCGCGGCTTTACGCAGGAAATACAAAAATAGCTAACCTATGCGCGTCGCGTAGGAAAGGAAACACCATTTATATATCTTTTTTTATAAAATATTGGTTTGAAATATTTCGGTTGTAAATCAATATTTGAGCTTCAAATAATGATATTCAACTTATTAATAGCCCTTTTCGCAAATCTGTTCCATTTATCAATCCTGCTCATCTCCCTTTAAGAAATCATTATCTTACTCTTTATGTCTATGAAAACGCCACTATTAATAGAACGATCTTTTTGAATACCGAGGTAAACAAACGAAAATACCAACCAGAATAAATCAAATCAATTTTTGTCAAATTTAATAAAATGTGACCTTTTTTCAGGTGTGCTCTACCTGATCGGCATCATCGTGTTCGGAGTAAAGTTTCAAATAGACTACATCTATCCAGCCGACAGAAACCCAGCATGGGGAGACTACAAATTAAGCTATAGTTTTGCCCTGTCTGTGGTAGCGTTAGCTCTAGAGCTTGTTGCCGGCGTATTTATCATACTGGACTCAAAGAAAGGGGGTACTTCACCATCGGCGTGATAGTTAAGGCAGTCAATTGTGATATCCCACCATTATTGTAGAAAAAAAGAATTATTAAATAACTGACCGTAATTTAAAAGATGCCAGATGTCATGGCAACCAACAGTATTTATGACATTAAATATTTCCATTAAACAAGAATTATTACTTCTCTATTCATTGAATTCTCATTTTTAACATTTATTATAAAGTTTCTGTTATTATAATAAATTAAATTTACTATGAAAAAAGAAATTTAAAATTTTTAAAATAATAAATAAATTGCAAATTTGTGAATAAGAATAATATAATTATATAAGAAATTTTACTTTACTATTAATTTATTGTCTTGTTTCGATGAATGGGTAGAATCAAATTATTTAGTTTTCGAAAACCAAAAGAACGTGAAAATAGATGTGCAATGCAAAAAGAAAATTAAAATGTATCGAACCTACGACGGTACTGTAGATGCATTTTGGTTGCAAATTGAAATATAGCTGACAAAGCTTTAGACCTGTTGCCTAATGGGACTTATAATACTACCAGTCCACTTCGAAATATACTATGAAAAAAAAAGTATTTGTTTACATCTAACGCCAATGTAAATATTGCCAACTGATCTTTGTTGATTGTTAATGTAGTGACATGTCATTTTTGAAGAACAATTAAATCGTTTTTGCGGAAATGCCAAGAAAGACTGTTCAGACATAAAAATTGTATATTTTTTATTTTTATATATACATTATACTCATTATAATTATAAAGACAAATAAAATAAAGTTCTATTACATTTTCACAATTAGGTTTGACTTTGCGTGAAAATCATTAAACATGTGAAATGTGCATATCAGGAATCGCCGCATTCACAAAACACAGCCTCCCCACGCAGCGAAAATAAAGAAGAGAGAAAGAGAGAGCATGTTTAATGTTAGTATGTCAATTCAAATAAGACGTCACAAACAATTAACGAAAAAGAGAACCCTTGGGGTTACCGCCTTGAAACGGTCATTGGCAAAACAAATTGTCACAGGGGGTTTAAACCAGGCTCTATGGTGCACCAACCTCACACTTGCCTCAACAGGTTCTTATATCACAAAACATGTACAAGTTTTCTTTGTGAAAAAACCTCCAACCCACCCATCAGCTAAACAATGTTGAATGGGAAAGCACACAAACATATAAAACATTAGAAGCTAATAGCATTGAAAAGCATAAGGGGCGGAAAAGATTTACAACAAAACCCTCGTTTAGTCTTTGAAAAACAATAAGCCAGACACTTGCAGACGGGTCGTACAATGAGGAAAATATATCGAAACAGACCGTAATATTAAAATGCCTAACGGGTAAAAATGCCTTAACAGGAAATTGTCCACATGGTCTGAAAGTTGCGAATGAAATCAAATCAACAAACAACAGTACACTCTTTTCATTTGCATTGATTTCTTCGATCTTGAGGCAGCAAAGCATGCACGTAAATATATTGGCTGCTGATTTTTTATTCAATGAAGCTTTGTCAGTCTAACTATCGATTAACGGATTGATGGTATAGAAACAAGCTCTGGAACGGTGGTGTTTGTCCTTGGAAGCAACAAAAGGCACGAATTAAACATGTTCAGTATGCATGTTCTAGTTACCATCAATAATAATAATGATTCATTAGTTCCAAAAACAACAAGTAAAATATACATTTCAGGAATCGCCACACCCATTAAAAATATTTCAATGAATAAAAATGACCAAACGTTTTTGTCTTGACTTGAAACGAGAAAACAATACATGATCTAACATTTTGTTATATTTTCTTAATGGAACAATCGCCTACGCAATTAGAATTTGTTCGTTTAGGGACAAGGAGTTCATTTCTAACCGCTATCTTAACAGTTTAATTAATAGATAATGAAAATGAACTTTGAAAGCCACCAAACACAACAAATATCATATAAAAATTGCAGGTACTGTTTGATTGAGCTTGTTTACGGGCAATAATGGAAATGCACATTACTCTCAACGACGCCTAGCCTCAGGTTTGGGCGTTATATTTATACAAATACATATGTATCGCGCTTAACGGCTTTCAAAGGGTTAATTGATAATAACAATGATGTACGGGGAGACTTTATACAGCCGCCGCACGACGCAAACACCGCTACTGTGATATTTAAGTGCGATCGATACATGTATATGATTAAGGTAGATAACCCGTATTGATTTCGGGTGAATTCGTGCTAATTCGGCTGAATTCGCTTATTTTCTGTTGAACGTAAAATGTTGATCGGTTTCAAACTTTTTAAGTAACCTTGTTTATATTTTGTTCTGATCTTTACAGAAGAAATGTTTATAATAAATAATACAGACTTGTCACAATTTTGATATAAACAACTTTAAAAAAATATATATATATATTAATCGGTAACTTCATTCCACCATATAAAAATGAGGTTGATGTTTATAATATGTTAGACACAGTTTCTAACTTCAAAAATGTCACAAAGATTCAGCCTTCGATTACTGTAGTATCATTATATATCACGGAATTTAAATTTTAAGCTAGGGTAAATGCAGCGAAATTACTCCATGATATATAGTAGAAAAAGAAATTTGTGCGAATTTAAGACCGCGTGAATATATCATTTTTCACTTTTGCGCCGAAATTAAATGATATTACAATTAATTATCAAACCTTATCAATAAAAAATAACAGCAATCAAAGCAGTTCCTGCTAAAACCTACATAACACATGCAATGCAATACTTTTAAAATCAGTTAAAGTGTTTTAAAAATCATTCACCGGTATAGCGGCTTCTTACCGTGAAAACGTTTGTTGTTTATCCTGGATACAGTTTCATCAACAAATTACGCTTGTGATAAAATTCTAACCCGAACTAATTCACAGCTAATGGCCAACTTGAACAATAAACTAAACTGACGCACGCAATCAAATCGCTGGTAATAAAAAGTTTTAATTTTCCGTGAATAAAGTGTCGTATATACAAGCATATGCGAGAAAAAAATACTTATAATTGCGTTTTGTATTTAAACAGTGAAATACATTAATTTTTACGAAATTATTCGACTTGATTTCATTGGGAATGGGAGCGGTTGACGGTTTTAAGGGATCCGGACTTTTTGCTAAACTTGCTTTAGTTTTGTTGCTTATCGCGACATTGTTTACTTGGATAGCATATACTTGCACGGGATGGGGCGAGGAAAAAAGGTCCGGAATACACATTGGTTTGTGGAGAATATGCTCAAGTAACCCTTATAACCCGGGATGCTCCCCTACAGACGGATGGGCAAATGGTAAGTTCATTCATTCATTCATTCATTCATTCATTCATTCATTCATTCATTCATTCTTTCTTTCTTTCTTTCTTTCTTTCTTTCTTTCTTTCTTTCTTTCTTTCTTTCATTCATTCATTCATTCATTATTTATTTATTTATTTATTTATTTATTTATTTACATTGTATTTATTTATTTATTTATTTTTTATTTATGTATTTATTTATTTATTTATTCTTTTAAAAACCGTCGGTAAAACCTCTTTGCTTCAATCGATAAACTATTTTAAAACATTTAATTACATGTAAAGCTCTCAATTTGAAAACTTTCAGTTAAATCTCTTTGGTTTATTCGATATAGTATTTAAAAAAAGCTCTTTGCTTTATTCGATATACCTTTTATAAACCTTCGGTAAAAGCTTTTCACTTCATTCGATGTGCTAAATAAATTATTCGATAAAATCTCTTTGCTTCATTCGATATACGTAGTATTGAAAAATAATTTTTAAACACTCTTTGCTTTATTCGATATACTATTTAACATTCAATTAAAGCTCATTGCTGTATTCGATATACTATGAAAACATTTGGTGAAAGCTCTTTACTTCATTCCATATACTATTTCAAACATCCGATCAAAGCTCTTTGCTTTATTCGATATTCAATTTTACTACATGGTATTATATTTGATATACTTTTTAAACACTTGTCGTTCTTAGAGTTTCTTATTACCGACAGGAAACATGGAAACCTTCGTGGAACGTTAAATTCTTACATTCCTTGCTCATACTGAAAACAATCTCCGCTTTATCATATTTTCTTGTTACTTGTGATTACGGACCTAATGAAGGACATTTGTTACATCTGCTATTTGTTTATCAATAAGCATTTCTTAGAATATAAGTTATTCGATTATAACTTTAAGGGGCTTTTTAGGGGGAATTTTTCAAATCTTGTCGACTAAGCGGATAACTGGTCTCGAAAGACAATGAGGTTCACCACCAAGGTTGCTCGTTAGGTACATTACAAACATTAATAAACAGTTTGTTTGGGTTTTTTTGTCATTTTAGACTGGTTCGCAGCAGTTCAAGCGCTCGTGACGTTTGGATTTTTCGGGATCAATGTGGCGCTTTTCCTGCTCATATTGTACATGTTTGTGTCAAGCTGTCAGAAGAATGGAGAGGTTGCTATGGGAACCGCTATTGTATGCTTTGTAACAGGTAAAAAATTTTGTATTGTACTATTTTAGTTAACTGTCACAAGTGCATAATTACATGGTCATTAAACAGGTATATTATTTAACTTGTATAAAGACCATGTGCAAATGATGGTGAGCATGGAAAATTCAATGCGGTCTTTTCAGATTAATAATCTTCCATGTTCGGCGGCACAAAGTATATAGATTAAAGAATTGGTTTGCCCTAAACAAGAAATTACAAATGACATAAGTTTTATAGATTGTATTTCCATAAACATGTATATGCTAGATATATTTTACAACCTTTCTCACTTAAATGTGAGTAAATCAATTATTTCCTCATCTCATAAAAAACATTAAATATATATAGCTGTCATACTTAGATATTGTAGCATACTACATGTACAAACAGATGTTATTTAATTCACACGTCATATTTACTATTTGTTAAGTGTCTTAACCTCTAATGTATCTAATACTTATATTTACTAACAAGTTTCATATGTGGTAATGCTAAAATGAGTAGGCCCTAAAATGATGCGCCTCTGAGGTTATCATATTGTGCGTTTTTCTCCACATTTTTACACTTATTGTAGGTGCATCACATACCATCAATACCTCCTCGTTAATTTTAATTCAAATTGTTGTTGCAATAACAATTTGAATAATTTGTTAATATGAGTAAATTGATGCGTATCTAAGGTTATCAAAAAGTGTGTATTTCTCCATAGTTTACACTTATGGTAGGTGCATCACATACCATCAGATTTACCTCCTCCTTTAATCTTAATTCATTTTATAATTGCGAGGACGTACCTTCTAAAAAATTTAGTTATTTTGGCCACGCTACGGGAAAAATAGTCTCCGGTCATATTTTTGACATTTAAATTGTTACTTTATTTGGAAGAAATTACACTTATCTAAAATTTACTCATTATTTTTTGGAGATTGTGTTACACATTTGACAACACAACGTTATTTTTACTGGGAAATGCGTAATAAGTAATGCTCAACTTAATGTCATTTTAAGAAATTACGTCAACTGTCCGAAGGCATATATTCCCATGATGCGCCCCATTCAGGAAAAAAGTACAGCATTTAAACTGAAGCTACATTTTCTTATGACAGTGAATATTTTTCTTGCTTACTGTAACTTTCATTAAACTCAGCGTTTTCTCCATCTAACGACTTTATATTATATTTAAAGCAGATAAATTCTGCTCATTTTACCACTACGAAAAGTGAACACTAAATAAATTGTTTACGACTAAAACATGTGTAGACAAAGTCACCATTGTTGAAGAAATAAATAATGCACCTAGTACTTCTATTAAATAACTGCGCGGTTATGATTAAACGTGTACCATATAAATCCGTTCGTTTCATTCGGATTCATTCAACCGTTCGCACAACATTAAACATGGCAATTAAGCTTTGGTATAAAAATTAATATTTAATTGCTTCACATTTCTTTTCTGTAAGTTAGAGTCAGAACATTTGCAGCAGTAAGGATTATGGAGACAGTTCATTCGACGTCTGGGCCCAAGAATATATAAATGAGAATGGAAACCAGTCTCAAATCTCAAAGATCTGATTGGCTGGTATGGCGATCAGTCGCCTTTACAAATTTTCCCTTAGTTAATGATTAATAACGTTCTTACATGCATGGGCCAGCAGAGCGTTCACTGTATCAATGAATTGAATGTAATAATGCTTGTGTCACCATTGGAAACAATATCTAACAATGTCGCTTTATATATATTTAATGCTAATATTCTCATTTGAAGATCTTTTCACCGCTGCAATTAATCTTGAAAGAACTAATTTATCGAATGGCGACTATCGAAGAACAGGCTTACCAGTGTATTAGAAAAATACACCAATCAAACTAGAGCATTTGAAACAGTATTTCTTGGAGTCAGAATTTAGTGGTGGGGTTGCAAAAATGGACACGTTATAAAATACATTAGCCATAGCCTAATCTAGGCAAAAAGCAGATGTCAAGAGAACACATTTTCAGAATCACAAAAACTATTTAATCGTTTTAACCTTATGTAAGGAATGAACATAATATTTTAAGTGATCCTTATCAAATTTTGAGTAGTATATATTAAAAAGTGAAATATGCATCAAGTTCAGAGAGGAATGTAGACTTGCTTAAGAATAAATGTTGGAAATAGAAGAAAACAAAAAACATAATCGCCTCGAATCCAGGCTAGTTATAGAAGTGTAGTTAGACTTGAACAAGTAACACTGGTGTACCAATTATCAATTTAAATATCAAAGCCTCAGTGCTAATAATAGTAAAACTGCAAAACAAATCTTCTTACACAACATATTAGACATCGGTTGAGGCAAAATAATAATCTTCTTGCATTCCTCTTTCTTCCAAGTTTAGAACTCTATAGTACGCTACATGTAGTTGCAGCTTCAAATCCGTCTCCACAATAACGACACCATCAGAAGTGAATATCAAAATCATGCACCTTCTCAATGGAAGCATGTCTAATCAACCTTTTAGGTGCTGCACATTTGTAAAAAAGCGAAATATGCATATTGGAAATAGCCACATTCAGAAAAAGGAGCATCACACAGAAAACTCAAGCTGAAAAGTTTAAGATGAAATTTTTTTAAAAGACACGAAAAACGATTGTTGAAAACATTGAACTTTAGTTTTCACCACTATGAACAGTCAGTGGCAAAGCACATTGTAACTTTGCAATCACAGGATTTATCTTGATTTTATGGTCAACCAATATCACACGTTTGGAAGTAAGATTGTACTAGCCGACATAGGAAGCTAACTTCGACCCACACAACTTAAAGGGAATATTGCATCCAAAAGCACACCGTGAACAAAATATAAAAAGCTAATAGAAGTATCAAACAAACTGCGCTGATACTCAGTATTGCATTAATTTGGTCATCAACATAAGTGTTTGTGTTTTCTATTTCTCCTAAATATTTGAACAGCGCGACAGCGCAAAATTATATTTTGACCTTTTCTTGGCTTTTCAGCACTACTGAATTCATATGACTCCAATTACAAATTTTGGTAGTGGGGTCAATCAATTAACTAACCGTAGAACAGTTCTCCGTGGCAAAGTTGTCTTTCGTCTTTTTTTTAATTTGATCGTAGCTTTCATAAAAACCAATCTGATTAAAATCATTTCCTGAAAACCGTTACGCTATCAAGATCTGACGACGAGTAATTAAAACATGCTTTTATCACTAATAATTTAAACCAGTGAGATTTTCGCCTAAAAAATCGCAAAAGTGACAGTAAAAATAGTATTTCAAACCATGGAAAGTGTTGACAGCCTGAATAAGACACATTTTACTGGAGATATATGTGTTTATGTAGTATTGGATGCATATCTAATGTAATGACATCTTCAGATCCGTTTGCGAGCGTTATAAATCATTCGTCCTGTGTTGACAATTTTTTAAAATAGTAATCGGGGAAAACCGCTATTACTTATTGCGGTGTCTACGAGCCGTCATCAGACCTAACATTTTGTTAGATATGACTTTAGTGAGATTGCATAAAAACTGTCATCGACTAGTCCGACAAATAGACAGTCAAAGAGATACAGGTTGTACAGTTTGGATACCGACGTTCACAAATGAAATCAAATTATGTTAACCCTTTCCTGGATATATACGCATTTTTACGCGTGTGCGACCAGTGTAGATCCAGATCAGCCGGCACATCCGTGCCGTCTGATCAGGATCTGCACTGGTCGCTTTTTGGTCAGAAATAACCTAATGAATCAAAAAGCGAACAGTTTAGATCCTGATCAGACGGCACGGATGTGCCGGCTGATCTGGATCTAAACTGTTCGCCCTAGCAATAAAGGTTTATCTGTACAGGAAAGGGTTAAATTCAGTTAAATCTGACCTTAATTTTACAGGTGTGCTGTACCTGATCGGCATCATCGTGTTCGGGGCAAAGTATCAGGAAGACTACATCGACCCTGCCGACAGAAACCCACTATGGGGAGACTACAAATTAAGCTATAGTTTTGCCCTGTCTGTGGTCGCGTTAGCTCTCGAGCTTCTTGCCGGCGTATTTGTCATACTGGACTCAAAGAAAGGCTGAACTTCACCGTCGGCATAACGAATTGTGATAATTTGCCGATATTGCCAATAAACTTGAAACAGTTGAAGTAAAGTGATAAATCACTTTTAGTTTGAAGAAAATGTAAGTGAATAACTGACAGTAATTTGAATGGTGCCAAATGTCATGGCGACCAACAGTAGTTACATGTATGACATTAAACATTTTCATTAAACAAGATTAATCAATGCTCTTTTCATCGAATTGTCAATTTTTAACATTTACACAAAATTCTGGTGTTCACAGAGTATGACTCTTAGGTACTAGATAATAATAATGTTCTAATTAACGGTGTTTGAAAAGAGCTTTAGTGAGTGTGAATATTTATTTTTAAGGCATTTGCTATGCGCGAGAGTACTTTCAATGTGATATTTATTCTGTCGCTTGTGATACTATAACGAATTATGTGTTCAGAATCAAGGAAAATGGTTTCCTTGAGTTTAACGCTTGTCTTATAATTTTTTTTATCCCACTTGTTTTGAAACAGGTTCACTCTCAACCGCAGGTGTCCGTATCATTGTTGAACAATAAAATTCCAATAAAGAACATAAATTGTTTTTGTTTATTTGATTATAGAAACATTTTTTTCTTTATTGGAATTTTATTTTCAACAATGGTAAGGACACCAGTGCTCTCAACTGCTTATAAAACCGATAATTTAGAATAGGCCTATACCTGCATATTGTAAGATATTGTAGAATTTCTTCAAACGAAGATAAAACGATAATGATTTTTAGATTATTAAGAATAAGTACATAAGTAAGGAACCAGTAAATCTTAAATTTTTATTTAAAGATTATTTTGTAAAATTTTTGTGATAGTACCAGTATTTTATTATTTTAACTTCAGGCAGATGAGTTATTGTCATTTAACCTCCTCGTGGTCGTACGCCCGTCGTAGTTTTTTAATGACATTGTATTTTTTTTATAAAAGAACGATTAATTTGGTTTGATATTTTCCACTGTACGATCCAAGTATGTTTTGTAGCCGAAGTGGTACAGGGCCCAAGATCATAAAACTAAGTTTTGAGATCAGTCTTAAATTTCAAGGATCTGATTGGCTGAAATGGCGACCGGTCGCCATTTCAGCCAATCAGATGCTTGAGATTTGAGACTGATCTCCAGATCTAGTTTTATGATCTTGGGAACAGTACTCAAAGTACGACAGAAGGAACATTATCACAAAAATGTTTTCCTGTTAAATCTTACATTATTTTTCCTGTTTTCAAGCTCAATTATCACAAAACCATTCAATTTGTCTTCTCAATAAAAAATCTTACATTACCTTCCTGTGTTAGGCTTACTTATCACGAAACACATTTCTTCTCACTTTAAACTACTTTAGAATTACTGTTGTTCTTTAATTGTCATATCTTAACGTTTCCGTTAATTAACTTTTTTCATTACTTCATCACTCTAATTTCTCCAGCTTAACTTTCAACTTTATTTGCATATTCTTAGGTTCATAACAACAATCAACAAAAGCGTATAACTGTTCAATATAACAAAAATAAGCGTCATTGGTGTAAAAGGGAAACCACATGCAAATATCAAACGTAGCTTATTGTATCTACAGTGAAGCAGGTCACATCATATTTATAAATACTCAATAAACATATACAGACCATGCATGTGATAATGAATTATAAAATGAAGAAGAAGAACAGTTGGATATGGATGTCTAGATTATGCACAAGCAAATACAGAAAAAGTCTATACATTATTTACAGCTACTGATAACAGTACTAACGACAGTACTAATTAAATAATGAAAAAAGGGAACAAAAAGACTGATATTTTGTTTATACTATTTTACACGCATAATAATTTCATGATATTTCTTAAAAACTGATGACGTCTTAATGCACGACCTTTATTTTGACTTTGTCCTTTCATGAGGTTGATAGAAATGTTCTTTTGAAATTTGAAATACGTCAACATTTTATCGATTAACACAATCCGTTATGTAACATGTTGCATACTTTGTTAAATACAATATGAATCCTTGTTGTTGTCGATAATTGACTAATAAATAAATTAATAAAATAAATATTAAAAATAGAAGAAAGAATAAGCATAAAAACACACATAAATTACTACCTAAGGCAGTTTGTCTGTGTTTGAAGATCTGGGATATGGTCCTATCATTTTGCATATTATGGCCACAAGAGAATAAAACAGCCATGTTAAGTATGCTAAGCCAAATAGGAGCAAACCTGTTATACATGTAACTGGTTTATGATATCTAATCCCAGGAACTGTTTCTTCCGGTTTAGTTAAATAGTTTCGTGGTATAAAACGAATCGGAAGTGACAAAATCAATGACATTCAACTTTATTGACAATTGATAGTGCCTCTAGCTGGGAGCGAACCCGCACCGTAACGGCGACAGCGCTTAGCCCTGCAATTCCTGCGACGCAACCAACTGAGCTAGCCGGGACAATCCCTAAAGAGGTTGATCGGATAGCCCTGATATACGTAACAATCGCTGCATGACAGCGGTAACGGGTTATTTTACTGATAACAGTACTGACTATAGAAAAAGCTAGAAAAAACGCTATATTACCGCTGACAGGCCATGCAGAAAAAAATCGACTTTGCCATTAAGTTTCTTAAAGAGCCGCCAAATGCAAAGAAATTGCAGCTCGAATGTATATTGTAGTGTTTTCAATTTTATAACGTGTGTGAGTTATCTAATTTCCTGCAGACTTTTGTTATTTACCAGTTGAGGAACTTTAATCCATTTTTCATACAACCCAGCTAGAGAAATAGATTAATTCTATTTTAGTTTGAACACTGCATGGATATGAAATAGATCGCGTTAGGCTGTTGTGACAACGCGTGGCCGTCTCTGTGAAAGGACCCAATGTTGCATGTCATGGGAAATTTGAACGAATAAGGCAGTGTACTTTAAAGCACGATATCAGTGTAAAATCGACCGATTCAAGGCAAAGCATCTATGGTAATTAACTGTGCATCTGGTATGTGTCGGCCAGATTAACTTAACACCTAATCATCCGAAAATAGATACTTACAAGGTGACCCGCACGCAAATTCCAAACGATAAACGGTTAAGGCAACATGCACCGCATGGAACGTTTTCTAACAATGCTATTAATTTCCGAGGTTAGGATTGAAGAAAAAGCATGTAGTCGCATAATTGTTTGAAATCAGCTAAAATGACAAAACATGTCGAATGTGTCCAAAGAAAATTGGATGGCTTCAAACTCCGTTCTGGTTCATACTGGGTTCTAGTTTTAGAATACTCTAATACTAAAACCTACACAATAGGAATCACAATGCTTCGTGTTTTGTAGAGACTTGAATTATGTCACATATGGACAATCTAATGCTTTTTAAGGTTTGAGTTTAAAATCGCGAACTTCGTTGTTTCCGACAGAAGACTTCCTTAGATGTATAAACCCGCTCAACACTGGCTAGAGACGTGCCATTCGGGCTAATGTGTGCGGACTAATATGGCTTCCACTTAAACTTAATAAACACATAGATCAAACAAATCAGATGAAATTAATTGTATTAATAACTTGGCCTTCACATAAGTCATTTACAAAGCATTGCTTTGAAAGAGGAACCTACACAACTATATATAACTCGATAAACACTATTTACATAAAAAGAATTATTTTGTTCATTATTGGCCATATACATTTATTTCACAACACAAAAAAAAAGCATCGTTAACATTATCAGAAAATAGCTTGAGAGCTTTGAGTTTTACTGCTTTAGACTTGATAAAGCAGTTGAATAAAACGGTGGCAATAAACACTATTACCTGCATCTAATGTTTTCATTAAATCAGGGTATCATTTATCCATTCACCTTTAGAAAAGATTGACTGTGAATGAATAGTTTAGAACACCTTAATATTAACATCAGTGTTTGATAAACGTAACCATAAATTATCGGTATAAAATTATATCTTATCGAAAGCTTTTTGCAGTCATTATTGGCTATAAATGTAGTTTTTCTTGAGCCGTGACTCCAAAATTGAAAAGCTGAAATCTGTTGGTTTTTTTTTACAAAACTCGATTAAGTTCAACAAGCTCACCAATATTTTCAATAAAATGTGACAGTTGATTATTAATAGGACAATAGTATAGGTTGAAAAAATTAAGTGCTGTGGTTAATTCTCCATTTCTCATTGCATTTCTTGAATATGTCTGACCAGACTTTGGAATTGGTAAAAAGTCGTTTTAAAAAAATTGTTTTATGACATTGCTTTATTTTTCTAAATTTCGTATATTGCTATTGTATTTTCACGTTTGTAAATAAATACATGTAAAAAACATTCAGTTATTGACTTTTCAATATCATATGTTTAGTATGCATTACGAAGATCAGTTTCACTCAACCTGGTCTATTTTACCTGTTATAGACATGTAACAATGAAACAGCTGTGGCATAGTTTTGTTATCTCGACATATGTGCGTTGTTTTTTAAAGTCCAATTTAGCTATAAAATTAGAACATAAGAAAAACAGATCTACTAAAATACACGTATATCAAACATATCATGATATTTTCTACCTAGCAGCAGAAAAAAGAGAATAATAATAGTTGTATGATAAGCAATCAACCATCGTTCTTTATTTCAAGTTGATACATAAACAGTACTCAATTGTGAATTACAAGTTCAAAACAGTACTTCAGACAAGCAAATAGCTGCAATTGATGAAAATGTATATATATAACGTTTACTTGACAATTAGCATCCTATTATGTTCCTTTTTTGGTTTGCCATTTGCTTAGATTGAACAACACGAATATGATTCTTGTGTTTCCTTAATTTGAGAATAAGAAAATAAGACATTGTTTTTAAGAGATGTTGATACAATAACATTCACCTGAAGAAGAGTCATATAAACTCGAAACGCGTAGTGAAATATTGGAGTTTGTCTTCCTTTATTTTGTTTATACTTAATTTGAGAATGAAATCCACAACGTCGCAGATAGAAGCCAAGCACGCAAAGCTATTATAGAATTTAAAAGTTGGTTAACTTTCACACTAATATGAAATATTTTTCCTACACGTAATGTCTATATCCGAATTAACTCATTTATATTTATCTGTGGTAAATACTGAAGTAATATCTAAAATAAGACAAACTGTGGAAGTCCAGACTTTCATTTATGGACTGTTTGATTTAACACCCCATTTAAACAGAGCCATCAGGTTGTAGTTTTTTTTTCAGCGAAATTATGGAGTGAACCGATGACAAGGTATTTATGTCCGATATTACCTTTTGGTCACCTGTTTTTCACCCGTCAACTGCTACATGTATTGAGGAAAGATAAGTTTTGTAGGTGAAAAATTACCGCTTGGAAATTTTAAGCATGTTTAAAATTCTCGATCGGTGAAAATGGTTTACAATTAACCGATCGACAATCTGTCTATAACCGATATCACCGATCGACAATCTGTCTACGACCGATATCACAATTCGACAACTTGTCTACAACCGATATCTCCAATGGGTCACCGATAAACAGTCGATCAACTAATATTTACCAACGACCGAAAAAAGAGGAGAATTTAATTCCAGCAAACCATGAAATTTGTGTTTAACCGATTGGATACCAATTGCAGTTTACACGGAAAACCTCACCCATAATAATCGATCAAACATTGAGCAATTTAACATAAAATGACCAGTGTGGGACCATTTAGGGGACCGAGCGTCTGTGTGAATGGCCTCAAAAACCAGTCCTACTATTATTTACAAAGTTCAAATAGTTGTTTTATCGGTGAAATCAATATTGACATTGTACATGTATTTTTAAAATAGACCTTTATCTTTGTTAGATGTAGGTTGACGGGATTTTCAGAAATTCAAACTGTGGGAATCCAAATTGATAGCAATTTTGCAAACTGGACTCATTTGCAATTTTCAGAAAAGTGATGAAGCGAGATTTGCAAATAATGAACTGTTATGTCTGATGTATGGGTTTGCAACCTTTACATATCATTTGACGAATATTTGAGTAGGCTGGGCTAAATAACAAATGCAGATTTGCAAGTATTTTATCTTTAGAAAACATGTGACCTTTAGTGCATCTGAACATTGGTTAAAACCCTGCAGTGGAAAACATTTCTTCTCCGGGCTTTAATTTTGTAGTTTTCCTACCAATAATTATGGGTTGTATAGCTAAAAATTATAAGTTTCTGACCTATGTGTAAAGAACGAAAGAGCAGTTTAAAAGCATTAAGGTTTAGAAAGTATTTTCATATGCAACATTTTAAAAAAGTCAGTCGGGTATCTGCATTCATATTATTTTCAATGATAGCCTCACCGTTACATGCAAATAATCCACGGGGATCTTTATTTCTTTTCTTATTTCAGACGCTGGCTTCTGGATGTAGCCATTCCTGATTTGCATTTATCAAATTTTGCATTGTCTTTTGTACTTTTAAAATTGGTAATAAGTAAACATCTGCACTTACTTCTTGCTTTTATTTGCTGTGTGAGATGGCTGTTTCCTAAACGTGGCTGTTCCTGTTATAGGTAGTTAACTATTTTTAAGGATAATAGTATTGTGTGAAACTGTGATAATATTATCGTAAATTATGGCCTATCGTGAAAGACCCATCATGACTTGACGTTCAGAGACGGTTAATATGAATCCTGGCAACCCTTTATCGAGAACGCATTAATTTTATAAATCGTCGTTCTTTTAGCATAATAGCGCTTTGCTCATATTAAATGTTCATACTTATTAGACTGATAATGTATCAAGGAGTTATTTCACAAAGACAACTTGTACTTGTTTTGTGATAGGAGAACATGTAGGGGCAAGTGTGAGGTTGGTGCACCCTAGAACCTGGTGTAAACCGCCAGTGGCAAATTGTTTTGCCACTGACCGTTCCAAGGCGTTAACCCCTCGGGTTCCAACTCGTTGTTTGTGGCGTCCATATTGGAACTGATTATTGTAATACCATGCTCGTTTTCCTCTCTACTGTTGGCTGTGTGGGGAGGCTGTGGCTGGATGTGGCCATTCCTGATATGCATATTTCACTTTTTTTCAAAAGTTTCTTGTAAGCATTTTTGAAGGAAGCAATTGTCATTTTTCATAAAATACATTTGTTTTACAGTGTAAACATCGTAAAATAAACAGCTATGAGTGAACTCAATAATAAGGCATGCACGAAGAATAACTTTTTATCTGTATAACTTACATATGTAACCAATATATAATGGACGCCTCATTCTCTTTAAATCAGATATAATTATTTGAGCTCTGGAAATTGGTGATAATTCTATCCCACTTTAATAAAGCAAACTAAAATATTCTACTTGCTGATCATCGGACATCCTTAATGATGTTTTTACCAGCATAGACACGTTTCAGTCGGTATGATAATGCTTCTGGGTGCTCGAAGAAAAAACACGATATGTCCACATGCAACTACTTATAAATCGTGTTATATGTTTAAGGTTTTTTAAGAAGGTATAAAATAAAAACATATATCATGTGTGTCTCATGTTGTCGAATAACCGGAAACAATACAGAAATAATAGCAACAGCATAAAATGTATTTCAGATATAAAGCACTTTTGGCTAAAGTTGATCGATAATCGTTGACTAAATTTAGAGTTAACTTTATTAAAAGTTATTAAACATCAATGGCTGCTGCTTTTTACAAGCAAATGCTAATTTCTTCTATATCAATAACATTCGATTTTCCCGTTTTCCTAGTGACATTTAGTGACTATCCGAGCTGTTATCCGACGACTCTTGTTAAATTTTATGGGGCAGCATCAATGTAAACACTTATGCAGAAATGCGCCACTTTTTGCTCTGTTAAATCGATGCAGAGAGAAACTGAACATGTAAAGGAAACTGTTTATTGCATAGCAGTTACATAACAGTGAATTATCAAACATTATTGATCCAACAATTATAAATTGAACGTGTTGTTCGACCGCTCTTGTCAAACTATTGAACAAGAACAGTTTTAACACTTAAGCAGAAATACGCCAATCTTTTGGTCTGTTGAAATTTACACTGGAAACTGAATGAAAAACCGTAACTGAAAAAGAAACTATTTATTTATAGTATTGACATTACAGTGAATTATCAAACTGGTGAGATCCAATACTTAAAAATGAACTTGTGATTTCTGAATTTAAAACGTTACGTACATTTGTAACAGGAATAAAGGTAAGAGGTAAGACTTTATTATAATTGCAAATACTAGTATTTGGACCGTTTGAGATTTTTCAGAATACCCGGCCCCATCAAATGACTTCAAAGATATTTCTTTATTTGGAGAAAATATTGCGGGTTTTTCCTAGTTTTCAAGTTTTTTTTTCAAATTTCTCTGTCTGTAGTGTAAGATTGTTGTGCTGTTTGTGCAACCTCGTTGAATTGTACTTAATAAAAATCAATATTTTTGAATTATTGTCTTCAGTAAGAAACAACGAACCTAAATTTGTTAAGAGAATATTCTTATAAGCTCAATAAAATAACGTCCCTTTTATATTTTCAGTGACAAATTTTGCCAAGTCATTAAATCAACAAAAGTGCATTATAACTAATTAAGTACAACTTCAATGTATCATTATCTTAATCGAAGAATTTTGCACAGTCAAGTGAATTCACTTCGCGTGAATGCTGTATGTTTTGATTGGGTTTGAGATTATGCATGTTAGTTTGAGGAGTGCAATGCTGTTTTTCGGACATTAAATTGTCGCCCATGTCTGATTTGAAAAGGGTAAAGATAAACTTCTTTAACAAAACATCGAGGTACGTTGATGATAATTTGATAATAACAATTTTCCATTGCGAGTTAATCAATTCTCCCCTAATGAACTACAACATATTAAAGCGAACACTCCAGAAACGAAAGCAAACTTACTTTATCTAAATCTTTCAGTTGAAAATGTTGACGTCACTTCTAAAATATATGATAAAAATATAATATTAATTTTTATATCGTAAATGTTTAGGTTTTTGACGACGATGTTCCTCGAGCAACATCTTACGATGTTTATATATTACGGTTTATATATTACAACTTGTTCGCTAATCTTGAGCTTGTAATGATGATGTTAAAGATTTCAATAAACAGTATCTCTTCATAACTGGAAAACTTTTTAAACAAGGTTATCGGTATCACAAATTATGGAGAACCAAAAGTTATTTCACATTCAGTTTTTTATAGAGATTTATAAATTTAAGAACAAAATAAAAGGCAATGTTGATTTCTCCACGTTATTTGTAAAAACTATCTGTAAATTCAAAAAGAAAGGTTACCGACATCATATTCTATAGTGCTCTCATTCCTGGTGATTAATCCCTCTACAGTTGATCATTAAGCTTACCTCATTGGTTACACGGCGGTGGAAGGGGTTTAAGAGTTTATGAAGGTTTATGGCGAACTCTTGTAAAAGAATCATTTTGTTTCTTTTATCCCTATCATCGTGTTCTTGCTGATTTGACTACACGTGCTCTGGTCTCGGTGAGATCATTGAGTACCCAACCTTTTGCTTCGCAATGCTTTTAGCGACTTTTGTTTTATATGTTTCTGTGCTTTTGCGTGCAATATTGTTGAGCTAATGGGTGAGTTGGGGTTATTTTACCAAGACAACTTGAATAATTTTTGTTTGTTCGTATGAGAAACTGTTGGGGCAAGTGTGAGGTTGGTGCATTCTAGAACATGGTTTAAACCCCCATTGGCAAATTTTTCTGCCACTGACCGTTTCAAGGCGTTAACCCCAAGGGTTCTCTTTTTCGTTAATTGTGATGTCTTATTTGAATTTAATATTCTTATAAACACATGCTCTCTTTTCCTCTCTACTTTTTCGCTGCGTGGAGAGTCGATGTATTCTGAGTGTGGTGATTCCTCATAGTTTTCAAGATTTCTTCACACTGTTTATTGCAAAGCAGTTACATTACAGTGAGTTATCAAACCTTTTGGGATCCCACTATAAAGGAATGATCATTTGACTTCTGGATTCAGAGCGTTCATTTATCTAACAGTACTAAAGTTCAGAGGTAAGATTTAGTAATAATAGCAAATACTTTTAATTGGAATATCTTTTGCGAATAAATATTCAGAATACCTGATGCCATCAAAGACTTTAAAGACAGTCTTTTTAATTGGAGAATATATTGAGTGTGTTTCCCCTCGATTTCAAGGTTTCTTCAAAATTTTCTAGAGCAAAACTGTTGTGATGTACTGCATTTTCATTGAATGGTTAGCAGAAATACACCACTTGTTTTGTTCTCTGTTGAAATTTACACTGGAAGCAGAAAGAGAAACCGTACATGAAAAAGAAACTTTTTTTATTGTATAGCAGTTACATAACAGTGATCTACAAACTGGTGGGATCGCATACTTAAAAATGAACTTGTGATTTCTGAATTTAAAACGTTCAATTATGTACATTTGTAACAGGAATAAAGGTAAGAGGTAAGATTTTATTTTAATTAAATACTAGTTTTTGGACCGTTTGAGATTATTCAGAATACCCGGTCCCATCATATAACTTTAAAGATAGTTCTTTAATTAGAGAAAATATTGTGGGTTTTTTCCTAGTTTCATAAGTTTCTTCAAATTTCTCTCACTTCAATAAACGTTATCTCTGCATAACTGGGAAAAAAAATGAAATATGCATATCAGGAATGGCCACATCCAGCATACACAGCCTCCTCACACAGCCAAAAAGTAGAGAGGAAAAGAGAGCATGGTATTACAAAAATCAGTTCCAAAATGGACGCCACAAACAAATAACGGAAGTGAGAACCGGAGGGGTTACCGCCTTGGAACGGTCAGTGGCAAAACAAATTGCCACTGGGGGTTTAAACCAGGTTCTAGGGTGCACCAACCTCACACTTGCCCCAACAGGTTCTCGTATCACAAAACAAGTACAAATTGTCTTGGTGAAATAACTCCAACCCACCCATCAGCTCAACAATGTTGCATGCAAAAGCATACAAACATATAAACATAAGAATTTAATAGCATTGCAAAGCCAAAGGGCGGGTACTCAATGATCTTACAGAGACCAGAGCACCTGGAGTAAAATCAGCAAGAACACGATGACAGGGATAAAAGAAACAAATCGAGCTTCTAGGTTCTTTTTAGAAAAGATTTCCCCATAAACTTTCATAAACTCTTAAACCCCTGCCACCGTCGGGAAGCTTTTAAAACAAGGTTTTCGGTATCACAAATTATGGAAAACCCTTTGACGCCGATACTCAGAAATAATTAAAAAAGGTATTTCACATCCAGTTTTTATTGAGATTTGATTTATAAATTTAAGAACAAAATAAAAGGCAATGTTAATTTCTCCACGTTAAAACCATCTGTAAATTCAAAAATAAAGGATAGCAACATAATATTCTTTAGCGCTCTGCATTCCTGGTGATTAACCCATCTACAGTTGATCATTAAGCTTACACCTCTTTGGTTGCACGGCGGTGGCAAGGGTTTGAGAGTTTATAAAGGTTTATGACGATTTCTTGTAAAAGAATATGAAAGCACATTTGTTTCTTTTATTTCTATCATCGTGTTCTTGTTGATCTGACTACAAGTGCTCTGGTCTCGGAAAGATCATTGAGTACCCTACCTTTTGCTTTGTAATGCTTTTAGCTTCTTACGTTTAATATGTTTCTATGCTTATGCGTGCAACATTGTTGAGCTAATGGGTGGGTTGGGGTTATTTCACTAAGACAAATTGCATTTGTTTGTTCGTATGAGAACCTGTTGGGGCAAGTGTGAGGTTGGTGCACTTTGGAACATGGTTTAAACCTCCATTGTTTTGCCACTGACCGTTTCAAGGCGTAACCCCAAGGGTTCTCTAAAAAAATCGTTAATTGATTGTGATGTCTTATTTGAATTTAATATTCTTATAAACACATGCTCTCTTTTCCTCTCTACTTTTTCGCTGCGTAAGGAGTCTGTGTATTCTGCAAGTGGCGATTCCTCATATGCATATTTCACTTATTTTAAGCCAACCAAAACTTCAGTTATAATTTATCAAACATCAATGGCTGCTGGTTTTGAAAATAATATGCCCGATTGATGTATATCAATAACTTTTGATGTTCCTCTTTTCCTAGTGGCATTGCGTGACTATCTGAGTTTTTATCTGGCCGCTGTTGTTCTATCGGACAGAAACACATTATTTTAACAGCAGAAATACACAACACTTTCGCTCTGTTGAAATTACATTAGAAAGTGAAAACCTTACACGAAAAAGAAACTGCTAATTGCGTAGCTGTTACATTACAGTGAGTAATCAAACTGGTGGGATCCCAAATTTAAAAATGAACTTGTGACTTCTGCATTTAAAACGTCCATTTATGTAAAACTAAAGGGTAGAGGTATGATTAATTAAAATAGCACATACTAGTATTTGGAACTGAATAAACAGTCCCATCAAAGATATTTCTTTAACTGAAATAATATTGGGGCAAGTGTGAGGTTGGTGCACCATAGAACCTGGTTTAAGAGGTCGCAAACATTGCAAATGGCGAAAATATGCTAAAATTTCAAAAAATGAATTTTGGGGGAAATACTTATTGCCACCTATATTTTAGTAAATAAATGTATTTAGCTATGGATGTAGTAAATGTTTGCAAGCTCAATTTAGTCTAATTCATGTTCTTATTACCAAGCACATACTTAAACAAAAGAAAAACCATTTGCATGAGAACTCTGAAATTCATGGACAATATACCAAAGCAACTAATACCTGAAATAAGTATATGCTGGTCTACAATGTTTAGAGCCAAAATAATGTTAGGGTTTTGAAGAAATTCAAGGAAAACTTACTTCCTACTTTAACTTTCTACTTTCACTTTGAACCAGGAAGTAAGATTTCCTTGAATTTCTTGAAAACCCTAACATTATTTTGACGAACTGGCACTAAACATTGTAGACCAGCATATACTTATTTCAGGTATGAGTTGCTTTGGTATATTGTTCATGAATTTCAGAGTTCTCATGCAAATGGTTTTTCTTTTGTTTTAGTATGTGCTTGGTAATTAGAACATAAATTAGACTAAATTGAGCTTGCAAAAATTTACTACATCCATAGCTAAATACATGTAATAACTAAAATCTAGGTGGCAATAAGTATTTCCCCCAAAATTCATTTATTGAAATTTTAGCCTATTTTCGCCATTTGCAATGTTTGCGATACCTTAAACACGCAGTGGCAATTTCTTTTGCCACTGACCGTTCCAAGGCGGTATCCCCAAAGGCTCTCTTCTTCGTTAATTGTTTGTGGCGTCCTATTTGAATTGACATACTTATATAAAACATGCTCTCTCTCTCTCTTCCTCTATTCTTTTACGCTGCGTGGGGAGGCTGTGTTTTTTTAGTGTGGCGATTCCTGATATGCATATATTACTTTTTTTCCTAGTTTTCAAGGTTTCTTCAAACTGTTTATTGCATAGCAGTTTATTACAGTGAATTATCAAACGTTTTGGGATCCCACTATAAAGGAATGATCTTGTGACTTCTGGATTTAGAGCGTTCATTTATCTAACAACACAATGTACTAAAGTTTAAAGGTAAGATTTAGTTATCATAGCAAATACTTCTAATTAGAATAACTTTTGCGAATAAATATTCAGAATACCTGATGTCATCACAGACTTTAAAGACAGTTCTTTTATTGGAGAACATTTTGAGAGTTTTCCCCCTTGATTTCAAGGTTTCTTCAATTTTTTTTCTGCAGCAAAACTGTTCTGCTGTTAATGCATTTTTAATTGAATGGTAAGCAGAAATACATCAATTTTGGTTCTCTGCTGAAATTTACACTGGAAGCAGAAAGAGAATCCGTACATGAAAAAGAAACTTTTTAATGTATAGCAGTTACATAACTGTGATTTATCGAACTGGTGGGATCCCACAAATAAAGAATGAACTTGTAAATTCGGGATTTAAAGTGTTCATAAGTATAACGGGATTAATGGTTGGGGAACTTCAATAAATTTGTTTAGGGCAAGTGATTAATCTTATAAGCACAATTTGCTCCCTTTAGCATTAACAGTGACAACTTTGCAAAGTTGTTAATTACAACAAAAGGTAAAACTTATTAATAAATAAATCAAAAACAAATTTCGAATCATTTTAGAGATAGTCATTCGAGGATTATAAGGATGCTATGCAAATTGAATTTTATTTAGATTATGCGTGTTAGTTTGAGGATTGCGATACTGGTTTCGGAAAAAATCGCCGCTCATATCTGATTTGAAGAGGGTAAAGACCCATTCTTTACCCATTGGTCATAATAGTATTATACACTTGAAGAGTGTACCTGCTTTGAGCAATCCTGGTGCTTACTATTTTAAGTATTTCTGCTGTACTCCCAAGTTAATAAAAAGTAAAATATGCATATCACGCATTGCCATATTCAAATAAAAAAAAACAACAGCCTCCACATAAAGCCAAAAAGAGAGGAAGAGAAAGCATGTTTTATTAAGCGACCAATTTCAAAACAACAAAAATCATAAACAATTAACAATAATAAGATCCCGATAGGTTACCGCCTTGGAACAGGTCAGTGGCAAAACAATTAATTAAGGGTTTCTTAATTAATGATACCGCAAACCTTTTTTAAACGGTTTTCTGTTATGCAAAGATTGCGTTCATTGTTAAGGTTTCTTTTATGCCTTTTGAATATTTAAACAAAAATGTTAGAAAAGAACAAATCGTTAATAAATTAAACAACAAGTTTTTCCAGTTGTCATATAAGATAGTTTTAGCGCTTTACTTGGCAATTTTTCCTTAGACTATAACAAATATTTTTAAGATAAATGTCCTTCAAGACAAATACAATCTGTGTAAACTATATAGATTGTGCTACATGTATTTAGTAAGTCCTAATCCATAGACCTGATTATCCGGATTGTCTAACAAGGAATTTTAACTACCTCAAGCAAATTAAACAAATACATATAATGTACTTTGGTATACTAAGCCAAGAATCATAGTATGGTAATGTAAATTCAGCAGCTCATTACGAAATATTTCTTGACCCACATTTGCGAATGTTATAATTACATGTACATACACTTCTTTAATTTAATTTTATTTAAAAAAGCCTTTAAGTTTCGAGATGTTTAAACGAGTTAAGTAACATTAACGTTTTCAAGAAAACGCATTTAGGACATTTCAATAGTCGTCTGTTTCATAACTGATTATGACAAAATAAATCATCTTTGTTGAACTTCTTTTCATTTAGATTTCATCTAAAGTACGTTTTCAATACGATGTTGTGACGATTTCTGAGAACAATCAGAAAAATGCCAGGTTGTAAAACAAGAACATTCTCAGGTAAGCAATCAAACTAGTTGTGGCCCTTTATTTCTGACATTTTTAGCTAAATACAATTAAAAAAAACAATGTCTCGTATAGAGGCTTTATTTATACCTGAATTCGACTTGAACAAAGTAATCATAATTAGACTATTGTGAGCCAGTGTAAATTTTGAAGGCCTTATTGAAAATAAGTCATTAATTTTTAAGTTAATGTTCTTAATAAGTTACCTTTTCAAATACAGATATTATCATTAGTAGTAGTAGAAGTATAGTAGTAGTAGTAGTAGTAGTAGTAGTAGTAGTAGTAGTAGTAGTAGTAGTAGTAGTAGTATAATTATCGAAGCTCTGACTAGGACTTGAAGTCACTACACGATGGCTACAGCAAGCTTCAATACATCCGACCAAATTACAATTAACGTCATTGCAAGAATGCCTTAATGTGTTGCACAAATACTTTTGACCGGCCTGATCATCTTTTAGTGACACCAGTGCCGGTTATTTGCCCGATATTTATACAAAATGCGTTAAAAGCGTGTTGTAGGCAATAGGGTTTAGATATTAACTGCGAAGTCAACTGTATTTTTACGGTTCCGAAGACAGACTTCGAAAGTAAATGTAATAAGAAGTGAATGCAAATCATATTCTAAAATCAGCCAATTAAATCACGTTCGAATCAAAAGTCTTTAAAGGATTAGCATCTACGTATGGCCATGTTTTGGTCCTTTGGGCAGAAATATTCACCCTCGGTCTTTGGCCTGCTGCGAATATGACTTCCTTTGGCGCAATAATCTGGCCATTATTATGAATTCACTTGATATAAATCATTATATTCTCCTATTAGATTAGAGTACTTATGTGTGCAAATATAGGGCTTAAATCGATACTTGATTGTGTTCATCTGGGTATGAAAAACTATTGGATTGTTTAAAGTAAGCGTGAAACCCAACTTTTCTCCATACCAAAAAAAAGCCTTGAAACAGATACTTATATTGTCCAAAAAAGTAGCAATTTTAAACAATTCACAAGGTGTCTTATTGAATCAGGAATTGTTGGTTGGTCATATACTTGACATGCGAACATAAAATTAAATATAATAAACAGTATTGCATTTGCAGTTGTCATGATTATGCTACTGAAACTGTCACAATACATTTAATTGCATTGCAAATAGACCGTAATTTGTTATTTTAAATAAACAAATAAGTCTTTGATCATGGGTGAGATTGTAATTGTTCTGTGGTTTTAAGGCACAGCCAGTTTCCAAGCGGGTTCATAAGTTGCAGGTAAGCAAATCATACTTATTTTAACCTCTTTAAAACTATTTTTCATGAAGACACAATTTACAATATTTTTTAAATAAAATGACTATGTTATCTAAGCACATAGAAATTGTTGTTAAACACTGCTTTAAGATTTGTCAAAAGGTTAAATCCATTTGTACATCAAACTTTAACACCAAAACGATTTCAACTGAAAAATAAATCACTTTTGATTAATATAAGAATATACGTACTCTTGATTTTCTCCCGCACCAGACGGATGAAAAAAAGATAAAAACGCCAGGCAAGTCTTAGAGTAAGTACCGTCACGGAAGCACCGCAAAGGAAAACAAAACTTAATCATTAAGTTACCAACTGTGTAAATGCAAACCCACTTCCTTCCCTCATAAAGCTGAATTTATCCAATAAGCATGACATTACGTTGACCTTTCTGTGACTATAGAAGCGAAGACGCATTAGTCGTATGCCAAGTTTGCTCTAGTTAGGTCCTTTTTAAAAAACCATATTTCATTCGTGCATGACTAGTTACGATACAGCTTTCAAGTTAAAGAAATATAGAACATTTTTATCACAATAGTCTAGTAATCAACTACATTCAAATGCTCTTCAATTAATAAGCTGTAATCTTATTATTTTTTTTGAATTGATTTTGCTATCATGTCTCAAATTGTCATTTTCTGTTTTAGCAAAGTGCCAGCAAACAACATAGAACACGAATATCGGTAAGCAAATGAGTCCCGTTTGAATTCTCTTTTAAACATCATTTTTAGTAGACATTGTGTCCTCGAAATGACGCCTTACAAGTAAAGAATAATAAGATCTGCTCGGGTCAGGATTTGAACAAATGCATCTCCAGGAAGCAAAAAGTTATAAACACAATGGCAACGTTTAGAAATGGGCTATCGCACTAATCCTTTAGTTAACTGGATAAACAGTACTGTGAACGACTAAAATTACTAACGATATAGGATAAAAAAAAAATTACGAAATACGATAGACGGATGATAATAAGCGATGCACAATGGACGTTGTACGATATGCGATATTCGTTTCTGACTTACGATAAACCGTCGATCTACATTTAACGCAAATGGTCTACGTGCAGTTCAAACCAACGCTGAATCAGTAGTATGGACGACTGTTTTACTGCTTCATCTATCTTCTTTTCGAAATATTGAGTTTTCTTTTTGAGACTAAATCAATAAAAATAAGGATTTAAAAATAAGTAAAAACCTGGTTTTTCACAATAAAATTGATATCGGAGGCACAATGGAGTAATTGATAACTCTCGATTTTTTAAATGTGATGATTACTCTAAAAGAAACATAAATATACGATTATATTTATTGTGCTCGGAAAGTGATATAAATTTTATGAGAATCATTTCGGATACCGAAATTGTGTGTTAAAATGTCATTGTTGTTTCTAAGTACATGTCATATGCAAACAGCATGTACAGCTGCATTTTTACTGTTACTATCCATGAACATCGAGTGTTCTACATTCAGTATCAGGCATTTATAGGAGAAGGGATCCAGAAGTGTGATAATATTTATCGTACTTTTTAATTATTAATTGGTCAATTTCATAATTTAATGATCAAGTGCAGTGTTAAACAACTGACTTGCTTTGTATGATGGTGTATGTGTATTACTAGCGACAGAAGTTATTATATGAAATATAGCCGGATACCAAAAGGAGGTTAGAAGACCACTCATTTCCATAGACTTAAAAAAGTAACTGTTTACTCTATATATTCGGCCGATTCGTACCGTCTGATGTCGATCTACACTGGTCGACTCGTGGTTTGAAATAAGTCAATGAATCTCAAAGCGAACTGTGTACAGTGTAATCCTGACAAGATGGCACGGATGTGCTATCTGATATAGATCTACACTGTTCGTCAACGGATTACAGCTTCATCCCATCGAGTAAAGGATTAAGCTAGTTTTCTATGAATATAAAAAACAAAATCTTTTCATTAAATGCAAGTAAGATGTAAATTAGTCAACAAATTATTTTTTGATTTCATCATTTAGCTGACAATTTTGTGACTTTTTGACAAAACATTCTTATAGTAATCATACATGAACATGAATGGCCATACCCAATCCCAGAACAAACACAACGAGTTTGGATGCCTTCATCTCTTGTACAATATCTATAATTGTGCAAGCAAAGCGAAATTGATGAATATATAATGGATTTGGGGGTAAATTAGTTGTCTGTTTAAAACAAACGTAGAAACTGATTTTTATGGCAATTACATACTTCATATCATAGACTAAACATGATTGAACTACCTAACTTAACTTTTATACCATAACTTTACCTGAAATATTTGTCACATGTGTCAATTATACACGCTATTGATCATTCCAGGAGGAGCAGTCTCGCTTTCTTTTGTCCCTGGTAAGCATATTATATTTAGTTGGACCTCTGCATTTTTCTGTGTTGTGCACTTATAAGTACGATACTGTCTTTCACTGATAAAGTATTCATAATATAATTGCTTTTTAGATTTTGACCAAATATTTACAGCAGTATTGAATCGGATGTTGACACCAATGTAAAGGATAATGCTCAAATGAATTATTATTTGATAATGTAAAACAAATCTTTGAAAATTTTGCTCGCAATGGAAGGAAAGATATAATGATATCTGGTGACATCCGCGGCCGCATAGCGTGATAATTTAAGATTATCAAATCAACCACAAAATTTGCTATGATACATCTACTGTTATTGAATTCTAGAAATAACACGGGTTCAGACTTTTACTGATCGGCATATTTTCTCACAACCTGTAAAATATATCTTCTAATTTTCGAAATGTTGCTGACCAGTATGAAAGTTCTTTAATTTACCAAATAAATAGCGTATACTTCTAGAGAAATTGCTAATAACTGTCTGTAGAGCCTGATTATCCTATTTGCTTTTAACGGATCCTCATTCAGAGATAAATCAGTTTTATCAAGTAATGTACTTTACTAGATTCAAAATAAGCAGTAATTTTAAGTAAAGATTCCAGATTTCACCATCAAGTGTCTAATTGTCATGTTCCCGTTTCTATGAAGATGCTTGCAGCCAGAGGTTATCGCAGCGTGCAGCGGAATTTCGGAAGGTAAGCAACTGAACCGTATTTGAATCTTGTTTCAATACCTTCTAACAAACAACATGTTTTAAAGGACATCTTCAAAGTAACGACAAATGAAATCATCCTGATCAGGATTTGAACAAATATATCGTAGAGAAAGCTTTCAGTTACAAAATTTATAGCTTGAAAATTTGACTGACAAATTTCATTACAAATTTCATAAATTCTTTATTGGAAACTAAACCTTTATACTGGATAAACGTTGTGCTTACATGTATAACGCTGAATATACATTTTTTTATTAATTACTTTTCTTTAAATAGATCAGTTATATTATACATATTGACTGTTGATAATATTGACTTCAGTGCAAGAGAATTTAATTATAATAGAAATAGCGCTGTGGTTCGCTGATCTTTGCACGTGCTTTGACCGTTGTCACGTTTGAATTCTCAAAAAAGAATCGTATAGAATTGGAAACTACTTACGTTGACCTGTAAGACACGTACCAGGGGTGTTCGAAATTCGAAAAGTTATGCAAATGCATATTGCAGAAAATATATCGATGTTGAAGTGTTAAAATTAGACGTAGATCAATGCAAGATTTACAGATATGGGGTTCGTTTGGAACAGCCACACGGTACAATGTAGTTGCATAATAACTATGACCAAAATCCCCACGAAAATATTGATGCTAAAAGGGGGGGGGGTTGAGCTACCCATTTAGCCTCCTCTTGATCCGCCATTGCAAGATGCATCTATCATTTCTCATAATACTATAAAATGTTGTCTTTTCTGAGTATACAAAATTAGTCTTGTCAAACTCTTTGGTATATAAAGGTCAGAGGTATAAAAATTTCCAGGCAAAAAAAAAAACAATTTCGCGTCGTCATCTTTTCTTACTCCTTAATTAAGTGTAATGTAGAAAGTGCAATTTCCTAAAAAAACAGGTTTATTACAGAATTAAGTAGTTTAAGTTACAAACTTATTACCTTAAAATATCACTTTAAAAAATATAATAACAGTGTCTGAGCAACTGAAAAGAGAATTTACATTTTTCGATGAAAAGCTAAGATTAATATTATTTAAAGGCGTCTGTCAATGAAATTAACACGCCAATTAGACCAAAGTTTATGCTGACAGAAGGAATTGAAATACCATGTGTAAACTCGTTAATTTGAATACGGGAATAACGTTTGAATTACTTTTCGAACACACCTCGTTCATCAGAACACGGAGAGTATTTCTTAATAATGTTATCTAGTTTTTCTATATTTGTGATTATTCAAAAAAGGACATGATCTTTCACAAAAGATTTTTCTTGTTATCATCATATATGTCTACTTGATATTCTCCTGTTATTTCAGAAGTCATCACGATTCCTTAAGCATATGGTAAGCATATCATATTTAGTTGTACCATTTTTTTATTTTTCATTTTTGCATATTAAATACAGTGTTGTAAGTACGATTCTGTCTCACACTGATAAACTATTCATGATATAATAAATTTTAAGCTTTTGACCAAATATTTACAGCTGTGTTGTATGAGACGGTTACACCAATGTAAAGAGTAATGCTCAAATGAATTATTAGTTGATAATGGAATACAAATCTTTGAAATTGTGCTCGCAATGAAAGAGAAAAACAGATATCGGGTCATGTAAAGGTTTTGACTAGATCACTATTGAGGCTACATAGCGTGATATTCGAAGATTGACAAAAATGCTATTTTCTCACAAAAATCTGGACAAAAACTGTAAAAATTAGGCATTTTTCCAAACGTTGCTGATCAGCTTTAAAGGTGAATAAAGCTAGTTGTATAAGCAATTAGTAGCCTGATGATTCTACGTTAATACCTATCAACTAATCATCTTTACAATTGAAATGATACATCGATCAATTTCACGAAAGTAACGTTTTTATACTAGATTCAAAGTAAGCTGTTTATTTGTAACCGAAAATTCCTCATTTTACGTCTCGAATTATCATGTTTCCTTTTCAAGCAACGAACTCTGAGAAAGTATATGTTGCAGGTAAGCAGATGAGCCTTATTTGAATCTGATTTAATAATCTTTTTACAGAAAAAAAAATTCTAGAAGGCCTTAGAATTAAAAACAAATAAATGAAATTAAATCGACTAGGTCAAGATTTGAACAAAAATATCGTAGTGGAAGCTCAAGTGGCATTTCTAATTTTAATTTGAGATACCTTAAAGTTAAAATTTAGACTGAAAAATTCATATATGCTGTATTTTTTATTCTGAATTTACGTGGTAACACTAATATACTTGCAATTATTAAGTTTTGAAACTGATCAGCCATATTATACAGGTGATTTTATTGACTTTTGTGCAAGAAAAATCATAACACAACTATCGCTAAGGTATGCTGTTATTGGCACGCGCTTTGACCTTTATTACGTTTGAATTCTCGAAAAAGATCTTTAAAAGCGAAAGGTTGTTTCAAATAGAATTGGAAACTTTTTTATGTGGGAATAACACTCATCTTAATATGGATACTATTTTAATAATGTAATCTAGTTTGCTTTTTAACTAAACATTTCTTCTTATTATTACAATAAAAATGATATTTTCACATAAATATGTCATCTTGATAATATTCTGTTATTCCAGGACCAATCTCCCATCATTTTGACCCGGGTAAGCATATCATATTTAGTTGAACGTTGTTTTGATTTCTCATGTGTGCAGACATACTGAATGCATTGGTGTATAGTTAATGCCTTTCAGTACGATAATATCTTATACTGATAACTTATTCGTTATAATATATCGGATAAGGTCAAGATTTTAACTAGATCACATTCGATGCAGCATAGCGTGATGATCGTAGATTGTCCAAGAAAAAAAAATTGCTAATTTGATGATCTTACTTTACTACTAACGGATCCTATTTGCAATTGGAATGATAAATCAATTTGATTAAAATAACGTATTTTTCTAGAATCAAAATAAGTTGTTGTAATCAAATAACTAAAAAATTCCTGATTTTACAATCAAGTCTGAAATTGTTAAGTTTTCCAGTTTTCCGTTTCTAGCGACGTGCTCACAACCAGCGCATATCACGAATGTTGGAGGTAAGCAACTGATCTCTTTTCCAATCTCTTTTAAATATATTTTTATCGATATTATGTCCTTTAAAGACCGCTTTAGAAGTAGAGACAAATGAATTCGGCCAGGTCAGGATTTGAACAAATATTTCCTAGAGGAAGCTTAGTTAAAAATTAGACTGACTATAAATTTCATAAATGCGATATTGGAAACTAATCCTTTATTTTTTCATTCACTGCTTCAAATTAATAAAAACGATGGTATGCATATAGTATGGAATATGGAACCTTCAATGTGGTATTTTAGATTAATTATATCCCATGTTTAGTGGCGTTTGGTCCCCAGATAAAACAAGAAATAGAATTGGAAACTGTTTATATCGACATATACATGTAGTACACGTACACCACAACACGGATAATATTGCTTAATAATGTAATCTAGTTTTACTATTTATGTGATTCTTCAAAATATAACATGTCCAAATAAATCAGATAATTTTATCACATCATCCTATTTTTTGTATCAATAGTGTATTGAAAGCAGATGCTTTCAAACCAAACGATTTTTCGTTAATTATAATATAGAAAAAGATTGTTTCACGTAAGCCATCTTGATATTGCTCTGTGATTCCAGGCACATTCCCGCTTTCTTCGGTCCATGGTAAGCATATCAAAGTGAAATCTACTTTTACTTTGAACCAGGAAGTAAGATTTCGTTGAATTTCTTGAAAACCCTAACATTATTTTTATGAATTGGCACTAAACATTGTAGACCAGCATATATATATTTCAAGTATGAGTTGCTTTGGTATAATGTTCATGAATTTCAGAGCTCTCATGCACCTGTTTTTTTTCTTTTGTTTTAGTATGTGCTTGGTAATTAGAACATGAATTAGACTAAATTGAGCATGCAAACATTTACTACATCCATAGCTAAATACATTTCTTTACTAAAATCTATGTGGCAATAAGTATTTCCCCCAAAATTCATTTTTGAAATTTTAGCTAGTTTTCGCCATTTGCAATGTTTGCGACCTCTTAAAGATAATGTGTCCTTGAAAGGATAATGTGTCTTTGAAAGGACGCCTTAGAAGCCAAGACGAATAAAATCCGCCAGACCAGGATTTGAACAAATTTTTCGTAGAAGAAGCTTAAAGTATTTCTAATTTTAAATTAGAAATACTTTAATGTTATAAATAAGACTGACAAATTTTATTAATGCGCTATCGAAAACATTTACATTGTTCTGAATTTACGTTATAACCCCAATATATTTGTTGACTATTATTTCTTTTATTATACTGGTGATTATAATGACTTATAAGCAAGAGAAATTAAAAACAGAACGAGCGCTATGGTTTGCGGTTATTGGAACGCGCATTATCGTTATAACGTTTGAATTCTCGAACAAGATCCCTATTGTTAAAAGGGAAAGATTGTTTGAAATAGAATTGGAAACTACTTATATCGAAATCTCAATATGGATAATATGTTTTATTTACTATGTAATTTAGTTTTAATATTTATGTGAGTCTTCAAAATAAGACATGACCGATCGGCTTATCCATTCGCTTATAAATATTTTATTCAACGTATTGGCTTTTAAACTAAACATTTCTTTTTGTTAATATAATATAAAAATATTTTTCTCGTATGTCAAATTGTATTGTTTTGTGATTATAGGAGCAGTCTGACTTCTTCTCTTCCGTGGTAAGCAGATCATATATAGTTTTTTATATATATTGTTTTAAAAACGTTTACTCCCGTCTTTTACAATAATGTTATCGATGCATACTATGAATAGTTATGTGAATTTAGGAGCGTGTTCGTTTAAAAACTATAATAAGGCCAAGTTGGGTTGTTTTAATATCTTGTAGCATACGCATTTAAATATGTACATGTATCGTGATTTAGTTATCAATGTAATATCAGTAAATTTTTGTTGCAGTCTAAACTTTATCTTTTTGACCAAAGTAAACTGTTATGCAATGTTATTTTTTCAACAAGGCAACAAAAATATATCTTTTCTGCTAATTGAAACAAACAACCATCAAAACCATCATGAGCATGGTTGTGCAAATAAAGCTGATCATCATAGTACACGAGTGACAATAAATATTATTGACTGGAGAAAATTATATGCTTGGGAGTCAAATACCAAAATAAGCGCTTTTATTGTCTTCTATTATTCTAAAATCATTTTCATATGCAGTCACAAGTCTAATCATGCCATTAAATCTTCTACTAAAGCATCATATTTATTAAAATGCTATTAGTAACTTTAATTTGCCCAGTTATCGATTTGCCTAATTATATTTACTTTTCAAAGAATGTACACAAAATAACGACTTTATTTTGTAATTTTATTTTACAAAACTGATTAAACATGTATAGAACTGTTTCTGTGATTGCAGGACCAAGCAAGTGTAATTTTAGCTGGTGTGTCGTTTAGCGCATTTGCCCAAGGTAAGGTTATCGGACCAGTAAGAATCTCTTTAGAACACTTTAGGCTTGACCAATTTTATCGCAATATTCAATCAGCTCAATTATATAATCTTGAAAGGATCTCAAGGCAATGCATCCTATCAGTTGATATCAACATAAATTATCAATAACACATGCCTTTTTTAACTTAAACAAATTTCGCTTGTAAGACCGCCGACCATTTTAGGTTGTAGAGCAAATAATAAAGCGGGTTGCTGTTGTTTTTTTTCTCAAAAGGGTTTACATTGTATAAGACTTAATAATATTCGTTTAAAAATCAGCAGAGTTCCAAACTATGTGTTTTAAGTAAAAAGAATGACCAATAACAGTTGTGTTTTACATAAAAGATGAAATATGCATATCGAAAATTGCCAGATTCAGACGACGATCGGTTAATCATATAATCAATTTGGTGAAACGCCATGATAACAGCAGCCATGTCGCACAATTTATATTTTCCGTTAGGTTGCCAACGTAACCATTCATTGTTTTTACTCAAACCTATATCACAAATTATGGCGAGATTGTAAAAAATCAGAATAATCGATCGCGAATGATTGTAGTTCAAATAACTGTACGTTTTAATTTAGATGAAGTCAATTTGACAGTCAAGTCAAGCAAAGTTGTAGATGTGAGGAGTACATGTATAAGGCATGAGAAAGGATATTTTCTGTTTGTAACTTTACGATCGAAATACGATTCACAGTAAACTTTATTCCTAAACTTTGCTTTTAATTTCACAATCAAAGTATTATATTTACAGTGACTTTTATACTGAAACATTCTATTTGTAAATAAAAGTTTCAATGAAAATAGATCTTTCTTAACAATGATTAGTTAAAGTTTATATGTAGTAATGAATTATAAATTATATTAATATGTTTCTTTTGTAGCTCACACAAGCGACAATTATACAATATCAAGAAGCAACTATGCAGGGTACCCGTTGAAAAAGAGTTATGACAATACTCTTTCAGAAGGCATGGTCAATTCCTTCGCCGTAAAAATGAAGTCTGTAGGCGTGTTAGTCTACAAACAAGAGCGTGGGACTGTATTCAGAGTGGGGTCGAAATACGTGATGACGGCATGGCATGTCGTACAACAGATTGTTGGTTCGTGACCTATACATTCTTTCTCTGAATTAGTGTTTTGTATATGTGTAAAATCCATTTCATTTAAACAAGTAATGATATTAAATACAAGATAATAATGTTTAAAATTCACTAGCAAAATTTTGTAGATATTTCTTCCTTGAAATAATATAATCACAGAATTTCAGACAGCACAACATTAATTAAAGTTTTCTTAAAATCATAATTATAATTAAAAAAGTATCTAATACTGTCACAAAATGTTTCATTTTAATTCTGCCTTGCAGGTCAACACATCGCTTTGGACAACAGTCGAGTTTTCGTTAACTTCAATGAATCGCTTGTAGAGCAAGGCGGACTCATTTATTACTTGACCAGAAATATTTTATGGGATACAGAATTAGATGTTGCCGTCCTTGAGATTGCTAATCCCGATAATCGATTACCTCAGGGATTACATCTTAGTTCAGACGAAAATGATTATAGAGATCTAGATGAAGTTTCCTTGATTGGGTACGGTCATCCCAACAAAACAGCCAAACATCTGGATCCAAGATGCCAGAACCTGTCACCTAATTGTGATAAAATAAGCAGAGCTCGTCAATGGTTAAATGAAAACTCTTCGAAATTGAGGACAATGGTTAAACATCCATCTTTAGTTGAAACGGGATACCAAGGTCTTGATCTGTCGGACAAGCTGATATTTGATTGCTATATGCAACAAGGTGGCTCTGGTTCACCAGCTCTAACAAACCAAAATGCCGATTCAGATCGAGTTGTCGGGATGCTGACTCATGAATTACCTTAATTCTATTTCCACCTTGCCGATCATAATCGCATCATGATTAAAGACGAATATCGTTTTGAAATGGGGACAAAGATGTCTAGCATCTATAAATGGATCGCGGAAAAAGACAAAAATCTTGCAAATGATATATTCGGTACAGGGAAGAATGAGTGGGTACCCATGGACCATTAAGTGTTTTAAGCAATTACTTTTTCGGTACTTAAAATGTGTATATCTCGGGAATTAAAAAAAACTACCATTCAACAATAGATTTTACTTCAAAATGGTATATGCTCTACAGAGTTGTCATCGTAATATGAGAATATATTAATTCTATAAGCAGTGATTGAGATTTAATAGCTGTAAGTAGAGTTTAATTATGTATTTCGCTAAAACTGTGATATAGTGAAATAAACGTATTTTTGCATAAGGATATACATGTACTTAACACTCGGTGGATATACTTTAAGCATTTAATATACTTTGACCATCAGGGCATGTGTCTAGCAGATTTTGAAGAAAACAACATATAAATTTTAGCGAGGGACAATAAAAAACACAAAAAACCTTGCAAGGTTTTGTTTTAATAACTTTTTTATTAGGACAGCTTGGAAACTCAAATGAAAATTCGAGTCAAGCGTTGACATCGTTGATCCGAATGGAATACGTCATTAAAGGAAATATTCGAATATAATGTGCTTACCTTGTGAAAATATCCGCACAAGTATCAAAATTTCACGGTTTTATCCGCCATATTGGAAAGCAGCCACACAATTCCTCGCTTAAAGTACGGTAGACACCATTTTGGCTCTACCCCCTAATAACGGTGACAGGGGTTTAAGAGTTTATGAGGCACTTTTTTATAAGAACCTATAAGATCGATTTGTTTCTTGTATAGCGCCAACGTATGTCGTAAAAATGCACCAAAAAGTCGTCAGCGAGTCTAAACAAACTTCTTCCACAGTGTGTCCGTGTCAGCTTCTGTAATCATCACAAATGTTTTAAATAAGAATCTGGAGAGTTTTGTCGGCAATGAAAAATTACGTGGATCCTGACGTCACTATACAGCTTTCCACAGAGCGAGCACGTGATTTCGGCTGTTGAACATGTTGTGCAGCACAATTTTGCCAGAATGGCCACCTCGAAATGTTCAGGGTTGAAGCGCAACTCGCCAGTTGAAAACGTTATATTCGTGGCTTAATAATCTAGATTCGTCACATACAACCATTCGTTAATTTACAATTTTAGTTAATTCTTCTTGAATGACTCAGTTATTTGTTTTAAAACACAATTCGTTTTTTTCTTTGCTAAAACAATATTTTCAACACAGTTTGTTTTCCTATCCTTTATACAATTCGCAACTTTTCATAAAACTTTCTGATCTATTTCGGCAAGTCCGTCGATTTGTTCTTATTGTGGCAAATGATTTGATGGCACGGTGTTCAGGGGCATAATAATTATTGTGTTTCTCAGCTAATTATGTGGTACAATTAGTCTATGCATGGTTAGAACATACACTGGGTGATGTCAGATGTTTTATTAACTGACTCACTTGTTACATTAAAAATTAAGTTGTGTGATCACCATTTGTTTTTAATTGGGTTATTAGATCACTATTTGTATTTAATTAAGTTATATGATCGATATTTGTATTTAATTAAGTTATATGATCGAAATTTGTATTCAATTTAGTTATGTGATCACTTTTGTATTTTATTAGGTTATGTGATCACTATTTGTATTTAATTAAGTTATGTGATCAATATTTGTATTTAATTAGGTTATGTGATCACTATTTGTATTTAATTAAGTTATGTGATCAATATTTGTATTTAATTATGTTATAATGAGATCACTTTTTGTATTTGTAAGAATATCATGAATACACATTGATGTAATATATGCATACACATTGTTGCTTTATCTCAAGAACAGATGTTAATCCATAAAGTTCATTTCATGTCATGTTGGTTCTACCATTCACTTAGAGTTCGTATTGTAAGATTAATTGGGTTATTAGATCACTATTTGTATTTAATTAAGTTATATGATCGATATTTGTATTTAATTAAGTTATATGATCGAAATTTGTATTCAATTAAGTTATGTGATCACTATTTGTATTTAATTAAGTTATGTGATCAATATTTGTATTTAATTAGGTTATGTGATCACTATTTGTATTTAATTAAGTTATGTGATCAATATTTGTATTTAATTATGTTATAATGAGATCACTTTTTGTATTTGTAAGAATGTCATGAATGCACATTGATGTAATATATGCCTACACATTGTTGCTTTATCTCAAGAACAGATGTTAATCCATAAAGTTCATTTCATGTCATGTTGGTTCTACCATTCATTTAGAGTTCGTATTGTAAGATTTCAGCAGCAGTGACATGTCTTAGGGGTTTTTCATGGAGGCTGACATATATAAGACACGCGTTTTTTAATACGACGTCTTTAGAAACTAGCAGCTCTCCGATTTTTTTCATTATAAAACATATTTTTCTGTAACATTATGTGATGAAAACGTATTGCTTTGTTGATATCAGCTTTGTCTTAATCCTGTTTTCAAATTATGTATTCATATCTTTGCAAAATTGATCTGGATTTTTGTCGTTGCACCACATAAGAAAGTTTAAAAAAGTACACTGTCAAATTCGCTTCTTACTTCTAGCTCTAATTCTCTTTTGATCGCCAGAAGTCCTTATGTTACTAACACTTGAGGATCTAGTTGTTTTGAAAATAAGCTGTATGTTACATTATAATCACACACACACATTTTATGTATTTTACTTTTTCGCACCGCATTTCAACCGTGTTAGGAACTCATTTCCTAGCCAAATCAGATTGGTCTACCAAATGCAAAGACAAATCTGATTGGCTGAGAAAGGGATTCCTAATTCCTAAACAGTCCGAAGAGGATATAATACAGCGCTATGCCTCATTCTGGTAGAAAGTTGCGAAAGCGCCAAATTCAAGTATAAACAATCAAACAGTAACTATTTCTGTGATTGATATTTTCTGTAACGATTAATTATTCTAGTAAATACCTTTATATGAGATTTAAGCATCTGTCTAACAGTGTGAGAGCCGGTGCACTTCATTTATATATGACTATTTGCCTTGTTATTATTTTGAAAAAAACTAGAAGGCAACGTCAATAAATTATAGAAAACTTGACTGATTGTTTATACGGGGAAAGCCGCTTTATACGGGGAAAGCCGCCGAAGGCACAATATAAGGGGAGATCACTGATTAGTCTGAAAAGCGGTATCCGCACTATCGCGGTAGTCTGTTGGAAGATAGAACCAAGCGCTGTGTTGGCAATACGAAAATAATTTGTACTTACGAGAGAATTTTCAAAAGCGTTACTCAAGTCATTTTCATGTGTTATTAGATATTTTTAATAAAATTAAATGTAAATATCCTGTTTCCAACAAAATATAAATAAAATGATTAATTATTTACAATTGAATGTTATTAGGGACATTTTAACCCTAAAAATGTAACACATGTTCTTTTTTCTTTTTTCAATTTTTAATATTAAATAGACAACAAGAAATAGCCTGTTTTCAAAAGTATGCATTTAAAATTTTGTGTAAATCATTAAGGATACTTTTTACTGTCAAGATTATTAAAGCATTTCATATGTTTAAACATTTCAAAATATCATGTGATTTGCTAAATGAACACAGTGACAGTCTGAACCCAAAACTTCAGTTAGGTTAAAAAAATTAAATTAAAAAACAGAGAAAAACACAGATAACATTTGTTCATTTGACCACATAACTGACCATTTACACTCAAAGATTGTCAATAAAATTCATCTTAATTTTACAGGAAGCAGAAAATGTAAACTGTTTCTACAATAAGTCAACAAAAAATGTAATGAAACTGACCATTATTACACAAGAACTATTCCAGTATTTGCGAACTACACATACACAAAAAAATTATAAATCTAGAATGTGTTAATTACATTCCGATCTGCAACAAAATATACATAAACTATTAACCTAGAAACACACACTTACAAATGCAAATCAATCATGTAAACAAATTAACAAAACAAAACACATTGTAGCCAATCAGGTAATGTTTTTACAAATTGGATAAATTTACAAGGAGTTTCAGAACTGTTGTTATAGCTGGCACTCATTACAAATCTTTGCATGTCACTGGAGATGGCATATATTTTTTTCCAACTTTTTTTTCAAGTTTTGCACTTAACATGTTTTATTTTCCAAAATCTACAATGGGAAATCCTAGGTACAGTGCTTAATGGACAATACGTTTCATTGTCGATATGCCCCAGAAAACAGCTTAGATCTGCAGACCTTAGACCTGGGTGGGCAAAAGTTTATGCCCAGAATGGTGAACAATACTGCCCAGTGTTAAGACAATACAACACACCTTTTAAAAAAGCTAGACTGATTATCTTTCAGCAAAATGACCTAGTGTTCACAAAAAACATCATAAACTACAGTTTGTACATGCTACATTATAGCATGAGCACAGTGAAGTTTTCCTTTTGTTTTTTTTTTCTAATAAATCTGTAAATAAATGTATGTAAAAAAAAACCTTGCTGTTTTAATTACAGTTTTGTTACCAATTAAAAACAACAGTGTTATCTTTCAAAAAGATCAAATATTACGTGATACCCACTGTTCCTTGTTTTAAGTGTGACAGTAAAGCCTGAATTGGTTCTATAAATTTGCAATTATCTTCTTTGGTAATACTTCTTGGTAGCTTTTCGAAAAAAAAAACACACAAAAATATTGGTTTTGATTTCATATCTGATACGTATGGGTCATGTATTCCTCGCGTTCTGTAGACCTAAACTGCAGAAAATCCATGGCTGCATCGACTGGGCCGTATCGTTGATTGGTCATAATGCCGTAATTCCGTACAGGGCAACACATGTTACTATTGTTAGTTATATTTATTTTGTATTTTAGGTATAAAAAACAAGCTTTCCCCGTAATAGGTAGCACCTATAGTTATATTATGTTTATATTGTTAATTATTTATTAATAAGACGAGATGGTCCTACAGTATTCTTTTACCTTGTGCATAAATGTATGCTGCTCGTTTCAGCTGACATCGAAAATTGCGTTTGTTTCTCTTTATCACGAATAACTGTTCAGACCAATTACAACGCTAGTCCCATTGTTCTGGGAAACGGCTGACGTCATACTTCGAATGTACTTAGCACACTGCGGGGAATCACGTGGTTTTGGTTTGATACCATGCACGGATAATGGCCGACCAAAATTGCCGGTTAGTTAATATTTTTTAGTTATTGTATAGCCCACATCGGTTTATATTTTTCAAGATATAGCCTATCATACGCAGAAGTGAATTTCTGTTCCAGTGGTACCTTTCTGTACCCTCAGAGTTGCGTATATTTCTAGTTTACCCTTTGAATTTGTTTTGTTTACATTGTGTGCTTGGGGTACATTTTTCACGGAAGAACAATTTCTTTTTTATAATTGCTTTAAATGATACATTGCCTTAGATTTTCGTTATTTATATTGTTTAGCGAGTATTCTTTCAAGTGAATTAGATGATTTGGAATTTTTATCTTTGAAATTAAACAAAATACCGGCACAATAAGTAAAATAATATTTGCCACGTAATGAAATTTTATGACATCTTTCACGTACAGGTCATTTATGTTTTGTAGATTAGACAATATATTAAAAGCCCGCGTTCATGTTCAAGCGTGGCACACACATAATTTAAAACGATATAAATATAACTGATGAAATATGACGATACGTCGCTTGTCTAATATGTTAATGTACCCAAATGATTTTCACATCTCGCAAATTGCTTTCATTCATTTCAGATAATAACAAGTACAAAATCGCGTTTGACGCTACAAAGGCAAAAATGCCAGCAGAAAACCGTTCCGCCTCGAACTGCATTCAAATCGCCATCGCCATTCCCACTGTATTAAAGGGTTTTGGCTAGATTTCTAAATAATACGCAAACGAATATGCTTATACGGTTGTTCTAGTCATCCAAAATATAGTACTAGTAGTTTGCTCAATCATTCCGGAAAATTGATCTGTCCAGGCTGCAAATGTTGTAAATTTCCTGTTCATACGTACTTTTTCTTGAGCTAAAATGAAGTCTAGTAAAACATTATGACTGCACCAGCTCATGATTTTTTGCTACGCTGTGCATTACGGTTTTTATGCGATGCTGGTAATATATGTTTTGCAATCTACGCCAAAACATCAAACTAGATCTCCATAACATGTAAAAAAGAAGTTAAATATTTCGACAACCAAAGTAAAATTCCGTCACACGCAGCGTTGCAAAATCAAGTGCTGCTGTACGGTGCGTTGTCTCTCATTTTTGCAAGTGAAAATGGATCTGTCCGGGCTGCAAATGTTGTAATTTTTCTGTGCAAACGTACTTTTTCTTAGGCTAAACTGAAGTTTAGTAAAGAATTATGACTTCATAAAACTCAAATTTTGCACTGAGTTGTCCTCCAGTGCAGACAACTTTTATGCAGTCAATGATTGACTTGTCGTGGCTACGTTATCTTTAAATCAATATTTCTACTACAAATATTTTACGGCATTGAATAAATTTGTAAAATTCAATCCAAACTGGCCCTAACATGAACTGATTATTCAAAAATTTCGGCAAAATTTGCTACTGTTCAGTCATTTATAGGCATAATACAGAAGAACAATTATTATTTAATTGTAATGTGTAACCACATCTCTATCGTTGAGGTATTCAACTATAAATTAGGAATAGGCAGCTTTAAGATGACAGGTTAAATAATTTTACTATAAAAGGAGCACTCGTTAACAGATTATACATTCAGAATTATAAGATTGATTGTACTAACACCTTAGTGATAATTGTGCAAATCTAACAAAATGTGTTATTTCAGATAACCTCTTTCACTTATTGACAGCTCGCAAACATCAACTACCTACGAAAACAAATTCATCCTTTTAACAAGGGTTTAATTTAAAATGAAATCCTTTGGTAGAGTTGTGGTAAACAGTGAGGTAAGATAACGTAGCCATGACAAGGCAATCATTGACTTCAATCACAAGATGTGGGAATAATAGGCTATAGACCACTATTTTAAATCACATAGACTTTTAATACTGTAGCAGCATTTCATCGAATTCTAAATTTACTATTAGGCCAGTCCCTTAAAATCACACATATATCTGAATAGATCGAACTTTGAGAAAAATTAAATCGTACTTACACCATAGAATGACCGATAAACTTTTTCGGCATTTAGGCCAGAAATATATCACCCCGGTCTCCGCGGAACTTCTGTTTACATTTATCCGTCAAAAATACTTGCTACTTTTAAAGGCGGCGACTATAGAAAACAAGTAACCAATTTCACAATTATTTTCTTCGACTTACTACTCAAACTATATATTATCTTAAAAAGATCTTTTTTTTTTAATTCTAAATTTCAATTTTTATTTTCCAGCAATCATTTCTGACTTCCTGTTACAGGCTCGCAAATTCCCTGCACAAAATTGTTTACTTGTCGGATCAACATTAAATAGTGCTCTGTAACCCTGCACAAAATTGTTTACTTGCCGGATCAACATTAATTAGTGCTCTGTAACCCTGCACAAAATTGTTTACTTGCCGGATCAACATTAATTAGTGCTCTGTAACCCTGCACAAAATTGTTTACTTGCCGGATCAACATTAATTAGTGGTTTGTAGCCCTGAACAAAATTGTTAACTTGCCGGATCAATATTAATTAGTGGTTTGTAACCCTGCACACAATTTATTACTTGCAGGCACAAAATTAATTAGTCGTCTATAACCCTGCACAAAATTATTTACAATCCCGATCAACATTAATTAGTGGTCTGTAACCCTGCACAAAAATAAAATCCGATCAACATTAATTAGTGGTCTTTAACCCTGCACAAAATTGTTTGCTTGCCGGATCAACATTAATTAATGGTCTGTAACCCTGCACAAAATTGATTACTTGCCGGATCAACATTAATTAGTTGTTTGTAACCCTGCACACAATTAATTACTTGCCGGATCAACATTAATTAGTGGTTTATAACCCTGCATAGAATTGTTTAAAATCCCAATCAACATTAATTAGTGGTCTATAACCCTGCACAAAATTATTTACAATCCCGATCAACATTAACTAGTGGTCGGTTACTCTGCGCAAAATTGTTTACTTGCAAGATCAACATTAATTAGAGGTCTGTAACCTAAAACCTTTTCTCCCAGTACCGAGGCAAAATTAAATGATACTACAGTCTCAAACTATTCATAAATGTTGAGCAAAGTGGCCAGTTTTAAGATATAATACCGATGAATGTCATCTTCTTTGCCGTAAATTGTGTGGTAGTAAATCTTTTTAATAATAAAACGATTAAAAAGGAGCAATTTTCTTAAGTATTGACCTTAGTAAACTGAAGTTCTTGTTTTAAATCTTATTGTCCGATGTGAAAAATGGTTATAATAAAAATTAACAAAAATTTCGGATTTAGCGTGAAGAATGACTTAAAGTTTCCGAAGATGCCTTTCCCGTGACGTGCTCCATATATACATTTCATTCAACTAGTTAAAGTGAACGAGTTATATAAAAACATGTATATCGTAAAAGCTTTGCAGGCACTCGTAAAGGGCAACAGAATCACACGAGATTCACAAAACAAATCAGTTAAGCCTATTTATTTTGTATGGATGCAAAAATGCTATGTTGATATCCATGTTCAAAATATTGCACAACTGAAGTATTTTGTGATTAAAAGCGTTACGCGTCGCTGCCGGTTAAGCATTCTTGCAGCAAACAAGTTTTAAAGATTTTAAAGAGAATTCCACATACTGCTAAATCATGTTGTTTCGCGCGGGTTTTATTTTCGCTTATTTCGCGGTACGACAAAAGCACGAAATTCCTCCCCAGCGAAATTAAATCATTTAACAGTGTTTCTTTATAGGAAGAAACAGTTGCGAAAATTCATTCCCCCGCGAATGTTAAATACGGGTTTTGCGCGAAAATTCGTCTCCGGGAAATTAAATGATACTACAGTAAACAAAGTGAATAGAAATGTCAAACCAAGCATTCTTGTACTAAACGATGATGCGAATATATTTAAAGACTTATAAATGTAAGGATATTTTTCAGTCTAGCTATGTTTTCTTTACTGTTTAAAAATTTCTTCACGTATATAAAATAACGATACACTGATCACATAAATTCATGAAAGTTTTCATTGAACTCGTTTTGCCGTTATATGGCATGCGGTTAGCACATTAATTACTTAAACTATAGGTTTTATACCATAGTTTAACAGACTTAAAGCCAGGATTTAAGAGTCTTAATCCTATACGCCTTTCCAATAAACAGTTTCGCAGTCCTGTACGAGTTACTTCCCGCGACAGAAAATCAATCCAAAACGAGGCTCTGCAGGATATCTGAACAATCGGACTAATGGCTTAAGCACATAATAGCTAACCTTATCCGCTATATTGCAGGTCTGCGTTCGTCGCCGGCGGTGAAAAAATAAGTTGCTGGTCTGTTATTCTAGCCAGACTTTTTTATGTTTACTATTTGTTAGATATTTAGATTTTTAATGATTTAAGAACATGTACCATTCTTGTTGATAGTAGGCAGTATGAAACGCAATTTGGACAAACATAAGCATTAATTTTACCAATTATGTACAACAATTTCTTCTTAATATCTTTTCTGCTGAAAAAATATTTTACTGGTGTAAATGTTGCAAATTTCTAAGGCTAGTAATGCGCTATTATCCGGAAATCGTGATATGTCAACATCTGGTTACATGATCTGAAGACAAAAAAATACAATCTGAATTTGTTCATACTTACACAATTGAACAATAGAATTGTCCTAAAAATTTAAGGCGTTTATGGTCAACGAATAAATAATTTGAATATTTAAAATGTTACGTATACTTCACAAGCAAATATGATTGATTCTGTCTTGAAATAAAACAGGATCGGAAATCTGATTGTTTGTTGTAGAAGTATCATTCGTAGAATAAAATCCAAGGATTTAGATGCCGGCTTCCAAAAAGATGGGAATATTTATATCACAATATGGTTGAATATCCAATTTAGATTTCTTAGGTTTGACAGATTGTAATTTTGGCATAAAAGCCCAAACTCTTAATTAAACATATATAAAAAGTTTTGACAAGATTTGTTTCTTATTGACGGCTTTTGTTTCTATAACGTGTCGTAATGTTGATTAAGAATCCATTTAAGTGCTAAATCAAATACATTTGCTGGCACATCCAGTAGTTAAAGGACTCCGAAATACTTAAGAATTGGGAGGTGTAGATACCTTGCAAACAGAAATTACACGATCTCTATTGGTCAATGATATCTGCCCCTTTAAGTAATTGACAGATGACCCCATGTGCGAGACAGTTTGACATGTTTATGGCATGCCGCCTTCAAAATCAATCGCCGCCGACATAATCACAACATGATGTCAGTAGTTGAATAGACACGCTAATCCGGAAACGAGACTCAATTAAGCCGTGAAGAGAACCCTGCGACTGTCTGTTAGTTCAAGTCGTTTAGTGTTTAATGCGAGGAATAATGAATTGACACTTTTAGTCAGAAACCTGATTGTTTTATCAATTATTTTCAAAAATATCATGACGCTGATGTATTATTACTAATTCAAAGAGAAAATACATTTTTCAAAAAATAATTTTATGATAAAAATGAAAGTTGTAGGTACATATTCCCTATTACGTTATTACAGCGCGCAATCATTTTTCCTGTAAAGCAGTCACGTGACTGGACAGGGGAGGTAACCAAATAAATTCATCGAATTATTGGAAAGGCGTATAGTCCTTTCCGGTAAGTGTTGTTAGCTCCCTTTGCTGAAAATCCGGTCGCGGTTAATTCTACTTCCGGTAGGCAAATATGATCACCAGATTTACCGAAAGCGCCATTTTTCTTAGTTATGACCATTTATTTTTATTAGATGTGATTATATAATTAATGATTATTCGAATGTTGCTGATTTAATACAGAAATGTTCATTCAATTGGACTACGAGGTACAGTCAGAAAGTTCCCGGACTGGTCCTTTTAAATAAATTATTGACGTCGGATCCTCATAAAATTTAGCATGCATGTATTTCTATTTAAATCTAATATCAACAGCTATGAAAAAGTAGGTTTGAACAAGTATTTGAATTTATTTTTTCACATTTAGCATGTCCACAACCATAATACGGAGCACTTCAGAATTTGCCTTATTTTGCAATGAGATGACTACATTCTTTTTGAAGTTTCTCAGAATAACAGCATCAAGACGTCTTTATTTTTCCGCACGACATCAACGGAACGTTACTAGCAAACAATTACTTAATTTTAGTGTGATCGGCTGAAGTATCGCCATTTCGTGAAGTATATTTTCAGCCGTGTAAAAATTCTGAAGCAAGAAAATGACAACGTTAATTGAACGTACGGAGCAGTGGACAGTAAATAAATTCTCTGCGATGTCTTGTATGACCCCGACTGATACTTGGAAATTCATGAAACAGAAGGATGGTGTTATAAATTGTTCCAGGACTCTTGTGTTTGAGTGGCACAAACGTTTCCGGAAAGGTAGGGCGGATATTGAGGATAATGCGCGAAGCGGAAGGCCGGGAAATGATGCGCGCTTAGTCAAAAAGATTAAGGACGTCCTAGCAACTGATCGGCGCAATTCTCTAGATGATATTGCTTACACTGTCGGGCTGTGTCATGGAAATGTTCATAAAATAGTGACCCAGGACTTGAACATGAATAAGGTATGTGCGCGCTGGGTTCCTCGTCTGCTGACAGATGAAATGAAAACAACCCTTGCAAACGTCATATGAACGTCACGACGTCGCGGAAGTGCTCCGTACATGACATAGTGGGCTATTCTAATGGATCAGAAAACATGTTTATGTTTGTATATTTTACATATATTTATATGTTCTTGCAGTGGAATAGTTATATTTTTATGTCATATATTTAATTACTGAATCGTACGGAAAATAAAAAAGATATCATGACAGTCCTGGAACTTTTTTACTGTACCTCGTACAATAATGTATTTTTCATATAGCTCGCTCATATACTAAAAATGCGAATATCTGAAAGCTGGCCGCCGAAAGCTAGTTAAAATAACCGAATGCGCTGTTGTATGTGCATTTTTCTTAGTTACGACCATTAATTTTTATAAGATGTGATAATATAATGATTGATCATTTAAATGTTGCAGATTTAATACAAAATGTTCTTTTAGATTGACAACAAGATCATATTTAACCATGCACTTATTTTGGTTAAGAAATGTGATTATTTGAACACCGATTATTTTATGTATATCAACTTAACGAATAAGGTTACTGGCTATTATCGCACCTTATATACATATTGCCAACAAGTTTGAATATACATAAGCTGATGATGATATTCACTCATATTAATTAGTACAAATTTGCTGTCATAATTAGTAATGTCATGTCAAAACTAATGTTCCATTTACGGTTTTCTGATGCTTTAATAAGGCATCTGATGTAACAAACACCTAGTATGAAAGGAAACAGTTCACTTCTTATTTTACTTATTATATATAAAATGATAAATTTCCATCGAATCATTAGTTAGCAACATGACATCAAACAATGTTCAGGTTAGCGATATTCGACGATAATTACTTATGCCGTTGCCCACAAAAACATTGCAACACGTTCATTTTCGTTTTTCATTTCTGAATCCCCGACGGAAGAAAAAGTCCGCTTTTAACTTTCATAACTACAGATCTCTTAAATATGAATAAAAGGAAATAATAAAAAGCATGTTTTTCCAAAAGTGCATGCAAAATCGTGAGCGAAAATTATGTTTCAACTTTTCGGAATTAAAACTATAGTTTAAGACCTTAAACTATATGTTTAACAGTTAAACCCTATGTTTAACAGTTAAACCCTATGTTTAACAGTTAAACCCTATGTTTAACAGTTAAACCCTATGTTTAAGACTCTTAAAGCTATAGATTAAACTTTATTTCTCTTAAACATATAGATTAAGGTCTTAAACTATAGGTTTAACTGTTAAACCCGTAGTTTAAGACTTCATTTCACTGTTTTCTCTATTGGTTTCAACTTTTTTGCTTAATCCCATATATTAAAGTTTCATTTTTCTTGTTTTTGTCTTAAAACATTATGATTACGAGATTTAAATTCTTAAACCCGTAGATAGAAGTCTTAAACTATGGGTTTAAGCGCCGTTTGCACATTAATTACTTAAACTATATGTTTAACACTTAAACTCTAGGTTTAACAGCGGACCAATAGAAACTATAGTATTAAGCCGTTCAACCAATGAAATCGCTCTTGGTATTTCACACGTGATTTGCGTTGTTGATAAGGTAAATATGTCGTCTGCTTATGGTTAAACACTGGCGGTAAACGCGTACGGCCATTTGAAAAATAATAATTATTAAGTAATAATAGCCTTAAGCGGCGTAGTGAATTAGACAGAATTATTTTTATATAAATTGACCTGTATATACTTATTTTATTTATGGACTAAAACTGGATCTGTAGTTTTGGATTTGGACAGTATTTTATAGAAAGTTAAAGGAAAGCTAAGATACCCTACCTATCCGAATATGGACAGTTTTGCAGTTTTCTCATTCGTATTCATAAGCAGAAGGAAAGCTTACACGCATTTTATCTCTTTGTTGTTGTTATTTTATTGTTGTTGTTGTTTGTGTTTTGGTTGGAGACGATGGGATCTACCACCATGAGCAAATAACCATGTAGTAAGCCCCGAATTGGCAGATTTCATCTGGTTGGGCAGTACTGGCTCTGCAAGTTTGTCGCGTCATAAAATATAATATTGACGGATAGATTGGATACACAAAATGATTTGACGTGAATAAAAATCATAATTATGCACTGCCGACGTCCGATCAAATAATTTTTATCAAGGTTAGCATTCTCAAATATATTTACTGTATACGTCGTGCAAACAGCATCGTCATTTACATTAACGAAATAAAACAACGTTGATGTAATATTAGCCTGTTCAACAAACATCAGGGATCGACATAACAAGAGTTGTCAGAGGAGACAGCGTGCTCGACTATTCGAATCATTTGAAACAAATGCAATTTAAAGATTAAAACAATAACAACTATGCCCATACATTCATGTTCAATCAGCAAAAATATTAACAAGTGAATGGTAAGAGAGAAATTCATTTCAAATAACAGAAATAATTTCTGTGACCTTGACCTTGGACATACTGGCATGGGTAATATACCCAACACACTGCCTTGTCATGGTGAACATTTGTGCCAAGTTATTTTGAAAACCCTCCATTCAAAACAAAGTTATAGCCCGGATAAGAAAATTCTAGTTTTAGTTACAGTGACCTTGACATTGGACCTACAGGCATGGGCATGGTAAGCAACACACCACATTGTCATGATGAACATTTGTGTCAAGTTATTTTGAAATCACTCTATTCCTAATGAAGTTACAGCCCTGACAATAGAATTCTATTTTTAGTAACAGTGACCTTGACCTACAGGCATGGGCATGGTACGCAATACACCACCCTGTCATGGTTAACTTTTGTGTCAAGTTATTTTGAAATCCCTTCCATTTTTAATAAAGTTATAGCCCAGACAAGAAAATTCTATTTTTAGTAACAGTGACCTTGACCTTGAACCTTCAGGCCTGGGTATGTGCAGACACACTGCCTTGTCATAGTGAACCTTTGTGTAAAGTTATTTTGAAATCCCTCCATTCATAACAAAGTAACAGCCCAGACAAGAGAATTCTATTTTTAGTAAAAGTGACCTTGACCTTTGACCTACAGGCATGGTATGTGACACACTGCCCTGTCATAGTTAACATTTGTGTAAAGTTATTTTGAAATCCCTCCATTCATAACAAAGTTACAGCCTGGACAAGAAAATTCTATTTTTAGTAACAGTGACCTTGACCTTGGATCTACAGAAATGGGTATAGCGTGGACATACCGCCTTGTCATAGTGAACCTTTGTGCAAAGTTATTTTGAAATCCCTCCATTCATAACGAAGTAACAGCTCGGACAAGAGAATTCTATTTTTAGTAACAGTGACCTTTACCTTGGACCTACAGGCCTGGGCATGTACGTGACACACCGTCTTGATATGGTGAACAATAATACTAAGTTATTAAAAAATCCAATAGAAAACAACAAAGTTACAGAGCGGACACGATTTTGCAAGAAAATTCTATTTTTAGTCACAGTGACCTTGACCTTGGACCTACAAGCATGGATATTGTACGCGACACACCGCCTTGTCAAGGTAAACATTTATGCCAAGTTATTTTGAAATCCCTCCATTCATAATGAAGTTAAGGCCCAAGTGTATATTTTGCTTTACACAAAATGTAAGTGAAAAAGGGGCATAATTTAAAAAATATTGGATGCAGGGTTATGGGTCTTGTTGGTTATGATGTAGATTTTGATAGTGAAAATATATTTCAAGTTTCAAGGCAATATCTTAAGTAGTATTAAAGTTATGGGCAAATTGCTTAACACAAAATATAAGATAAAGGGGCATAACTTGAAACATATTGACAGCAGAGTTGTGGGTCTTGTTGGTAATGATGTAGAATTTGATGGTGAATATATATTCCAAGTTTCAAGTTGATATCTCAAGTAGTTTACAAGTTATGGACCAAGTGCATATTTTGCTTAACGCAAAATTTAAGTAAAAAAGGGGCATAACTTAAAAAGTATTTGTAGCAGAGTTATGGGTCTTGTTGGTAATGATGTAGAATTTGATGGTGAATATATATTTCAAGTTTCAAGTTGATATCGTAAGTAGTTTTCAAGTGATGGACCAAAGTGCATTTTTTGTTTAACGCATTTGTTTAACGGGCGCCGACGGGAACGCCGACGCCGACGCCGACGCCGACACCGGGGCGAGTAGGATAGCTCCCCTATTCTTCGAATAGTCGAGCTAAAAACGCATAGTGACCAAAACACAGGAAGTATACGTGTTAATTTTCTTGCAACACAAAAAATGGATCCATAATCGCGAAATTGTTAAATCCCATTGATTAAAGTTTCATTTTACGTATTTTTGTCTTAATACTAAATTAAAACTAAATAATTAAGAAATTTAAATACTTAAACCCGTAGATAGAAGTCTTAAACTATGGGTTTAAGTGCCGTTTGCACATTAATTACTTAAACTATATGTTTAACACTTAAACCCTAGGTTTAACAGCGAGACAATAGAAACTTTAGTATTAAGCCGTTTAAGGTATCGCAAACATTGCAAATGGGGGAAAACAGGCTAAAATTTCAAAAAATGAATTTTGGGGGAAATACTTATTGCCACCTAGATTTTAGTAAATAAATGTATTTAGCTATGGATGTAGTAAATGTTTGCGGGCTCAGTTTAGTCTAATTCATGTTCTAATTACCAAGCACATACTAAAACAAAAGAAAAACAGTTTGCATGAGAACTCTGAAATTCATGAAAAATATACCAAAGCAACTCATACCTGAAATAAGTATATGCTGGTTTACAATGTTTAGTGCCAATTCGTCAAAATAATGTTAGGGTTTTCAAGGAATTCAAGGAAATCTTACTTCCTGGTTTAAAGTGAAAGTGATTCTACTTTCACTTTGAACCAGGGAGTAAGGTTTGTCTTGAATTTCTTGAAAACCCTAACATTATTTTGACGAATTGGCACTAAACATTGTAGACCAGCATATACTTATTTCAGGTATGAGTTGCTTTGGTATATTGTTCATGAATTTCAGAGTTCTCATGCAAACGGTTTTGTTTTTGTTTTAGTATGTGCTTGGTAATTAGAACACGAATTAGACTAAATTGAGCTTGCAAACATTTACTACATCCATAGCTAAATACATTTATTTACTAAAATCTAGATGGCAACAAGTATTTCCCCCAAAATTCATTTTTGAAATTTTAGCTAGTTTTCGCCATTTGCAATGTTTGCGACCTCTTAACCAATGAAATCGCACATGATGTTTCACACGTGATTAGCGTTGTCGATAAGGTAAATTGTCGTCTGCTTATGGTTAAATACTGGAGGTAAACGGCCATTTGCAAAGTAATGATTATAATTATGGCGTTGTTGTTAAGACAGAATTATTTTTATTTATAAATTAACATGTATATACATGATTTCTTTAGGCAATAAAATTGGAACTGTAGTATTTGATTTTGGACAGGATTTCTTAGAAAGATACAGGAAAGCTAAGACCCTCTTCGTATCCGAATATGGACAGTTTTGCAGTTTTCTTTATTCGTATTCAAAGCAGAAGGAAAGGCTATGCGCATTTTATCTTTTTGTTTTGTTTTTTTTTTGGTCGGAGACATTGGGACTCACCATGAGCAAATAACCATGTAGTAAGCCCCGAAGATTTCTTCTGGTTGGTGCAGTACTGGCTCAGTAAGTTTGTCGCGGCATAAAAATATAATATAGATGGATAGACTGGATACACAAAATGATTTGACGTGATTATGATATTTCACTTCTTTGGACCTGAAAAAAATCATACATATGCACTGCCGACGTCCGATCAAATAAATTTTACCAAGTTAAAAATTATCTTTGATATTTTAACACATCGTGCAAACGTCGTCATTTCCAATAGAGAAATTTAATATTATCCTGTTCAACAAACATCAGAGATCGACAAAAACGCGCAGTGTCCAAAACACAGGGAATACTGCAAAAACTACCTCACCGGGTTATCCGATCAACGAATTTTTCGCTATATAGAACAAAGAAGGCAGTAACATTCATGTGCATAACTTTTCTCCTGCTCATCTCAATTCTTAGGTGCAAACAGTTTCATAAAATTTAATCTTTGCTTTATATTTATATATTTATTTCATATAAAATTTCAAATATTGCGATAGTCTGTTTTAGGCTATAGTTAACCATCTCAGCCTCCTATATATTCTATTGAAAATCGTTCAAAATCGGCGATCTGTCCGTTTTTTTAGTGAATTAATTATACTATTTCTATTGAAATAAAAGCTTAGGTGCAAACGGATAAAAAACAAGACAAATTTATCTTTCAACTGATATATGTTTTTCTTTGTAAAACTTATGATGCGATAGTCTGTTTTGGGGGTGAAGTTAGAATTTTTTTTATTTGAAAAAAGGACCCGATACATATTCACAGTGTACACTCGAAAGTCCGACCCTACTTCCGATAGCGCTGACTACATGACATAGAAATCGTGAAGGATCTTGTTAAAAAGCGGGTAAGAAATTGAATAAAGAGTAATTATTTAATTCTTTTACTTTAAATACTTAGACTAGCAAGAAATAGAGTGCATCGAGTTATAAAATGAACGTGATACAACGTTAACTTCGAAAAAATACGATCGATCACCAAAATTTACAAAAAAAATGTCAATCGTGTCACTTCAAACGTCCATTTCAAAGCTTTATTTACATTGTTTGGCCGAAATTCGTTTTACTATGTGAAGTGTATTCATTACTATATCACTTCATGTAGTTAAATCTTGTCCCAACCCGCTAGTTTTCGAAAAACTCGAATTTTCATTTGCACTCTATTTCTTGCTTGTCTAAGTATTTTAAGTAAAAGAATTAAATAATTACTCTTTATTCAATTTCTTACCCGCTTTTTAACCAGCTCCTTCGTGATGGCTATGTGTATAGTCAGCGCTATCGGAAGTAGGGTCGGACTTTCGAGTGTACACTGTGATATTGCGCTGAATCGAAAATCGTTCCCGGGTTAACCTTATTTCGCGGTTGAATGGAGACAGTTTAACAATGTGCCATTTCAGCATTTAAATAAAACTATTTTACTCCAGCTGTAAAATGAAAGAAAAAAGCCAAATCGTAAAAAACATATGTATAATTTTAGTGGGTTATTACACGGCCTCTGTATATTGATATAACGAATTGAACATGGAGGAGCACGTGACTGTTTAGTTTATAGACCACTAAATCAAATCCTATAGACTCCCACTTTAGCAATTCATCAAATTTCGAATTTGCTATTTGGTCAAGCCTTTAAAATCTTATATTTAGAACCAACTTAAAGGCATATTAAAATCCGACTCTTATCATACCATAAATGGTAAACGTTTTCGGCATTTTAGCCCAAGTCGCGGAACTTTTGTCTACAATCTGTCAAAATACGTGCTACTAATTTAATCACGGAATGTGAAAGTATACAATTTTACGATTTTTTCGGCTTACTACTCAAATCATATATTTTCCCAACATCATTTTCTTTTTTACCTTTCAATTTCCATTGTTCTCAATCAATTCTGACTTTCTGTAAAAGTGTTTACATGCCGGATCAACATCAATAAGTGGTCTGTAACCATTAATGGTTATAACATTCGAACAAGTTTTAGCTTTCCAAAAAGCTAGTCGGTCATTAGCACAGCCTTTTAACAAGACGGCAGAAAAGTTTGAATTTTAAGCCACTTTTATTGGATGCCATACAAAAATGTAAGTTTACTTAAAGTTATTTCCTCTTTCAAATGAGATGTATTTAAGCTGGTGTTAAATTTAACCCTGTTTGCGAACAAGTTAATAATTTACTTAGAAGTAAACCAAAATGGACAAGTTTGTCAAACAGTATTTTTGTGTCAGAAAGTGTTAGAAAGCAACGATTATCAAGCTGTAAATATATATCAAAAGCTACAGAATATGTTAAAAACAAAGTTTTTTTTACAGTCATAGGGTGTGAGAGAAAAACGTGAACAGTCTGTCAGAGACTCACAGGTATGATAAAATTGATTCTTTTTGATCTAGAACAATATCGTTAGAATGTTGGTATTCACTAAGTATGTCTCATGACTTCGAATAACAACCTTACGCATTGAATTCAAATTCGCAAAAAGTATGTACTACAGCGCCGTCTTTTTTGTTTTGTTAAAAGGTTATGCTAATGACTGACTAGCTTTTTGGAAAGTAAAATTTTGTATTGTCTATTATTGACAGTTTCATGACCCGATTTGATACTTCTGCAAAAGTATGTGTGTTCGCATGTTCCAAAGCTTATTTTGTTGATTCAAAACCAAATTACAACTAAGTAAAGCTTAAACTTGTAGTGTCTATTATTTTCAGTTTCATTAACCGATTTAAGATTTCTGCAAAACTGTTTGTTCTGGTGTTCCAAAGATAATTTTTACATTCAAAACCTTATCAAAACTTTAGCAACCAGTTAATTAGTGGCAAAATGCAAGATAACAGTTAATAAAGAAAATACCGACGGATGTATCCATATCGAGCTAGATAAACCATGTAAAATATTCCCTGGGATACCCCTGATCCCCGAGTTTCACAAATTGCTGCACAGGTTCGTAGATTCGTGGTCAGCAAAATAAGTAGCCAATCTCTTTTCATTGTTCTCTACACATTTTATTTGCTTTGGTTTAATAAATTTATAAGCTGTACAACTTGTTTATCATTCACAGTGTACATTTACTAGACAAAATCCATGTACATGTATAGGTTTATTGTTCGTTGTCGGAAATATCTTTTTGAGTAATAAGCCTAGCTAATACGATGCCTCTAGGTTTTTATAGATAACGACGGAGTAAGAGTCTATCCATAAATAACGACTGATTAAGAGTCTAATTATCTAAATTATCCGTTCCGTCTGGAACCTTATCTTTGCTTTACATCAAGGTTTATTACTTGTAAATAGTCCACCGGATGTTCCTACTCGGGCTAGTCAAGCAATGGCTGACACTAAATAGTCCCATTTGTTTTGCATTTTGGGGGCATTAATTGACAAGTATGGGCTGAAAGGGACATGTTTAGTAAATGGCATGCTTTTACTGACACACTGATACCAAATTTATGTTTAGAAATGCAATCTATGAAAAAAGGCCCCGGTTTTAAGACGGCATATGTAAAACAGTTTTGAAGTTCACACCGTAGTGAAAAAAACAGACCACCGGATTCAAGATGGCAAATCTCTGTTAATTGATACATGACCCCTACTTTTCTTGCTGGAAATGGATAATACAAACACTTAGCTTTAAAAGCATGTAAGTTAACCCCTTGGGAAATGGTACCAGCTATGATTGCCAGCATGTTGAAGCATGTCATGTTTACTATAGCTTATATAGGGAAATCTATTTACAGGTCTTACACCTATAAGAAGTACAAGTGGAGGGCAGAATTTGAATATTTATATTGTCTGCAATGTTATTTTCCACTAAAATTGTGTGCTGACCAATTCTAAGCAAATTTGAAAGTCAAAAATCAGTATAACTGTGTTGCAGGAGGCAAACTTAGGTTTTAATTAGGTTTGGGGTCATTTTTAACTGTTTTTGCCTTAAAAATGCCACAATTGATACCCTGTGTAGCACATTTTGCATGTGTTAGCTCAAAAAGTGAGTTGCTTTTATTAGTTGAGATGTTTTACTATTATTCATAACCATGTTTTTGAGAAATTTGATGGTTTTCAATTTTTATTAGAAAGAAATGAATTCTTAGGTTTAGGCGCTTGGCCGCAAACGCGTACCAGAATAGGTGTTGTTGGAAAATTCCTCATATTGAGTTCATTTTTGCTAACTGAATGCTGAAACTTGGTAGATATATTGCAAACATCATATTATTGAATAAAAACAGAAAATATAAGATATTGAAAAACACAAGTTTTCTTATAGGTTAATTACTTGTAAATAGTCCACCGGATGTTCCTACTCGGGCTAGTCAAGCAATGGCTGACACTAAATAGTCCCATTTGTTTTGCATTTTGGGGGCATTAATTGACAAGTATGGGCTGAAAGGGACATGTTTAGTAAATGGCATGCTTTTACTGACACACTGATACCAAATTTATGTTTAGAAATGCAATCTATGAAAAAAGGCCCCGGTTTTAAGACGGCATATGTAAAACAGTTTTGAAGTTCACACCGTAGTGAAAAAAACAGACCACCGGATTCAAGATGGCAAATCTCTGTTAATTGATACATGACCCCTACTTTTCTTGCTGGAAATGGATAATACAAACACTTAGCTTTAAAAGCATGTAAGTTAACCCCTTGGGAAATGGTACCAGCTATGATTGCCAGCATGTTGAAGCATGTCATGTTTACTATAGCTTATATAGGGAAATCTATTAACAGGTCTTACACCTCAATGTTTACCGGTGTTCAGGTAGAAAGCTCAAGTTTGGTCGATTATAATATGTCGGTCATCAGGATGACCGACAATAAAAGTGGATCCAGACGATGGTTCTCTAAAGCTGTAGATCATGTTTTGGCCAATCTATTTATAGCTTTTTGTACCAGTTTCGACATCTGTCCGACGGATTTTGGTTTACTTTTCAATATGCGAATTGGAACAAAGCATTGTGATAACTAACAGGTATGGGCTTAAATTTGCAACTTAATTTTATATGCAAATGAAGCACCAGTCATTAAATGCACAAATCATTGTACTTACTAATAGTCATAGGCCTAAATTTGTATCTACATGTAAATTAAATGCAAATGATGCATCAAGCATTGTGTCGATTTCTGTTGAAATTTGGTATTGTTGTTTCGTTTTGCTAATGTGAACAAGGGCAAATTTTATGTAAACAGGCACCGCATCAGAGAACTGATTTCCTCCTTAAGTAAATGGCATTTAGGAGCACCTTCTCCTCATCAAATTTCTTTAAAATCGCGCAGCATTTCAAAGGTATGTTACTTCGCATCTTGCTGATTATATTCCCCTTTAGATTCAAACCTACGCTATTTGTGTATAAACTGTACAAGACAGGCATAGGCCTAAACTACCCAACATCTGTCAACTTGATGACAGAAAGGCCCATGCCTTAGAAGGGAAGGGTACAGACAAAAGAGGTAAAGCATGATGTAGATTGCTGTTGTTATCAGTCGAAATGAATTAACATGGATAGATCACCGCTACACTGCTTTAGCAATTTCAAGAATAAGAAGGTAGGTGATGTAGGTGCATAGGAGCTGTGACCACAGGAGCAGAGACCGCTAACCCCGGCGGTCACGGCTCAAACATAAGGGTTCTTGGACGCCTATGCAATGCCATTAACAATATACTCCTACAATCAGCTCTTCGTTTTTGCATGAAAATCGTTGTCGGTTTGCCTAATACATAATACATAAAAGTCAAGTGTCAACATCCAGGAAATGGCGATATGTTGCGGGATTTCCTCAGGGTATTAAAGCCACGGTTGAGTAAGGAGGTAATACCAGTTAAATGTATGGAATAAGTAGCGCTACACAGAATATGGAAAACAATGTCGTATTCAAAGAACAGGGTGGGAGGCTAGATTTTCAGAAAGGGGTTCGTTGGGGTAGTCTTATGATAATTACATGATAATTTCCAAAATTAGCAACATCTCCGTGAAATTTAAATAATTCTGCATCAAACGAGGTTCGATCACACCCGACCCCCCCCCCCCCCCCCCCCTTCCTTACCCCCCCCCCCCCCCCCCAAAAAAAAAACAAACAAACAAACAAAAAACAACAACAACACAACAACTAGAACAAACAAACAAACAACACAATGACTCTTGATCCGCCCCTAAAAACATTCAATAAGTATGGATGAAACATTATTACCGTTCCATTTTTGTAAATAGAGAAAATCGATGTCAAATTTATGAACTGGGATCCTATTATTGCTTGCAGTATTTCAGTATACTAATGATTTAACCGTTTTATTTACCAAATGATTACATATAATTGTATTATAAATAAGTAACTTTTTCATATCGACATGCCACGTTTATGCAGCCAAAATCATCTCCTCCGCGGTCCCAGTGTTCAAATCGCTCTTGATCGCGCGTGTGATGTCTCTTTAGAATGATTTTACGATTAAGGCAAACGTAGCTCAAAAAGTAAAATCATAATTCGACCCTGATTAGAATAAACAATAATCTTGGGTTGAGGGCAATAGGGTTGTAACTCCACTTTTTTGAAAAATGACTTTTTTGCATAATATGGCTCATTCTATATTAATACATTGTACATAGTATGATTAAAGAAAAATGTTTTTGAAAAAAAAAAACACTAAATATTGCAAATAAGTCCTAAGGCTAAATCTCATATTGAATAAATTTTGTTTGCAATACGGTTGTAACTCAAATTAAAACCGTGTTGCTTAAAAAGGCATTGACTTAACTGGGATGAGTTGTAAGTGGAATAGAGATGTAACTCAGGTTTTATATGTACATAATTTATAAAATATAAGCATGAATTCAAATTGTCATTACTGGGGTTTCATTAACAGAAGTCCCCTTACCAGTTACCATGAACTACGAATGGCTTTAATTGTTGTTGTTGTTAGTTCCCAGTTTTATGTCCCTCCCGCCTCTGAACGAGGACATTATGGTGTGGACATACCAGCTTCCCATGGTGGAGGAAGACCCCAGGTGCCCCTCCGGGCAATTTTCAGGCTCGAGCGGGCACCTGGGTAGAACCACCGACGTTCCGCAAGCTAGCTGGTTAGCGTCCTCACATGAAAGATCTTGACCCTGGTAGGTCTCGAACTCACAGCGGTGAAGGGCAAGTGATTGTCAGTCGGAAACCTTAACCACTCGGCCACGGACGCCCCTCCGAATGGCTTTAAACCAGAATGTTTTGAATATATAGTTGTATTCAAAGATCTCTTTTGCAATAAAAAATCATTGTTCTCATTTATGTCAAATTTTAAGTGGAAAACGGTTGTAAGTCATATATTTATAAATATCTTTTTGGGAAATTATTTTTTAACATTTCTTCTTTATAAGTTTATATGCATATAAACAGAAAAGAATAAACATTCAAATATGAGAATCACAAATTAGTTTTTTGTTAATACTGAAAACTTTTTTTAAAAGTGACTTACAACCGTGTTGCGCTCAACCCACCCACGATATATGCGCTGAGTAGTTTCCCTGATTTTCTCATTTCCCCTAGTTAAGTTAGATATCGGTCGCTAAAACAACCAAATAATCAAATATGCATAATACACGTTTCAAACAGGTTTACAAATAGTTAAAATGGAATGGTTTGACACAAACACCTCGCTTTTTAGGCCGTTTACTCCTTTTGCTGCATTAGCAGCAATTTTTTACTTGTAGAGATTAGACCTTATGAATGCTTTGTGTTTTATGTTCAATATTATTATTTGTTGTTGTTTGTTTTGTTATTTTTTTTTGCTGGTGAGAGTCAAGGGGTGTATTTGATAAATTTCGAAAATTTAAAATTATTATTGTTGCTGTTGTAATATTCATAAATATAGAATTTATATTTTAAGGCACGGAAGCTTAAACGTGTCCAACCAGAAACGAAACAAATTATGATTTTATTAAAGTCGTCTATATGCATTTATCTTTCGGAGGTTGCGTATTTTTCTTAATTGGTATTCTTAATACCATAGTTTAATGTAATTTTGTCGAAAATCTCTTAAACCTATAGGTTAAAGTCTTAAACTATAGGATTAACACTTAAACATAGGGTTTAAGCTGATAAACCTGTAGTTTAAGTAACATTCTGCACAATTTTCTCTTAAACCCATAGTTTCAACTCTTAAACTATATGTTTAACAGTTAAACCCTGGGTTTAAGTCTGTTAAACTATGGGTTTAACAGTTAAACCTATAGTTTAAGTAATTATTGTGCTAACCGCATGCCATACCGTTAGACATTTTATCTAGAGATTTTGACAATTTTCTTTTATCGCTTTTTATGCATGAAACTGCAATAACGACTGTGGAAGGCCCTTGAAATTTAATTTAAAAAAAAATAAAATTTACGCAAATTTTTTTTAGATTATAGTCCACGCCTCTTGTAAAATAACACTTGAATAAGAAAAAGTTTAATCACCACAATTTATGAACGCCCGCTATCTCTGAGCACAGTTTGTTTTGGAGTGTTAACGACGTACTTAGGCCATGTTTGTTACTTGTTTTTAACGACGGCTAGGTTCTCACATGTGAGAAAAAGCAAGGAGTTTGATCGCAAAGCTCAATCGCTGGTACTTCAAATTTTATGCGGTAAACTCCACTTTAATAACCACCTAAGGAAAAGTATTTTTAAAGAAGGGAAAGGGCATAACTCCAGAGCATTAAAACTGCGCAGGCACTGACAATCGCAGGCTTTGAAGTTCGTTGTTTTCCGGTTTTCCGTTAAATACGATTTATATTGGTTTTGAAATTCGCGAATTACTACTACTACGTTTATGTATAGTTCTTCATTTCGATAAGCCCACAAAATCCACGTAGTACCTCATGAATATCAATGGTTTCACAAAAGTGAAAACTTAAAATGGGGCTATGAACCGGCTGTATTAGTATAGAGGTAGACTTAATATCCGGGTGATTTTACCGTATGTTTATATTCTTATTATGTTTTACAGATAATTCGCGTTTTAAAATTCATTAGCCAGAGAATGCTTTTGGTGTTTTCTGCACGTGGATCCAATCTGCTTAAAGACGATACGGGTTGTTTCCGATTTCACAACATAATGAATTGTATATGTGCACCGTTTACATATATTACGTCAATTCTAGGGTTGTTAGTTTCAAGAAAATGTAATTTGCGCAATGTGTTAGAACGGAGAGACACCTTTCTTAGATCATAATTGTGAATAATCTTATATTGGTCTCTGTTCAACGATTTCGAAAATCTCCACCAGAGGGCACTTCTACTTCATTCACGTATTTGTAGGCTAACGGTGAGAGGCGTAAATATCCTCTGCGTGGAGATTGAATTTCGAATGTTTCAAGCAAAACGGTGAACGCGTGATATTCATTACGTTGTGAAAACGGAAAATACCGCAATCGCCTTTAAAAGTAGGAAGCGAAAAAACCGTGATTAGCGCGTCTAAAATATAGGCTTTGTACTATTATGGTCACTCTAGAAGTCGATTTTTGTCCTAACTTGGTCAGCACTCATTGATATATTTGAGCTTTGCCGTAATCATACTCATAAACTAAAGTGATTACCGCGTCAAAAGTATAATAACTTTTAAGGGTCACTCTAGAAGTCCACGTTGTTGTAATCGGGCCAAACATCATAAAACTGACAGTGGAGACCAGTCTCAAATCGGATTGGCTGAAATGACTAGTCGTCTTTTAGGAAAATCAGATGCTTGAGATTCGAGACTGGTCTCCTGAATTAGTTTTATGATCTTGGACCTAGGTCAGCATTTATTGATATCTCCGAGCTCTATCGAAATCATACTCATAACAAATCTGCCAATTTAGTATCGGTTTAACTGATAAATGTTTGAATAACTATGGGATAACAACGATTGATCCTGGTAGCAGAAGTATTTAATTACCAGGGGCGTATAGAGAGATGGAATTTTCATGTGAGCAAAGTTGATTTTTTTGGGAAGGCGCGTAACTTCTCGCAATTTATATTATATTAGTAAAACATTTACGAGGACTCTCAAATAGTTAAGTTCAAGCCGAAAATAGTTTATGCCAGTTATGTATATGATCAGCAGAGGTAAAGATCGTTTCTGAAAAAAAAAAGGGTAGGGTAATAGTGCCTCCAATAGGGGTCGAACCTACGGCTTTAACAAACAGTCAAACAGCTATGCCCAAGATCATAAAACTATATCTGGTCCAAAACTCAAGCATCTCATTTGCTAATTTTGAAACCAGATGCCATTTCAGCCAATCAGATGCTTGAGATTTGAGAAATTCAATGGTATCGAATCTCAGTTATATGATCTTGGACTCTGGTGATAACGCAGGCTGCCCCTGACAACATACCACGTACTGGATACGCCTTATCATTGTTTACCCTGGATACGGTTTCAACAACAAATTAAGCTTCTGATAAAAATCCGAATCCTAACTAATTTAAAGCTCTTAAAGACGAGTTTGAAGAAGTGTGTACACTAACGCACGCAATAAAATTGCGAGTAAATTAAATAATATTTTATAGTAGCAAATTCAACGAGTGACTTGACTCTGTTTGCAGTACATGCTAAAAGAAACTACTGCAATTAATAAATATATTATTGTATAGCTTACACATAAATAGAAACAATCAGGAAAGATTAATTTGCATAAAAACACACACATATTTACAGATTTAATTATTAAGAAATGGGAGCAGTTGATAGTTTTAAGGGCGCCGGACTGTTTGCTAAAGTTGCCCTAGTGTTGCTGATTGTCGCAGCTCTGTTCACTTGGATAGCCTACACTTGCACGGGTTGGGGAGAGGACACAATATCCGGAAGGCACATTGGATTGTGGAGAATATGCTCAAGTAACGCTTATACACCGGGATGCGCCCCTACAGATGGATGGGCGAACGGTAAGTGATTTTCCTGTCAGAGCATTAATAGATGACCAACATAATTTTTTTACAAATTTGATAAATATCATGTGATTGAAATGGTGGGGAATTCATATTCATAAAAAGATTAACGATTTTTTAGCAATAAACTAATAATAAATGTGTCAATAAGTAACTGATAATTGACCAGATATAGTGTTTATTGATTGATTAAAACTGCATTTCAATGAAAAAAATGAGTTTATAACATTTCCTATCAATGTGTTTGATTTGCCTGCTTAAATGTTTTGTTCTAGATGAACACTTTCTGGAGGAGCGTTATCTTTAAATATTATTAGTTAGGTTAAGCATAAAAAATTACACAATTCTGTTAAAATGTCCAGTTGTAGCAGCTTGTATTGTAAATGTATAAATTTGGTTTAGGTCTACTCTTTTTCTAATCATTCCACGAATAATAAAAGCTAATTCAAAAGGGTTTTAAGCAATATTGTAATATTTTGATTTTAGATTGGTTCGCAGCGGTTCAAGCTCTCGTGACGTTTGGATTTTTCGGGATCAATGTGGCGCTTTTTCTGCTCATATTGTACATGTTTGTGTCGAGCTGTCAGAAGAATGGAGAGATCGCCATGGGAGCCGCTATTGTATGCTTTGTAACAGGTATACTCATGTGGTATCAAACTATATGGTAATCAAACTATAAAACGGCGTACCCGAAACGTGTTGTTCAATTTATTGTTACTCCTGTGTATGATTTATTAGGTTTGAGTTAAAATTTATTGACCTAGTACAAAACAGTCAAGTATAAAATTAATTTATTATCAATTCAGTGTTTGGTTCAATATGTATGTTGAAGGCCTTACCCCAGCAACGACAGCAAACCCTGCCCTACCAACCCAGACATATCTATAGTGAGACCATGCCAAAAAACCAATCTACCGCAATCTCAGCAACCCGATCAAATTTAAACCGAGACCTGAACCCCAACAACTAAGGTTAACTTGTATTGAACACAGCCACTCAGGCAAATCTATACTAAGATTTTGTCAGCATGGGTCCAGGCCCACTTATACTGAGACCTCTACCATGCAACCCAGACAAAATTCTAGCGATATCCGATATTTTTCTTTCTGGTAAGACTGGTGTAGGGGTCAAACTGAATGAACTTTTTGACAGCTTGTTTGTCTAAAATGATACGGTGATAACGCTCAGGATGATAAAATATCGGCGGTATGAGGAAAAATGACGCGTATACCCTCGACACCGTGATTCTAGAAGCTAATTGTCACAAAGAAAAGTTCTTCATTGAATTAAAACAAACGTATAAATAAGTAAAACAACGACAAAATCAACAACTAAATAAATGTTTTAAAGCTTGTTACCTCTTATTTTATAGGCGTGTTATACCTGATTGGAGTCATCGTGTTTGCGGCTGAATTCAAAGATGACTACATCGACTTTAATTCCCCACCAGTGGCAGGAATCACTACAGCCCAAAACTACAAGTTGAGCTACAGCTTCGCTCTGTCCGTGGTGGCCTTAATTCTGGAACTCGTAGCTGGTGTATTAATTATACTGGACTCAAAGAAAGGTGGAACTTCGCCGTCGGCATAATGAAATGTGATATAATACACAGACACCTGTTTAGAGGTCCTTAATAAATGCGCGATCTGTATCACGAGATGCAACTTCAATCACCCAGAACACAAAATATCCCCGTTTTCGAACAAAAAAATTCGTGTTATATTAAATAACTAAAGATAACAAACTAAACAGATCTCGGAAAAATACATCATCCCAGTTGCACGCCAATTTCAAAGACAAAACGTTACTTACCGAACAAATATTGTAGATGTTGGTCGATAAATAATTTATCTTTCCGATGAGACCAGAAACTAAACATAAATCCGTTTATTAGCAGAGAAAATCCAAATTTATTATCAAAATCACTGAAGTTTTCACATTTTTGTCCGCGGAATCTGTTCTTTTCCGAAATTATGCAAATTACGTCATTTCCGGAAACGCCCATAGTTTCAAGAAATGAGTAAATTAAAAAAATGAAGAAATTATTTGACAATCGTTTGAAACAAACCTTGAAAATAACAAGCAATCTCGGTAATTGTCTGTTGTTTTGATGGTCAAAATTCTATTTACTTGATTTTTATTTAAATTACACATTGTACATACAGGAAACATACCGACGTTTTGCGGACGTTCAGAATTTTCCATTAAATTTAACGGGGTTTTTTAACCCGGCTCTAATGCGCAGCCAAGTCGTTTTTCAAATAAACCGGGCTTAATCGGAAAAGAAGAGATTCCAAGTGAAAACTTCCATAAATTTTGATAATAAATTTGGATTTTCTCCACCAATAGACGAATTTGTGTTTAGTTACTAGTGTCATAGGAATGATTAATAAAGGATCTATCAACGGGAATCAACATTTGTTCGGTAAGTTACCATTTTGTCTTGGAAATTAATGTGCAAATGGGATCATGTACTTTTCGTGATCTGTTACTTTGTTATCTTTAGATAATTTAGGATAGAGAGAAATATGTTTTTTCGAACACGGGGATATTTTGTGTTCTGGGTGATTGTTGTTACATCTCTTGATACAGATCGCCCATTTATTAGCTGAAATTGACCAAACTTGATACTAGAGCCTTGTTTTAATCCTACATGGCTCTATTGGCATACTGGACTGAAAAGGACCTCTCAACAGGTGTCTGTGATATAATAGACACGTCACAACTGTGATATTTATCATCTAGTTAAAAATACAATGGTACATATTCGGCGATCTCCGTCAAGTTTCGTAGAAACATGATCCGAGGGAAAATGTCTTCTGTGACAGTTTTTTGGCATTTTTGTTGATATTTTAAGAAAAATCATCCTGTATCATTTTCTGTAAAACAAGTTTATTTTGTTACTAATTGCAACCCACCAGCTGTTGAGGATTGGAGTTTGAGAGATATCGAAAATAACCAAACTGTGCCTAAGATCATAAAACTTAATCATGAGACCGGTCTCAAATCTCAAGCATCTGATAAGCTGAAATGGCGACTGGTCTCCAGTCTTAGTTTTATGATCTTAGGCAATGTTTTAGAAAAGTATTTTAAAGTGTGTGCATTACCCCACCAAAGGAACATGATTGCGTTCCCTTAAGCACATTTAATTACATGTACGTAAAAGCATTGAAGGAAATGCAGTTGAACTTGCAGCTTGTTATTTTTGATGATATTATTTAAATTGCTACAACAATTCTGAGTAAGTTTTAATAAAAATCATCGAGAGATAATCCCATCTTCACTGATCCTGATAACCGAGTAGTCAAGGTGTCGATCACGGGGTTTTTAATTATTACGTTGATCGAGTTTGCTTTTTTCATATTTGTGCGGTATCTTAAAAAGATATTAAACTTGCAATATTATATAAACATTATTCTTCAATCTCTGGAGGCTTAAGTGCATGTTGATAAATACTGATGATATATATACATCTTTAACGTCCCATGTACCAATTCAATTCCAAATGTCCCAGGTCCATGGAAAACGTTGCTCACACAAAGTTCATAATGTTAAAATAACTTTTAAACATGTCCGTGAAGTACGCGGGGTAACGGGCTAGCAGTCTAGCGGGCTAACAGTGTGAACTGAGCGGGCTAACAGTGTAGCGGGCTTACAGTGTGAACTGAGCGGGCTAGCAGGCTAGCGGGCTAACAGTGTGAAATGGGCGGGCTAACAGTATAGCGGGCAAGCGGTGTGAACTGGACGGGTTGGCGGGCCAGCGGGCTAAACTTTAACACTTCATTGAATCAACATGAAAACGTTATGAAACATTTCCCAGCAGTGTGAAGTGAGCGGGCTAACAGTGTAGCGGGCTAGCAGAGTGAACTGGGCGGGCTGGCGGGCCAGCGGGCTAAACTTAAACACTTCATTGAATCAACATGAAAACGTTATGAAACATTTCCCAGCAGTGTGAAGTGGGCGGGCTAACAGTGTAGCGGGCTAGCGGAGTGAACTGGGCGGGCTGGCGGACCAGCGGGCTAAACTTAAACACTTCATTGAATCAACATGAAAACGTTATGAAACATTTCCCAGCAGTGTGAAGTGAGCGGGCTAACAGTGTAGCGGGCTAGCAGAGTGAACTGGGCGGGCTGGCGGGCCAGCGGGCTAAACTTAAATACTTCATTGAATCAACATGAAAACGTTATGAAACATTTCCCAGCAGTGTGAAGTGGGCGGGCTAACAGTGTAGCGGGCTAGCAGAGTGAACTGGGCGGGCTGGCGGGCCAGCGGGCTAAACTTAAACACTTCATTGAATCAACATGGAAACGTTATGAAACATTTCCCAGCAGTGTGAAGTGGGCGGGCTAACAGTGTAGCGGGCTAGCAGAGTGAACTGGGCGGGCTGGCGGGCCAGCGGGCTAAACTTAAACACTTCATCGAATCAACATGAAAACGTTATGAAACATTTCCCAGCAGTGTGAAGTGGGCGGGCTAACAGTGTAGCGGGCTAGCAGAGTGAACTGGGCGGGCTGGCGGGCCAGCGGGCTAAACTTAAACACTTCATTGAATCAACATGAAAACGTTATGAAACATTTCCCAGCAGTGTGAAGTGAGCGGGCTAACAGTGTAGCGGGCTAGCAGAGTGAACTGGGCGGGCTGGCGGGCCAGCGGGCTAAACTTAAACACTTCATTGAATCAACATGAAAACGTTATGAAACATTTCCCAGCAGTGTGAAGTGGGCGGGCTAACAGTGTAGCGGGCTAGCAGAGTGAACTGGGCGGGCTGGCGGGCCAGCGGGCTAAACTTAAACACTTCATTGAATCAACATGAAAACGTTATGAAACATTTCCCAGCAGTGTGAAGTGGGCGGGCTAACAGTGTAGCGGGCTAGCAGAGTGAACTGGGCGGGCTGGCGGGCCAGCGGGCTAAACTTAAACACTTCATTGAATCAACATGAAAACGTAATGAAACATTTCCCAGCAGTGTGAAGTGGGCGGGCTAACAGTGTAGCGGGCTAGCAGAGTGAACTGGGCGGGCTGGCGGGCCAGCGGGCTAAACTTAAACACTTCATTGAATCAACATGAAAACGTTATGAAACATTTCCCAGCAGTGTGAAGTGGGCGGGCTAACAGTGTAGCGGGCTAGCAGAGTGAACTGGGCGGGCTGGCGGGCCAGCGGGCTAAACTTAAACACTTCATTGAATCAACATGAAAACGTTATGAAACATTTCCCAGCAGTGTGAAGTGAGCGGGCTAACAGTGTAGCGGGCTAGCAGAGTGAACTGGGCGGGCTGGCGGGCCAGCGGGCTAAACTTAAACACTTCATTGAATCAACATGAAAACGTTATGAAACATTTCCCAGCAGTGTGAAGTGGGCGGGCTAACAGTGTAGCGGGCTAGCAGAGTGAACTGGGCGGGCTGGCGGGCCAGCGGGCTAAACTTAAACACTTCATTAAATCAACATGAAAACGTTATGAAACATTTCCCAGCAGTGTGAAGTGGGCGGGCTAACAGTGTAGCGGGCTAGCGGAGTGAACTGGGCGGGCTTGCGGGCCAGTGGGCTAAACTAAAACACTTTATTGAATCAACATGAAAACGTTATGAAACATTTCCCAGCAGTGTGAAGTGAGCGGGCTAACAGTGTAGCGGGCTAGCAGAGTGAACTGGGCGGGCTGGCGGGCCAGCGGGCTAAACTTAAACACTTCATTGAATCAACATGAAAACGTTATGAAACATTTCCCAGCAGTGTGAAGTGGGCGGGCTAACAGTGTAGCGGGCTAGCGGAGTGAACTGGGCGGGCTGGCGGGCCAGCGGGCTAAACTTAAACACTTCATTGAATCAACATGAAAACGTTATGAAACATTTCCCAGCAGTGTGAAGTGAGCGGGCTAACAGTGTAGCGGGCTAGCAGAGTGAACTGGGCGGGCTGGCGGGCCAGCGGGCTAAACTTAAACACTTCATTGAATCAACATGAAAACGTTATGAAACATTTCCCAGCAGTGTGAAGTGGGCGGGCTAACAGTGTAGCGGGCTAGCGGAGTGAACTGGGCGGGCTGGCGGGCCAGCGGGCTAAACTTAAACACTTCATTGAATCAACATGAAAACGTTATGAAACATTTCCCAGCAGTGTGAAGTGAGCGGGCTAACAGTGTAGCGGGCTAGCAGAGTGAACTGGGCGGGCTGGCGGGCCAGCGGGCTAAACTTAAACACTTCATTGAATCAACATGAAAACGTTATGAAACATTTCCCAGCAGTGTGAAGTGGGCGGGCTAACAGTGTAGCGGGCTAGCAGAGTGAACTGGGCGGGCTGGCGGGCCAGCGGGCTAAACTTAAACACTTCATTGAATCAACATGAAAACGTTATGAAACATTTCCCAGCAGTGTGAAGTGGGCGGGCTAACAGTGTAGCGGGCTAGCAGAGTGAACTGGGCGGGCTGGCGGGCCAGCGGGCTAAACTTAAACACTTCATTGAATCAACATGAAAACGTTATGAAACATTTCCCAGCAGTGTGAAGTGGGCGGGCTAACAGTGTAGCGGGCTAGCAGAGTGAACTGGGCGGGCTGGCGGGCCAGCGGGCTAAACTTAAACACTTCATTGAATCAACATGAAAACGTTATGAAACATTTCCCAGCAGTGTGAAGTGGGCGGGCTAACAGTGTAGCGGGCTAGCAGAGTGAACTGGGCGGGCTGGCGGGCCAGCGGGCTAAACTTAAACACTTCATTGAATCAACATGAAAACGTTATGAAACATTTCCCAGCAGTGTGAAGTGGGCGGGCTAACAGTGTAGCGGGCTAGCAGAGTGAACTGGGCGGGCTGGCGGGCCAGCGGGCTAAACTTAAACACTTCATTGAATCAACATGAAAACGTTATGAAACATTTCCCAGCAGTGTGAAGTGGGCGGGCTAACAGTGTAGCGGGCTAGCAGAGTGAACTGGGCGGGCTGGCGGGCCAGCGGGCTAAACTTAAACACTTCATTGAATCAACATGAAAACGTTATGAAACATTTCCCAGCAGTGTGAAGTGGGCGGGCTAACAGTGTAGCGGGCTAGCAGAGTGAACTGGGCGGGCTGGCGGGCCAGCGGGCTAAACTTAAACACTTCATTGAATCAACATGAAAACGTTATGAAACATTTCCCAGCAGTGTGAAGTGGGCGGGCTAACAGTGTAGCGGGCTAGCAGAGTGAACTGGGCGGGCTGGCGGGCCAGCGGGCTAAACTTAAACACTTCATTAAATCAACATGAAAACGTTATGAAACATTTCCCAGCAGTGTGAAGTGAGCGGGCTAACAGTGTAGCGGGCTAGCAGAGTGAACTGGGCGGGCTGGCGGGCCAGCGGGCTAAACTTAAACACTTCATTGAATCAACATGAAAACGTTATGAAACATTTCCCAGCAGTGTGAAGTGGGCGGGCTAACAGTGTAGCGGGCTAGCAGAGTGAACTGGGCGGGCTGGCGGGCCAGCGGGCTAAACTTAAACACTTCATTGAATCAACATGAAAACGTTATGAAACATTTCCCAGCAGTGTGAAGTGGGCGGGCTAACAGTGTAGCGGGCTAGCAGAGTGAACTGGGCGGGCTGGCGGGCCAGCGGGCTAAACTTAAACACTTTATTGAATCAACATGAAAACGTTATGAAACATTTCCCAGCAGTGTGAAGTGGGCGGGCTAACAGTGTAGCGGGCTAGCGGAGTGAACTGGGCGGGCTGACGGGCCAGCGGGCTAAACTTAAACACTTTATTGAATCAACATGAAAACGTTATGAAACATTTCCCAGCAGTGTGAAGTGGGCGGGCTAACAGTGTAGCGGGCTAGCAGAGTGAACTGGGCGGGCTGGCGGGCCAGCGGGCTAAACTTAAACACTTCATTGAATCAACATGAAAACGTTATGAAACATTTCCCAGCAGTGTGAAGTGGGCGGGCTAACAGTGTAGCGGGGTAGCGGAGTGAACTGGGCGGGCTGGCGGACCAGCGGGCTAAACTTAAACACTTCATTGAATCAACATGAAAACGTTATGAAACATTTCCCAGCAGTGTGAAGTGGGCGGGCTAACAGTGTAGCGGGCTAGCAGAGTGAACTGGGCGGGCTGGCGGGCCAGCGGGCTAAACTTAAACACTTCATTGAATCAACATGAAAACGTTATGAAACATTTCCCAGCAGTGTGAAGTGGGCGGGCTAACAGTGTAGCGGGCTAGCAGAGTGAACTGGGCGGGCTGGCGGGCCAGCGGGCTAAACTTAAACACTTCATTGAATCAACATGAAAACGTTATGAAACATTTCCCAGCAGTGTGAAGTGGGCGGGCTAACAGTGTAGCGGGCTAGCGGAGTGAACTGGGCGGGCTGGCGGGCCAGCGGGCTAAACTTAAACACTTCATTGAATCAACATGAAAACGTTATGAAACATTTCCCAGCAGTGTGAAGTGGGCGGGCTAACAGTGTAGCGGGCTAGCAGAGTGAACTGGGCGGGCTGGCGGGCCAGCGGGCTAAACTTAAACACTTCATTGAATCAACATGAAAACGTTATGAAACATTTCCCAGCAGTGTGAAGTGAGCGGGCTAACAGTGTAGCGGGCTAGCAGAGTGAACTGGGCGGGCTGGCGGGCCAGCGGGCTAAACTTAAACACTTCATTGAATCAACATGAAAACGTTATGAAACATTTCCCAGCAGTGTGAAGTGGGCGGGCTAACAGTGTAGCGGGCTAGCAGAGTGAACTGGGCGGGCTGGCGGGCCAGCGGGCTAAACTTAAACACTTCATTAAATCAACATGAAAACGTTATGAAACATTTCCCAGCAGTGTGAAGTGGGCGGGCTAACAGTGTAGCGGGCTAGCAGAGTGAACTGGGCGGGCTGGCGGGCCAGCGGGCTAAACTTAAACACTTCATTGAATCAACATGAAAACGTTATGAAACATTTCCCAGCAGTGTGAAGTGGGCGGGCTAACAGTGTAGCGGGCTAGCGGTATGAACTGGGCGGGCTGGCGGGCCAGCGGGCTAAACTTAAACACTTCATTGAATCAACATGAAAATGTTATGAAACATTTCCCAGCAGTGTGTAGTTGCCGGGCTAACAGTGTAGCGGGCTAGCAGAGTGAACTGGGCGGGCTGGCGGGCCAGCGGGCTAAACTTAAACACTTCATTGAATCAACATGAAAACGTTATGAAACATTTCCTAGCAGTGTGAAGTGGGCGGGCTAACAGTGTAGCGGGCTAGCGGTGTGAACTGGGCGGGCTGGCGGGCCAGCGGGCTAAACTTTAATACTTCATTGAACTTTAATGCTTAATTGAATCAACATGTCAACGTTATGAATCATTTCCTAGCAGTGTGAAGTGGGCGGGCTAACAGTTTAGCGGGCTAGCAGTGTAAACTGAGCGGGCTGGCGGGCCAGCGGGCTAAACTTCAATACTTAATTGAATCAACATGGAAACGTTATGAAACATTTCCTAGCAGTGTGAAGTGGGCGGGCTAACAGTGTAGCGGGCTAGCAGTGTGAATTGAGCGGGCCAGCGGGCCAGCGGGCTAAACTTTAATACTTAATTTAATCAACATGAAAACGTTATGATACATTTCCTGGCAGTGTGAAGTGGGCGGGCTAAAAGTGTAACGGGCTAACTTCTCGTTGTCATGGCAACACCACTTATCAAAATTTTATTTTAGTATTGTTCTTGGACAGTAGTAAAATGATAGTTGTTTGTTTATCCGAACATAATTATGAAATAAGAATGTGACAAATATACTGACAATAAGATATCCCATTCAACATACTGCTGTCATTGACTCCCAGTTTTGCGGCATTTTCCGCAATTTCTGAATCTACATCACTAAGATAAAATCTGCCGTAAATCAGGAGGCCTAATGGTTGGGGCTAAGAACCCACAATTATGGGATTTCCTTTACGAAATTTCGCACATTCCAAAAATGAAAACATCATTTTTGATCATCAGGACTTATTTTTAACCTCTCCTCCGTTTTGTACGATACAGACCTCAGGTGCCATTTCGGACAACTTTCAGGCTCAGACGGGCATCAGTCTTTGGTATAACCACCCACATTCCCCAAGCTAGTTGGTTAGCTTCCTTACATGAAAATATTGACTGTGGTAGGCCTCGAACTCAGAGCTGCAAGGGACAATTGATTCCAGTCGGAAACTTTAACAAAGTTATTTTATGAGGGTCAGTTTGTAGCGTTGTAAACTGATCCCCATAGAATAATGATCCCCCAGTCATTATTTTACATAGAATAGTGACTCCCTGGTCATAATACTATGACCGGGAAGTTATAACATTTTATGGATCAAATCGGGTGAGGGGTCATTATTTAATGAGGTGTCAGTATTTTCAGGAGTCATTATTCTATATAAAATAATTACAGGGGAGGTCATTATTCTATGGGGTCAGTATACAACGTTACATTCGCCTTCAGCATGGTACTGTTGGGGCGGTCTTCATGCCGCAATCTTCTTCATCGTCTTCATCCTGGTTTTCATCCATCTAAATAGCTCCTGGATCGATTACCCCGGCAAAACGTTCCTAGCTCCCGGGTGAAATCACAAAATCACCGACACCGCCAGGCAAGCCTGGCTTCCGACTGAAATAACAGACCAGGGGCGTAGGCAAGTTTTGGATATTGGGGCGGCGATTTTTTTTTAGAGATTTAAAAAGTGAAAGATTAAAACTAGAGGTGCACGAACTATTATTTGGTTTGACAATCAAATTAAAAATAAATTGTTTGTTCTTGCATTTCGAATATCAATGAATAATTAAAAAATAACAACATAATTATTTCCCGGTATGAACAGATCGTAGCTGACATGATCTGTAAAGAAACGAAGCCAACATACACATATAATGTCATTGTGGCGCAGGAAGAGGTGACCAAGACTTGCTGCAAATAAAGAATCAAAACTGGTCGTCTGCGTCAGTGTCTGATTTCAGAATATTTTTGATAGTTCATTATTATACAAATAAATACTTATGTTGAGGTCGATATGTAGTTTTGCGGACCTGGGTAGTCCGAGGTCGATATCACACTACCCAGGTCCGCAAAACTACATATCGACCTCAACATTAGTATTTACTTGTTATATCATATACCCTATGAATTTAAAGCATTCGGATGATGATGATGATGATGATGATGATGATGATGATGGTGATGATGATGATGATGATGATGATGATGATAGCAAAGGTAGTTATTAATTCCCGGGGTAGTTATCACTTTTTTCGGACTCGCGAGTACGGAGCTCTCGACCAATCAGAATGCTTTAAATTCATAGGGTATATGATATTTAAAGTTTAAGCACAGCTCTCACAGTGATCCTCGCTTTTAGAAATGCAACATTCTTTGGTTGATCAGGGTCTTAGATTAAAAAACCCTGGGTTGATTAGAAACGTCCATATCTGATCACATGTAATTATGGATTAAAAATGTTTCAAATTTTTATGATAAATAAATTACTTGACGTAAAGATTGAACACAATATAAAGATAACGTTGTGTGTATTTCCATTTATGTATCGTCGCTACCGGAAGCCCATATGAGCGAAGCCTAGTGTTAGTTATTTTAGGTTTTGGAGGATAGTGCAAGATACAGAGGATCGTCTCTGGTTATTTTATGTGCCCGTTGTAAAGCACCATTACACTGGACCACGGTTTTAAGTTCCATCCCAACGACTTATAGTTATTTTAGATGGAGTAGCAGGGGATCAAACCAGCGATCCCTGGAATCAAACCAAACGCGCGAACCACTGCGCTAATGATCCGCTCTTAAAGATAACATGTTACCAATCATCATTTTAATTGACATTACATAAATACAATAAACAAAATCGAATTCTTATTTCCAAGACAGCGTCCTTGTGCAATCAAAACACAATAACAAAAAGTGCTATTAACACCCTGCGGTCATTTGCAGTCGTTAATCCCTTGTCCCGCGCAGCAAATTGATGCCTGTCATCAGCGAAGCCTTAACTTGAGGCGACACAAAAATGTTTGGAGCGACAAGACTAAAATATAACGGCAGCTAGTCGAAATATTTGGGCGGCGGCCGCCGCCCCTGCCACCCCATTGACTACGCCTTTGAGACACCGCTAGGCACCCTAGCTCCTGAGTTCACCTCCCAGACCTGACATTAAACCGCTGATTACTCGTTATTAAAGAAAGTGTAAAAATAAGAGAGAGGTTTTCGGAATGCTAACTCAAGTTCAACTAGCCAAGTCGCAGCGGTTGGACTTTAGTTACTATTCGGAACATTACAGTAGTGTTTCCACCCCTTCATTGCTGAAAAGGTACCAGAGAAACCAGTCCATAGTTCAACTATCTTGCGTTCTGTTTTCAACTTCAGTGACCTTAGTAAATGATCGAACTCGCCCAATATATCACTAAACCGCGCTCAGTTTAACCATTAAGCTAAATAAACCATTTGGTTGATCAACACTAAACGGCTTTCAGATGTGTGAAGTTAGCGGCCTAGCGGCCTGGCGGCGTGAAGTTAGCGGCCTAGCGGCCTGGCTGCGTGAAGTTAGCGGCCTGGCGGCGTGAAGTAAGCGGCCTAGCGGCGTGAAGATGGCTGCCTTTATCACAATTTAGCCTTATTTTAAAAACGGATTGAAATCTATTTTACAGCAGATAATGCATGGCTGTATAAGCAAGTTATCAACATGATTTATCTTTTATTTTTTAATATAAATTATTTAACAAAGTTCTAGCTTATCTGCAAAGACGACTCGGAGTCTCTTTGTACATTTACTCTCATGTACTCTTTGTAAATGTTCATTTCAGGGATGATTAAGCAAAATATCAACAAGAACTAGCTTTGATTTTTTTAATTTTTCGAAGCCGGGTGGCCTAGCGGCCTAAACTAAATATTTATCATAATTTATGTTTATCTTAAAAACGTCTTGAAATCGGGTTTTCAGCATGTAATGTACATTTCAGGGTGAATAAGCAAAATATCAACAAGAACTAGCTTTGATTTTTTTTTTTAAGTTTTCGAAGCTTGGCGGCCTGGCAGCCTAGCGGCCTAGCGGCCTGGCGGCCTAAACTTAATATTTATCATAATTTATGTTTATCTTTAAAACGGCTTGAATTCGATTTTTTACAGCATGCAATGTACATTTCAGGGATGAATAAGCAAAATATCAACAAGAACTAGCTTTGATTTTTTTCAGTTTTCAAAGCCTGGCGGCCTAGCGGCCTAAACTTATTTTTATTATAATTAATGTTTATCTTAAAAACGGCTTGAATTCGATTTTTACAGCATGCAATGTACATTTCAGGGGTGAATAAGCAAAATATCAACAAGAACTAGCTTTGATTTTTTTCGTTTACACTTGGTACAGATTTAAATTTTCTAAAATTAACACTGCAATCTCGGTAATAGATTTCATCTGCCGCGGTCATGTACTAATTGAATTCTACTCAGAACACTGTCCGCCAAAGCATACTTTGTTACAGTAGGTAGGGAGTGGAGACAAATGTCACAAATGACGAAAACCGGCTATAATTTCAAAATGAATTACAAGAAAAATACATTTCAAACAGCGATTCCAGAGTTTTGATGCAGAAGGTATTTCCTTTTTGTATGTGTCTGTGCTACATATATATAATACTATTTCAAGTTTTTTGAATTCAGTCTCGGGACAAAAAAATTCTAACGTTTATTTGGCTGGCAGTGAAAATTGAAAAGATGCAGCACAAATATTTTGCTCTAGAAAGCGGAAGCAGACAAAAATTGAGATATTTTTCTCGAATTTCTTATTATAATAAGCTGGTTTTTCATGTAACCCTTTCCTTGATGTATACGCATTTTTACGCATGTGCGACCAGTGTAGATCCAGATCAGCCGGCACATCCTGATAGGATCTGCGCTTGTCGCATTTTGTCAGAAATAACCTAATGAATCAAAAAGCGAACAGTTTAGATCCTGATCAGATGGCACGGATGTTCCGGCTGATCTGGATCTAAACTGTTCGCCCTAGCAATAAAGGTGTATCTATACAGGAAAGGGTTAAGTTTTTGTCAACCACACAATCACTGTATATAAACCGATTGTATCATCTACCGGATATAGCGAGCTGATTGTCACAAAACATTATAGACAGTTCAAAAGTGAGTGGAGTTTTTATCTTTTGTAATTAGAAATCAAATCGACATATATATGTTTCACGGGCGATTGTTGTAGTCCTTGTTATGAACGATATTGTTGTATGATGTCACATATAAGTTTTATTCTTACAATAATCATATTGCTGTGTCTCATCAATTAAATATTAATACATTAGACCAAACTTACAAGCAGGTTCGACCCAGACCCATTAATGAACATCTTTACTCAATATTAAATGTATTTCTATCGTGATCTGTATGTATCAGTTAAATATAGATTATTTAAAGATGGTTTCAATATATTTTTCGGATTTAAGAAAGGTGTGTGAAGTTGGCAGTGAGTAATGAGTAGGGAATTGGATATTCAATATCCACCTGAAATTGAATCCACTGCCAGCAGTGAGTTGGGTATTCGCTTTACACAAACAGCGAATACCCTAATGAGATCGAATTCGCTGCCAGCTGTGAGTTGGGTATTCCTTCTATACTGACAGCGAATACCCTAATGAGATCGAATCCACTGCCAGCTGTGAGTTGGGTATTCGTTCTATACTGACAGCGAATACCCATATGGGACGAATCCACTGAGAGCTGTGAGTTGGGTATTCGTTCTATACTGACAGCGAATACCCAAATGAGATCGAATCCACTGCCAGCAGTGAGTTGGGTATTCACTCTACACTGACAGCAAATACCCTAATGAGATCGAATCCACTGCCAGAAGTAAGTTGGGTATTCGCTCTACACTGACAGCGAATACCCTAATGAGATCGAATCCACTGCCAGCAGTGAGTTGGGTATTCGAACTCCACTGACAACGAATACCCTAATGAGATCAAATCCACTGCCAGCAGTGAGTTGGGTATTCGTTCTACAATGACAGCGAATACCCTAATGAGATGGAATCCACTGCCAGCTGTGAGTTAGGTATTCGTTCTACACTCACAGCGATTACCCTAATGAGATCGAAATCACTGCCAGAAGTGAGTTTGGTATTCGCTCTACACTGACACCGAATACCCTAATGAAATCGAATCCACTGCCAGCAGTGAGTTGGGTACTACACAAACAGCGAATACGCTAATAAGATTGAATCCACTGCCAGTTATTGGTTAACATTACGTCGTCCTATATTTCCGCCATTTAATGATCAGTTGTCATGTTTTACCGTTCCACTCGCAATAACGAGATCTTAAAGGGAGATGTGCAGGGCCGAGCAGGTGTACAATCAGATCTCTTGGTCAATCTATGTAACACTTACGTGTACTTTTCACTAAACTCTACATTTCAAACCCTCCAGGAGGAAGTTTTCGGTTAGTTTTACCATTTCACCGGACCTGAAAACAATCCGCTGAAGAAATCCCTATACAAAAATACATTCTATATTTATCGATCATTCTATATTTAGCTCATCGCTGAGCTTACTATTCGTGGTGGCCCTAGTCTCAATCATTCAGACGCTCTGATTTCGCAAAGGCGATCAGTACGTCTGAAGACATTGTTCGTTAAAAAACCAGACACTCCAAAACGAGGCGTGTAATTAGGACATTAGTATGGAACGCCGTTGTTGTCTTGTGAAAATTGTTTTTTAGACTGTCGCCCTGCCAGGTAGAAATCAAAAAGACATATCATACGGCGACACGTATTTTTTAACTGTATTATTGCGCCCACAGGCGTGTTCAAGTAAGCTGAGTTCTGCGGTTACCAAGAGATCTGATAAAAGTTTATACAGATGTTGCAAACACAATAGCTACCTTATGCAACCTTAGAAATATTTTAGAAAGAAATCATTTCAATAAGAAGATCATATTTTTCTCTAAATTTGGACCTTTTTGGATCAAAATTACGTCTGTAGTGAACAACTTTGCCCTACAACCATTTTTTTGAATTTCTTAAGATAACTTCAAAAATTCTTTGGCATACCCTAATGGCGATCTTAGAAACATTTAATAGTGAAATCACTAAAATTTAATTTTAAAAAAGTCAATAAATTCCCAATTACGAAAAGACAAAAGTGTTAAGACAATTTAGAACAGTAAACAAAAAATAAAGCTTGAAAATCCCTAAAATTCTATTTGCGATCAAACACAAAAACGAAGCATTGCAAAACAAAAACAGTTCAAATGCCCACATGATCAAAATGATAATGACAATATCCAAGATTCTTTAAGAGAACTTTTAATTATACAGAGAGAAAACAACAATTTCTTGTCATCCATTTTCGCAACCATGAAATTAACGGTCAAGACAAACTTTTACAAATACCTCTTACTGTATACATGTGTTAGACAAGGTGATCTTAGATTTTGTTTTTAGTAACTCATTATTCAGGAAGGCATTTAAATTGATGTTTAGTATTGCTTTGTTTTGTGTTTGGCTGCAGAATTTAGGGACTTTTTTTTAGGTAAAACTATTTTTCTTTACTGTTCTAACTTTTTTGGACGTATAAATAATAAACATACAAAATAAGATTTATTGATGCAAAGTTTGACGGAACTGCATTTTTCCGTTGGAGAGATTTTGATATTCTTCCCTTTTTATCAATAACCGTACAATGACAACTGCCATACCCTACAGCGTGACAGTCTAAAACCATTATCAAGAAGAGGCAGCAACGGCCTACCATATATTTGCATTCATTTATGTAAAATGGGCTAGGCAAGTACTAAACGTCCTTTGTTTTATAAACCATATACCTGATTTTGTAGCTCGATATCATATTACCTAAATTTCACTTTGCCCAGAATGGGAGAAATATGGTTAAAGCACTGTTAATAAATTTCATTGGAAATCGCGATTGATTTTGGATTTGTTTACCATACAAAAGTGCCATCTGTCGGTCAGACTTTTTATATAGCGATGTCTCTAGACGCTCGTCAGAGCAGTGTGACACTGATCAATGACAGAACGTCTAGATGATCTAGACTATGGTTGCCCAGGCATTTTGAAACAAATGGCGACGTCGATAGTCGGCAAGGTACACCGAATGCGTATTTTTGTTGAAGTGATCACGTGACAATCCCAAAATCCACCGCGGCATTACGCGGGAAATACAAAAATAGCTAACCTATGCGCGTCGAATAGGATAGGAAACAACATTTATACATCTTTTTATAAAATATTGGTTTGATATATTTCGGGCTCAAATCAATATTTGAGCACCAAATAATGATATTCAACTGATTAATAACCCTTTTCGCAAATCTGTTCCATTCATCAATCCTGCACATCTCCCTTTAATATTGTTCTGCAGGCCTAAAGAAATTTAACTAAAGCGGTGCAAATAAATAAAAAAACGTGGGGCTCGAATCCGAGTCTGGTCTCGATTTCTGAGTTTTCTTTTATTTCAAATAGGTACAGATCACTATGATAGGCATACATATTTGCGAGGGTTGAAATTCTGGTTCCAGTCATGTATGAATTGTTTAGCCAGATTAGAAGACTGTACAGATCCGAGCCTCCGTAATTGCGATTATATGCAGAATATGGATTTGTTCTATTGTTAAACGTTACGTCGTCCTAAATCTCTACCATTTTATGAAAAGTTTTTATGTTTTATATACCATTTTAATCGCAAGAACGAAATCTTAAAATAATTCTGCATGCCGGAAGAGATCGCAACAAAGGAATCCTGGTTAAAGCGAAAGCAGGAGGGTTTTAATCCGAGGTTGGTCTCGGTTTCTGGTATCTTTTTTCCTTAAAATTTGGACATATCGTAAAGGTAAACATACATATTTTCGAAGGTTTAAATTCCGGTTCCAACCATGTATGGATTGTTTGGCCAGCTTTGAAGACTGTCCAGATCCGAGCCTCCGTAATTGCGAGTATATGCAGAATATGGCATTCTTTGTATAAGTAAACATTACGTCGTCCTAAATCTCCGCCTGTTGATGAACAGTTTTCATGTTTTATATACCATTTTGACTGGGTCAAATGTATTCCAGATTTTGAGAAAGTTTTTAATGAAAATATACTTAGTTGTTTCAAATAAAAAGATATTTGTTTTCGTTCCAATTCTAACGTGTCAGAGTTTCTTACACCCCGTTTCTCTACGATACGAACTGGTTTAGTGAAATCCCCTCTGGCACGCAAGAATGCTACAATCATCGCTTATATTTGTTTGGCTGGATTTGCTCGCCAACTTTAACACCTTATATATTAACAAACATTACATTTCTGTCAGAAATCTATAATTAGCTAATATTTTTTTACTGGCCGCTGCGCATGTCATGAGAATTTTCGTCTGATTTTCAAAATTAGTATATCAGTGGAAGGCTCATTGGCTAAACCTTTGATTGAGTTATAATTAAATATATCTATTGACACCAGGGGTCTTACCACATTTCAGAACTTTTGCATACGATTTGTATTGAGCGATACGTACAAGTTTGTATTTACTCGCAAATTAAATCTATAAAATATCACAGCAATAGAGGTCTTTCACATTGTTGTGCGCATGCGTCGTACTCCACGTTAGGTGCGGAAAATATTGGTTTTATCCTAAACCGACAAGTGAGGGGGCATTTAACTGTGTCATTGCTAACAGAATGAACAGACATGATCACGGTGTCGTCTTAAAGCTAATGATAAATTATAATAATTATTATGATAAAGCATAATAAACTCGAGTTTTTGGAATTTCCGAATATGATAGGCTTAAAACGTCTGGTCGGCAAGATTTGACTGTGAAAAGCGTAAAACAATCAAAGACGTGGTTGCCACTTTGAATCGGGAAGTATTATATGAAAACAAATACATTATGGATTACACGTTACTGTTTATTTTTCACAGACACATATATAAGCGTATCGAGTTTTTCTGACAAAATGCGTTTACTTCAAGAAATATATTTTATGTTACATGATCTCTCTAATTTGGAGGTAAACGGATGAATTCGGCAATGTATCGTCGTTGCATTCAACGCCCGTTTAGCTCATTAAGTTATTCATGTTATTATAAACATCTTTTTTTATAAAATCGTCAGCCATAGTCAATAGACATTAGTTTAAGTCGCATTTCATGAATATCTACGTATTACGGGAATGATGTAGAAAGAAGATAAAATGTCCGCAGACCTACAAAATCTCAGGATTTTATCTGAAATCTCCGGACCGTAAGGTTCTTCTCCGGATCTAAGGATTTTCAGGCAAATCTCAGGATTTAAAAATATTGAAAAGGATAATTAATGAAACATAAATTTAACTGAATTTAGACTGGGTTTTACAATTAAATTAATTAATATTAAGAAACTTGGTCTTGGTCACGGCTCCAAAATTTCCTGTTTATTGAGAGATTACGTGATAGTGACACGCTGCCTCGGGCACACATGTACACAACAGCATTGTGTCATAAAACTAAACTCGGACCTGAATATCACACTCCCATTCGTTTGTTTTGGTCCATGGTCATTTTGATTTTAAACAGAAATGACAATATTATATTTCAAAACCTTCAACGACAACAAATACGAACTTCAACATCAAAATAGTTTTTATAAAAAAAAACAAACTCTCTGGATTTTTTAAAATAGGTTTTGGTTGGCCTGCCGTCCGTCAATATCCGTCTGGTTAAATCAATTTAACGATTTCTCGGGTTGTATCTGGAATCATCCTATTATGTAAATACGTAATATTTTTTCTCAAAAGCAAAACACGCAAAACACGCAAAACACATATCAACCTAGTCGCCGACGAGCTACATAAGAATATAATTATGTCTCATTCCACTATAAATTATAGCGTTACAAAAAATGCCGTAAAACGGTAAAATGTCCGATAATGTTCGTCTGAATTGTCAATTATACAGATTTTTTAGTAAACACAATTAACGTGTGTATTTTCATAAAAAAAACCAAACAAATCCGTTGGATACTCGCGTCCTGAAAATACCGCGATAAACAAGGTTTAAAATGCGCATAAACTTTCTTGATGTGCTTGTAAACGATCATAACGTTTTTTTTTTCTTCGTTGTTTGACTGAACTTACTTATTTATAAATTTGAAATGATTAATCAACATTTTCTTAATTTTATAATCACTTCGTCATATTAACAATAGTAAACGATGCCCCCTCGCGTGCATTTATCGACTAAATTAAATATGCTCTTCAATTTTAGAGAGCGCTAAGGGGAGGTAACAATGTGAAAGAACTCTATTGCTCCATGAAGTACTGTAACCAAAACTGTTATACTTCAAGCCCAGCCAATTCCACGTAAAATCCCCATATAGTGAGGACACTCAGATGGTACATCTGTCGGTATCGGTATGCTGTCGCTTTGTGGTTTTTCACACTTTGACATTCGTAATTAGATTTGTGAAGATAATGCAGGAAGTACAGAAGATGGCCCATTTCAGAAGCATACCTCGATCTTTTATGTGCCCGGTGAAAAGCACCGATACACGGGACCTCGGTTTAAAGTCCCATCCGAAAGACTGTTGGTAATGTTAGGGAGGAGCGGGGGATCGAACTCAAGTCCCCTGGATTGACAGTTCAATGTATTAACCACCAGACCACAGATCCGCTCATAAATAGATCGCTAGATTCCTAGATGTCCTAATAGTTATGGACAAGCTTCTGTCATTGTACGAAATATACAGCTATGTATGTACCTCTGGTGCATCTTCTGCTTCACTTCATGAGGTTCTACATTTCATTGCCCTACTAAAATCTTATGTTGCAGTGTTTTTTTTTTCTGCTTCAGTTAAGATTGTCGTTTTTTCTGTATGTAATACACACTGGCACTTGACCAGCCGCCCCACCCGCCGCCAACCCTTACTAATACGCCTTTTTTTGTAAAAATGGTGCCAAGTCACTAATATCATTCCATTCTATCAAAATATGCGAAAATACAACGTCAAAATCGTATTCTAAAAATATATTTCTAAGTATATAACTGAATTATATACTTAGAAATATAATTTTTTTAGAATACAATTTTGACGGTGTATTTTTGCATATTTTAATAGAATGGAATAATATTAGTGACTTGACACCATTTTTACAAAAAGGGCGTATTAGTAAGGGTTGGCAGGGGGTGGGGCGGCTGGTCAAGCGCCAGTGGTAATACATCATTTGAATATCAATACTGATTTTAAAACATTTAGTGTACATATTTGTGACAATTCTCAATGAACACAGTATCGTGTATACTATATGAAAAAAGAATTGTTAGCCCGCCGAGTTCACACTACTAGCAAATGCATCATAAGGTTTTAGTGTAAAAATAATTAAGTATGGAATTTAGACCTCTAGTCTGCTAGCACGCTGATTTTGTACTGCTAGCCCGCTACACTGTTAGCTCGCCGAGCTTACACTGCTAGGAAATGTTTCATAACGTTTTCATGTTGATTAAATTAAGTATTAAAGTTTAGCCCGCTGGCCCGCCAGCCCGCCCAGTTCACTCCGCTAGCCCGCTACACTGTTAGCCCGCCCACTTCACACTGCTGGGAAATGTTTCATAACGTTTTCATGTTGATTTAATGAAGTGTTTAAGTTTAGCCCGCTGGCCCGCCAGCCCGCCCAGTTCACTCTGCTAGCACGCTACACTGTTAGCCCGCCCACTTCACACTGCTGGGAAATGTTTCATAACGTTTCCATGTTGATTCAATGAAGTGTTTAAGTTTAGCCCGCTGGCCCGCCAGCCCGCCCATTTCACTCTGCTAGCCCGCTACACTGTTAGCCCGCCCACTTCACACTGCTGGGAAATGTTTCATAACGTTTTCATGTTGATTCAATGAAGTGTTTAAGTTTAGCCCGCTGGCCCGCTGGCCCGCCAGCCCGCCCAGTTCACTCTGCTAGCCCGCTACACTGTTAGCCCGCTCACTTCACACTGCTGGGAAATGTTTCATAACGTTTTCATGTTCATTCAATGAAGTGTTTAAGTTTAGCCCGCTGGTCCGCCAGCCCACCCAGTTCACTCCGCTAGCCCGCTACACTGTTAGCCCGCCCACTTCACACTGCTGGGAAATGTTTCATAACGTTTTCATGTTGATTCAATGAAGTGTTTAAGTTTAGCCCGCTGGCCCGCCAGCCCGCCCAGTTCACTCTGCTAGCCCGCTACACTGTTAGCCCGCCCACTTCACACTGCTGGGAAATGTTTCATTACGTTTTCATGTTGATTCAATGAAGTGTTTAAGTTTAGCCCGCTGGCCCGCAAGCCCGCCCAGTTCACTCTGCTAGCCAGCTACACTGTTAGCCCGCCCACTTCACACTGCTGGGAAATGTTTCATAACGTTTTCATGTTGATTCAATGAAGTGTTTAAGTTTAGCCCGCTGGCCCGCCAGCCCGCCCAGTTCACTCTGCTAGCCCGCTACACTGTTAGCCCGCTCACTTCACACTGCTGGGAAATGTTTCATAACGTTTTCATGTTGATTCAATAAAGTGTTTAAGTTTAGCCCACTGGCCCGCCAGCCCGCCCAGTTCACTCCGCTAGCCCGCTACACTGTTAGCCCGCCCACCTCACACTGCTGGGAAATGTTTCATAACGTTTTCATGTTGATTTAATGAAGTGTTTAAGTTTAGCCCGCTGGCCCGCCAGCCCGCCCAGTTCACTCTGCTAGCCCGCTACACTGTTAGCCCGCCCACTTCACACTGCTGGGAAATGTTTCATAACGTTTCCATGTTGATTCAATAAAGTGTTTAGGTTTAGCCCGCTGGCCCGCCAGCCCGCCCATTTCACTCTGCTAGCCCGCTACACTGTTAGCCCGCCCACTTCACACTGCTGGGAAATGTTTCATAACGTTTTCATGTTGATTCAATGAAGTGTTTAAGTTAGACCGCTGGCCCGCCAGCCCGCCCAGTTCACTCTGCTAGCCCGCTACACTGTTAGCCCGCTCACTTCACACTGCTGGGAAATGTTTCATAACGTTTTCATGTTGATTCAATGAAGTGTTTAAGTTTAGCCCGCTGGTCCGCCAGCCCGCCCAGTTCACTCTGCTAGCCCGCTACACTGTTAGCCCGCCCACTTCACACTGCTGGGAAATGTTTCATAACGTTTTCATGTTGATTCAATGAAGTGTTTAAGTTTAGCCCGCTGGCCCGCCAGCCCGCCCAGTTCACTCTGCTAGCCCGCTACACTGTTAGCCCGCTCACTTCACACTGCTGGGAAATGTTTCATAACGTTTTCATGTTGATTCAATAAAGTGTTTAAGTTTAGCCCACTGGCCCGCCAGCCCGCCCAGTTCACTCCGCTAGCCCGCTACACTGTTAGCCCGCCCACTTCACACTGCTGGGAAATGTTTCATAACGTTTTCATGTTGATTTAATGAAGTGTTTAAGTTTAGCCCGCTGGCCCGCCAGCCCGCCCAGTTCACTCTGCTAGCCCGCTACACTGTTAGCCCGCCCACTTCACACTGCTGGGAAATGTTTCATAACGTTTTCATGTTGATTCAATGAAGTGTTTAAGTTTAGCCCGCTGGCCCGCCAGCCCGCCCAGTTCACTCTGCTAGCCCGCTACACTGTTAGCCCGCTCACTTCACACTGCTGGGAAATGTTTCATAACGTTTTCATGTTGATTTAATGAAGTGTTTAAGTTTAGCCCGCTGGCCCGCCAGCCCGCCCAGTTCACTCTGCTAGCCCGCTACACTGTTAGCCCGCCCACTTCACACTGCTGGGAAATGTTTCATAACGTTTTCATGTTGATTCAATGAAGTGTTTAAGTTTAGCCCGCTGGCCCGCCAGCCCGCCCAGTTCACTCTGCTAGCACGCTACACTGTTAGCCCGCCCACTTCACACTGCTGGGAAATGTTTCATTACGTTTTCATGTTGATTCAATGAAGTGTTTAAGTTTAGCCCGCTGGCCCGCCAGCCCGCCCAGTTCACTCTGCTAGCCCGCTACACTGTTAGCCCGCCCACTTCACACTGCTGGGAAATGTTCCATAACGTTTTCATGTGGATTCAATGAAGTGTTTAAGTTTAGCCCGCTGGCCCGCCAGCCCGCCCAGTTCACTCTGCTAGCCCGCTACACTGTTAGTCCGCCCACTTCACACTGCTGGGAAATGTTTCATAACGTTTTCATGTTGATTCAATGAAGTGTTTAAGTTTAGCCCGCTGGCCCGCCAGCACGCCCAGTTCACTCTGCTAGCCCGCTACACTGTTAGCCCGCTCACTTCACACTGCTGGGAAATGTTTCATAACGTTTTCATGTTGATTCGATGAAGTGTTTAAGTTTAGCCCGCTGGCCCGCCAGCCCGCCCAGTTCACTCTGCTAGCCCGCTACACTGTTAGCCCGCCCACTTCACACTGCTGGGAAATGTTTCATAACGTTTTCATGTTGATTCGATGAAGTGTTTAAGTTTAGCCCGCTGGCCCGCCAGCCCGCCCAGTTCACTCTGCTAGCCCGCTACACTGTTAGCCCGCCCACTTCACACTTCTGGGAAATGTTTCATAACGTTTCCATGTTGATTCAATGAAGTGTTTAAGTTTAGCCCGCTGGCCCGCCAGCCCGCCCAGTTCACTCTGCTAGCCCGCTACACTGTTAGCCCGCCCACTTCACACTGCTGGGAAATGTTTCATAACGTTTTCATGTTGATTCAATGAAGTATTTAAGTTTAGCCCGCTGGCCCGCCAGCCCGCCCAGTTCACTCTGCTAGCCCGCTACACTGTTAGCCCGCTCACTTCACACTGCTGGGAAATGTTTCATAACGTTTTCATGTTGATTCAATGAAGTGTTTAAGTTTAGCCCGCTGGTCCGCCAGCCCGCCCAGTTCATTCCGCTAGCCCGCTACACTGTCAGCCCGCCCACTTCACACTGCTGGGAAATGTTTCATAACGTTTTCATGTTGATTCAATGAAGTGTTTAAGTTTAGCCCGCTGGCCCGCCAGCCCGCCCAGTTCACTCTGCTAGCCCGCTACACTGTTAGCCCGCTCACTTCACACTGCTGGGAAATGTTTCATAACGTTTTCATGTTGATTCAATGAAGTGTTTAAGTTTAGCCCGCTGGCCCGCCAGCCCGCCCAGTTCACTCCGCTAGCCCGCTACACTGTTAGCCCGCCCACTTCACACTGCTGGGAAATGTTTCATAACGTTTTCATGTTGATTTAATGAAGTGTTTAAGTTTAGCCCGCTGGCCCGCCAGCCCGCCCAGTTCACTCTGCTAGCCCGCTACACTGTTAGCCCGCTCACTTCACACTGCTGGGAAATGTTTCATAACGTTTTCATGTTGATTCAATGAAGTGTTTAAGTTTAGCCCGCTGGCCCGCCAGCCCGCCCAGTTCATTCCGCTAGCCCGCTACACTGTTAGCCCGCCCACTTCACACTGCTGGGAAATGTTTCATAACGTTTTCATGTTGATTTAATGAAGTGTTTAAGTTTAGCCCGCTGGCCCGCCAGCCCGCCCAGTTCACTCTGCTAGCCCGCTACACTGTTAGCCCGCCCACTTCACACTGCTGGGAAATGTTTCATAACGTTTCCATGTTGATTCAATGAAGTGTTTAAGTTTAGCCCGCTGGCCCGCCAGCCCGCCCATTTCACTCTGCTAGCCCGCTACACTGTTAGCCCGCCCACTTCACACTGCTGGGAAATGTTTCATAACGTTTTCATGTTGATTCAATGAAGTGTTTAAGTTTAGCCCGCTGGCCCGCCAGCCCGCCCAGTTCACTCTGCTAGCCCGCTACACTGTTAGCCCGCTCACTTCACACTGCTGGGAAATGTTTCATAACGTTTTCATGCTGATTCAATGAAGTGTTTAAGTTTAACCCGCTGGTCCGCCAGCCCGCCCAGTTCACTCCGCTAGCCCGCTACACTGTTAGCCCGCCCACTTCACACTGCTGGGAAATGTTTCATAACGTTTTCATGTTGATTCAATGAAGTGTTTAAGTTTAGCCCGCTGGCCCGCCAGCCCGCCCAGTTCACTCTGCTAGCCCGCTACACTGTTAGCCCGCCCACTTCACACTGCTGGGAAATGTTTCATTACGTTTTAATGTTGATTCAATGAAGTGTTTAAGTTTAGCCCGCTGGCCCGCCAGCCCGCCCAGTTCACTCTGCTAGCCCGCTACACTGTTAGCCCGCCCACTTCACACTGCTGGGAAATGTTTCATAACGTTTTCATGTTGATTCAATGAAGTGTTTAAGTTTAGCCCGCTGGCCCGCCAGCCCGCCCAGTTCACTCTGCTAGCCCGCTACACTGTTAGCCCGCTCACTTCACACTGCTGGGAAATGTTTCATAACGTTTTCATGTTGATTCAATAAAGTGTTTAAGTTTAGCCCACTGGCCCGCCAGCCCTCCCAGTTCACTCCGCTAGCCCGCTACACTGTTAGCCCGCCCACTTCACACTGCTGGGAAATGTTTCATAACGTTTTCATGTTGATTTAATGAAGTGTTTAAGTTTAGCCCGCTGGCCCGCCAGCCCTCCCAGTTCACTCTGCTAGCCCGCTACACTGTTAGCCCGCCCACTTCACACTGCTGGGAAATGTTTCATAACGTTTTCATGTTGATTCAATGAAGTGTTTAAGTTTAGCCCGCTGGCCCGCCAGCCCGCCCAGTTCACTCTGCTAGCCCGCTACACTGTTAGCCCGCTCACTTCACACTGCTGGGAAATGTTTCATAACGTTTTCATGTTGATTTAATGAAGTGTTTAAGTTTAGCCCGCTGGCCCGCCAGCCCGCCCAGTTCACTCTGCTAGCCCGCTACACTGTTAGCCCGCCCACTTCACACTGCTGGGAAATGTTTCATAACGTTTTCATGTTGATTCAATGAAGTGTTTAAGTTTAGCCCGCTGGCCCGCCAGCCCGCCCAGTTCACTCTGCTAGCCCGCTACACTGTTACCCCGCCCACTTCACACTGCTGGGAAATGTTTCATTACGTTTTCATGTTGATTCAATGAAGTGTTTAAGTTTAGCCCGCTGGCCCGCCAGCCCGCCCAGTTCACTCTGCTAGCCCGCTACACTGTTAGCCCGCCCACTTCACACTGCTGGGAAATGTTTCATAACGTTTTCATGTTGATTCAATGAAGTGTTTAAGTTTAGCCCGCTGGCCCGCCAGCCCGCCCAGTTCACTCTGCTAGCCCGCTACACTGTTAGTCCGCCCACTTCACACTGCTGGGAAATGTTTCATAACGTTTTCATGTTGATTCAATGAAGTGTTTAAGTTTAGCCCGCTGGCCCGCCAGCCCGCCCAGTTCACTCTGCTAGCCCGCTACACTGTTAGCCCGCTCACTTCACACTGCTGGGAAATGTTTCATAACGTTTTCATGTTGATTCGATGAAGTGTTTAAGTTTAGCCCGCTGGCCCGCCAGCCCACCCAGTTCACTCTGCTAGCCCGCTACACTGTTAGCCCGCCCACTTCACACTGCTGGGAAATGTTTCATAACGTTTTCATGTTGATTCGATGAAGTGTTTAAGTTTAGCCCGCTGGCCCGCCAGCCCGCCCAGTTCACTCTGCTAGCCCGCTACACTGTTAGCCCGCCCACTTCACACTGCTGGGAAATGTTTCATAACGTTTCCATGTTGATTCAATGAAGTGTTTAAGTTTAGCCCGCTGGCCCGCCAGCCCGCCCAGTTCACTCTGCTAGCCCGCTACACTGTTAGCCTGCCCACTTCACACTGCTGGGAAATGTTTCATAACGTTTTCATGTTGATTCAATGAAGTATTTAAGTTTAGCCCGCTGGCCCGCCAGCCCGCCCAGTTCACTCTGCTAGCCCGCTACACTGTTAGCCCGCTCACTTCACACTGCTGGGAAATTTTTCATAACGTTTTCATGTTGATTCAATGAAGTGTTTAAGTTTAGCCCGCTGGTCCGCCAGCCCGCCCAGTTCACTCCGCTAGCCCGCTACACTGTTAGCCCGCCCACTTCACACTGCTGGGAAATGTTTCATAACGTTTTCATGTTGATTCAATGAAGTGTTTAAGTTTAGCCCGCTGGCCCGCCTGCCCGCCCAGTTCACTCTGCTAGCCCGCTACACTGTTAGCCCGCTCACTTCACACTGCTGGGAAATGTTTCATAACGTTTTCATGTTGATTCAATGAAGTGTTTAAGTTTAGCCCGCTGGCCCGCCAGCCCGCCCAGTTCACTCCGCTAGCCCGCTACACTGTTAGCCCGCCCACTTCACACTGCTGGGAAATGTTTCATAACGTTTTCATGTTGATTTAATGAAGTGTTAAAGTTTAGCCCGCTGGCCCGCCAGCCCGCCCAGTTCACTCTGCTAGCCCGATACACTGTTATCCGCCCACTTCACACTGCTGGGAAATGTTTCATAACGTTTCCATGTTGATTCAATGAAGTGTTTAAGTTTAGCCCGCTGGCCCGCCAGCCCGCCCAGTTCACTCTGCTAGCCCGCTACACTGTTAGCCCGCTCACTTCACACTATGTTTCATAACGTTTTCATGTTGATTCAATGAAGTGTTTAAGTTTAGCCCGCTGGTCCGCCAGCCCGCCCAGTTCACTCCGCTAGCCCGCTACACTGTTAGCCCGCCCACTTCACACTGTTAGCCCGTTAGCCTGCTAGCCCGCTCAGTTCACACTGTTAGCCCGCTAGACTGTTAGCCCGCTCAGTTCACACTGTTAGCCCGCTAGACTGCTAGCCCGCCCAGTTCACACTGCCAGCCCGCCACACCGCTAGCCCGTTACCCCGCGTACTTTACGGACATCTAACATTGACTTAATCTGTCATTGATTGTTAATAGTGGTCTTGGATTTATGATTTAAAAATCCAATAACTGACATGAGGCGGATCCAGAGGTTGTCAGTAGGACTGCTCGAACCCCTGTTTTAAGCAGCAATCTTTAATTCAAATTGGGATTTTAGCCAGAAAGTTGGATCATGTAACTAACATAAGACTGTCCCAACCCAACCCCGGTTCTGAAATAACAAAAAAAAATCCAAAAATTTCAAATTTCATTTTTTATAACCGACATTTCCTTTTATAAAAAATTCGGAAAGACATGTTCGAATGCGGGCCAGTCATAGGTAAACATTGTGGTAAGTCATTAACAGTAACTACTCTCTCTTTGAGATATCATAAAATACTACTCAAAGTTTGATAAGGGCCACTTTTGTAGTCTGTATTGTTTACGTGAACACTTTGTAAAGTTTAAAATACATAAGGTTTTGTTTGTACATTCAAACTTGTGCTAAAACCCACCTGTAAACAAAGATCACCTATTGATAAAGACCATATTTTATTTGTTCCACTGACTGATTTTAAGAACAAATTCACCTGTGAACAAAGACCACCTGCCTTTAAAGACCACATTTGGGTTTCCCCTTTGTAGAGAAGTTTGACATATTTATTGGTTAAACCCGATAATTAAATAATCAAAGTTGAGTTATTGAACTGAAACATGAGTGTATAAAATTATCTCATCCGGAAAACTTACACAGTACAAAACGGTAGGCATTTTCCAAAGTATTTATGCAAAAATATGTAGTTTTTGTCTATTACTACTGCTGCAATCACACATTTTACTGCATAATTGAATAAAGCACGGACATGGAATGGAGGTCAGCATTATTAACAAGACGTCGGTGAAGGCAATAGTAACAGCAGTATGCGGCAGTGTGGTCATAGAATAGTAAAATGGATTTTTGAAATGACTTCAATATGGGATAAAAACTAGCAGCCAACATATGCCAAGCTACTAATTGTAACGGTTGTGCTACAGCTGTGAAGGTTGTGCAAAACTCCATCCCCCAACGCCGGCCAATTTACATGTATACCGTGCCCAGGGTTATAAAACTGAGCATGAAAACCAGTCTCAAATCGCAAGCATCTGATTGGCTGAAATGGCGACCATTCGCCATTTCAGCCAATCAGATGCTTGAGATTTGAGACTGGTTTCCAAACTAAGTTTTATAACCTTGGGAGTAGGTACAAAATGAGAGTTCGAGCTCACCCTGCGGCGATTTTTAACAATAGCCTCTACCAAATATAACAAAGAACTCTACCGTTTATAACAATGGCCTCTACCGTATATAACAATGCCTCTACTACTAGATTGACAATAGGGGGGATTAAACAGGTATAATGTAATCATTTAAAATAATTTTAAATTAAATGAAACTCATTTGAAAATGAATTATTATTATTATTATTATTATTATTATTTTTATTATTATTATTATTATTATTATTATTATTATTATTATTATATTTTAGCTGATAAATGCGATTATTGTAGCAGATAAATGCGATAAAAGGATTCACTTTTATTTACAACAAAAACGCATCGAAGTGAGCTTTGAAAATACTCATGTAAGTGAGCTTTATTCACTCTTCTATCCTTTTAATTTATGAAATGGACTCTCTTGTATATCGATTTAATCCAGTTCATCTATTGTGGTGTTTTGCAGAAATTTATTAACTGAATCCTGAACTGTGCGTAGACCCAGAGCAGACGCAAACATTCGGGTCAGCTTATCTTTTTTTAAATATTATTTTAGCAGAGATTACAATAATAGCATTCACATTTATTTACAACAAAAACTCATCGAAGTGAGTAGTAAAACTCTCATTGAAGTGAGTTTATTCACCGTTAAATTTATGAAATGGTTTCTTCGTAACGTTTTATTGCAGTATTAATGGACGCGTGTACACCACCTTATAAAAATGTAACGATTTTATTCTAAATGTTACTTTCACAAAATAGTTTATGCGTTTTCTTCATCAAATAGTGCATTCTTGTTTCTTATTCTTAATAAATAATCAACTATTCCTAATAATCATTCCGAAACTATATTCGAAATTCAGTTGTTTTTTTTTTCACTAGTTTTAATTCACAACTCAGATGCAAAACTTATTAAATTAGAATTTATAAATATTTTTGACTGTAAGAATAGAAGATTCGTTTTCACTACGTTATTTTCATATTTAACATGTTTAGTATTCATCATAATCGACTGGCGCTTGAAGAATCAGTATGTTATTCAAATATTTAGGAAGCCGCAATATTGTGCATTAATCCTCGCAGTGAAATGTGGTCGGGTGTAATTCTGTACATAAATAACAACTTTCGCAATTCATAAGAATTCTTGAACATACAATGAAACAATTTTTTTCATTCAAACATTCGAATCAGCTTATCTTTTCTGCGATTCCATTACAAAAGTTTCATTTTCAAGTAGCATTTATCCTCGGTGTTACAATCCCTGTCATGTAGGTATTAAGTGTTATTTAGTGTATCTCAAGTACGTGTATGCGAGAGCTAAAAGTTTTTCCGCGTGGATTGAAATTCTTGTCCAGTATAATCAAACCTAGTGAAGTGTTTGTAAAGTGGATTGACGCAATAATTAAGTAATAGTTAATCCAGTCCGGTATCTTTAATTTCAGTGAAGTAGGCGTTAAGTCAAATTAAGTATATCACAAGTATGAGTAAACAGGATAAGTTTTTATGTACTTGTCACTCATTTCACTTCAACTATCGAAAAAGCGACGCCCTTTCAGCATTTTTAGCGAATGAAAACCTAGGATGAAGTGTCGTGACAACATTTTTTGATTTGGGTTAAATGCTCTAATTTTATAACTTTAAGATCATTGCTACAGAAAACATCCGTGTGAAAACAACTACAATTATCATTATTAAATTACTTTAAAGTGAAAAACACGTCGTGTTAAAGAAAAAATTGGAATTAATAGAGACTCGTGCGCGAATATATTGAAGGTATGTATAGTATTTTAGTTCAAATATTTCTGATTTTTATATTTATCATTTGCATCTACTCCAAACAGAAATGATTAATTCTTTATATCGATCGAAGATAAAGATTGTTAAATTGTGCCCACTTGACATACGTTTGCAGATATTACAGTAATTTTTTATATCAATTGAAGATAAATATTGTTAAAATGTATGCGCTTGAAATTGCAGATATAACAGAGAATTAAGCTTTAATTTTCTTATTTATTTTGTAGAAAGAAAAATGGAATGCCAAACATGTGGAAAGAAATTCGCTAATGCTTGGAACCGTGACAGACATTATTCTTCTGTTCATGGTGATGACAAATACACATGTGACGTATGCGACAAAACATTTACACAGAAATCAAGTCTAAAAAGACACCAAAAGACCCGATGTCAAAAGCAGGAACCGCAAAATAATTGTCAGCAGCAACAGCAGCTACAACAACAACAGCAACAACAATATCATCAGCAGCTGCAACAATATCGGCAGCAACAACAACAGCAACATGCACAACAACAACAACAGCCACCACCAGAACAGCAACAACAACCATCCCAACAAGAACAACAACAACCACAACAACAACCAGAAGAAGCAGTGCAACACAGAACAACTGAGCAAATTGCCATTAACAATGGACTTCGTACTGTTACCATTTTTCCCAATGACGTAGATAAGTATGATTTACTTATATTTTTTGCGAGCACTAAAAACGAAATTATTGAAATTATTAGGAATGATTTAAATATAAAAAGAGGTGTAAAATTCAATCTAAATGTTCAGGTCAAATTTTATAAAGAAAAAGACGGTAGAAGAATTTATTCTTCACCGCATTTTAGATCTAAATATCAAATTGTTCTCCCTCATGATACGGAAATTGATTTGTCAGAAGCTCACCAGAAAATCTTTCAGTCTTTCGAAGCTTTCGTGCGTGAGGGGTCGGGGTGGATTCTGGATGAAATTTTGAAAATGGATGTTAATATTGCGCGCTACGTTCCTTTACAGGGACGTAGCTACATCCCGACTCCTCCCGCGTTGAGACAGAAAAACTGTCTAATCAATGTACAAAACGATGATAATAAGTGCTTTTTATGGGCAGTTTTATCGGCCTTAAAAAGATTTGATCGAAACTCGTACAGAGTTTCCAAGTACGAGCAATTTGAAGGGGAGTTGAATATGACCGGGATCTCGTATCCCGTTCAGATTCAACAAATATCAAAATTTGAAATGCAGAATGACATCTCCATCAATCTGTATGGATATGATGAAGGTGAAATATTTCCATTACGCATTTCAAATGTTGATCATCCCACGAAAATTGACTTGTTGCTCTTGCGGGATGGAGACAAATCTCATTATGTTTGGATAAAGAACTTGAGCCGATTTCTCAGTCATTTAACCGACCATAATGGGGCCGCATATTACTGTCCATACTGTCTTCATCGTTTTAGTACACAGTCTCTGTTAAATGAACATGTTGTTTTATGTAAAAAACACGAAGCTCAAAAAATAGAAATGCCCGATGAAAAGAGCGACATCTTGTGTTTCAAACAATTTAAATATCAATTGAAACAACCATTTAGAATTTATGCCGATTTCGAGTGTTTTCTCGAGCCAATTGAAAACTCTGATGCGAATACTTCTGCATCAACCCTCACGCACAGGCACGTGCCTTCCGGTTTTTGTTATATGGTGGTAAGTGAACAGGAAGATTACTGTAAACCCCCTGTGGTTTACAGTGGTCCGGATGTCATAAAGCATTTCATCGAGTGTCTCATGATCGAAAACGAGGAGATCGAGGAGATCCTGAGCACACCCGCTGAAATGATTTATGATGATCAAGCCCAACATGATTTCCGAGGTGCCACTTACTGCCATATATGCGAAAAGCCGTTGGGTGCTGACCGTGTGCGTGATCACTGTCATCTAACGGGGCGATTCCGCGGTGCCGCCCACTCCTACTGCAATCTGCAATATAAAATATCTAAAACGGTCCCAGTCATATTTCACAATGGAAAGAACTATGACTCCCACTTTATCATCCGAGAGTTAGGACAATTTGAAGAAAAGAACATCTCTTGCATTCCCAACAACATGGAGAAATACATCTCCTTCACGGTCAATAATCTCGTGTTCTTAGATTCGGTTCAGTTTATGAACGCTTCTTTGGATACATTGGTCACAAATTTAAGCAACAGTGGAGGGCTGTCACGGTTTAAGCACCTGGTCAAACACACCGAAGAGGGTAAGGCGAGCTTGCTTTTACGCAAGGGCGTCTTTTGTTACGAGTACATGACAGGCCCCGAGAAGATGCTCATGAAAAACTTGCCTCCTAGAGAAGCGTTTTATAGTTCTCTGACAGAGGAAACTGTGTCGGAAGAGGACTATCAATATGCTCAGGAGATATGGCGGGCTTTTGATGTGCAAACTCTCGGGGAATATCATGACCTCTACCTCAAGTGTGATACGCTCCTGTTGGCGGATGTTTTTGATGCCTTCAGAGAGATTTGCTTTACCAATTACGGCCTCGACTGTCTACATTTCATCACTTTACCTTCCATGTCGTGGCAAGCTTGTTTGAAAATGACTGGGGTTCAATTGGAACTTCTCACGGACCCCACCATGTATAACTTTTGCGAAGATATGATGAGAGGCGGAATAAGCTCCATCAATCTTCGTCACTGTCAAGCCAATAACAAGTACATGCCCGACTATGACCCCGAAAAAGAAGACAGTTTCATTGTCTACCTCGACGCTAACAATCTGTACGGGTACGCCATGTCCGAGCCCCTGCCCGTGGGCGATTTCCAATGGTTAACAGAGGAACAGGTCAAACACTTTGATTTAAGTCGAATAGCTAATTACACAGAGACAGGCTTTATCCTCGACGTCGACCTGGCCTATCCCCCTGAAATCCACGATGCCCACAACTCCTACCCCCTATGCCCCGAAAGATTGACAGTGAATGATTCCATGCTGTCCGACTATTCGAAGACTCTTTATCAATCGTTGTTTCCCGAAAAGTTTAAAGAGTCTGGGAAACCTTTTGTGTATAAATCCACGCCCAAACTCATCCCCAATTTAATGGACAAGACAAATTACATCCTTCACGGAAAAAATTTGCTTCTGTACCTTAAATTGGGGATGAAGCTGTTACGCATAAACAGAGTTCTGACCTTTGCCCAGAAACCCTGGATCAAACAGTACATTGACTTTAACACCGAAATGAGAAAGAACGCTAAAAACGCTTTCGAAAAGGACTTTTTTAAATTGGCGAATAACGCCATTTTCGGCAAAACTTTGGAAAACGTGCGTAAGCACCAAAGAGTGGAGCTAATCTCCACTTCAAAAGAACGAAAAATGAATAAGCTCATAGCCTCCCCCGCCTTCAAATCCTTCCAAATTTTCAACGAACATTTGGCGGCCATTCATATGTTGAAAACGAAAGTCAAACTGAATAGACCTGTGTATTGCGGGGTGTCTATTCTTGACATTTCGAAATGGCTCATGTATCATTTTCATTACGATGTTATGAAGCCAGTGTACGGTGACAAGGTAGAGGTCTGTTTTAGCGATACAGATAGTTTGTGTTATTTTATTAAGACAGACGATCTGTATGCGGATTTCGCCACAAAATTCCCAGACGTTTTCGACTTTTCGGATTACCCTCAAACACATCCTCTTTATAGCGTCAAAAACAAAAAGAAACTGGGGTATTTTAAGGACGAACACAACTCACACATTGTGCGTGAGTTTGTAGGGCTAAAACCAAAAATGTACAGTATTTTGGCCGAAGATGGGGAGAAGAAAACTGCAAAGGGGATAAAAAAGAGTGTCATTAAGAAATCTCTCACCCATCAACGCTATAAAGAGACTTTGTTTGGGGAAAGATCTTCAGTCGTACACATGACCCAGATCAGAAGTCATTCGCATCAAGTGTATACAATTCATTCATCAAAAACTGGACTTTCGCCTTTCGACGATAAGCGCTACATTTTCAATGACAAGGTGTCGACCTTTTCATACGGGCATTATAAACTTAAATAAGTCAAATTATTGTTTCCATTTTAACCAAAATATTTTGTGAAGATGTATTTTTACTCCGTGTTTACGGAATTATAACAAAACTGCAAAATTGCAATAAATTAAAATCCATTATTTTAGATTCTTTGGCGTAGTGCTAATAAAATATATTTCACCATTTAAATTATAAATGCATGCATATTCTTTCTGATGAGCTTCTGACAAACGGTCCCCTTCAAAGTGCTCGCAAATGATATGTGTAAATCATATTTATTTATTTATTTATTTATTTATTTATTTATTTATTTATTTATTTATTTATTTATTTACCGAAAGTGTCTTATAATCTTGAAAACGTGTGCAGATCATGACATTGTGTATAATGTGTACAAATTTTATTTTATGTTTTATCAAAGACACTATAATTATTATTATTGTTGTTGCACATGATTGTTAAACTTTGTAAATTTCTTATGTTTTCACCCATTGTTATTACTCTGTATTGTTCAAGGTGATTATCTTGATCACGGGCGTGACAATTACAATCTAGAGGGGGGAATTGGCAAATCATGCGTTACATAGTGTGATGATGATAATAAAAAGTGCTGTTTATTTTAACTTTTAAAGAAGATTCACCACACGATAATGTTGTTAGTGTTTAAATGCGCAATATATCTAAATAAAATGTCATGAATTTTTATATTGTCTTTTTATATTATTCTAAGAAAATACACGAAGACCCTCAAACAGTTTGATATTTATTTACAACTAGCATAATGTACAAATTTACAACGGGTTTCATAAATACATTGAAAAACAAATAAACAATGATTAAATTACACAAGAAAATGTCAGTATTGTTTCCAAATTTACAACGGGTTTCGTAAATACATTGAAAAACAAATAAACAATGATTCAATTACACAAGAAAATGTCAGTATTGTTTCCACTTTAGTTTTTTCTTAGGTCTAGTACTGGGAATTATAGTTTTTCTTTGAATCGGCATCCATTTTGAAATATGTGTTTCAACTTCCGGTTGCTCATCGGGCAGTGTCTGTGGTTCAGTCTGTAGGCCAACACTTGAAACGGTTACGGGTTCTTTGAAATCATGACTGGGTTGCCGCGATAGAATTTCAAACTTATCCTTGGGCACCAACACTAGTTCGTCTGTACTCATGATAGAGACTTTAAAGCCGCCTTCAAGATATGAGGAAGCACTTCCGATATTTGTTGTAGTTGACGAAGTTTTTGTCCCCTTTTAACTTTCTTTTCCGCAATTTGTCTGATGGATTTTTTGTAGCGAACCAATAATTTCATTTGCTCTGTCGGCACTTTAAATGTTCCATCTAGAAAGTTGAAGATAATTGCGCAAATACTTCGCAGTTGCGAATCGTCTAACGTTTTCAATACAGCTTTTCTCTGCAACTTGTTTGAAGCAATAATGAACTTTAACAGAGTCGTATGCGTCTTTATTTCCTTGATTCCCGCCATCATTTCGCGTCGTCTATTATTTATACACGATTGTATCTTCACCAATGAAAATCTTTGTTCTCAATTGATATTTTTTGTCCGTATGTGGATTTAAATCCACGAGCAGGTAGCCATAGGATAAACTCGTCGCTTTGTGAAATGCCGACATGATAGATGATGCATTTCCTTGAATCTGATGAGCAAATGTTTTCACCTGTGACACCGATCTTTTATTTGCCATTAACACAACATAATGAGCGTTTAATGAAATGTCCCTGGCAACTTTACCGCGCGGAAACAAGTTTTGAAGCAATATAATCGCAGTCATGTTATAGTGATGCACCAGTACAGTTACTAGATATTGCATGTCTTCGGAATTCATGACTGACATTTGCATGTCATCTAGCACAATAACAGAATGTTCGTTGTTACTTCTGGCCAATGTTTCCAAACTTTCCTTGCTCGGCATCCCTTTGTGCATGGTCAAATTGTCGATGCTTTGTTCCAAATTTGTATAGATCGGTTGCCATTCTTGGTAACAGTATAATATCTGTTTTGTTGTCTGGTCAAACATACCCGATGCTTCGCTAAGAAGTCGATGAATAAATGTGCTCTTGCCCGACTGACTTGGTCCACAGACAACAATCGTTGTCGGTGTTTTAAAAGGCAACAATGCCTTCGAAGTCCACCACTGTTGCTCCATATTAAGCGCAGTTGCTTTGAATTATGTCTCTCGCTTCGTTGATTTCAAAACACGAGTCGTATTCGCAGAACGCAATGACCGTGACCGACTCTGTTAAAGGTTGTCCGAAATAAGCTTGAAGTTGAACATGCCCCGCCTTTTCCAGAGATCTGAATGGTGCACTGGCATATGGTTGCAAGCTAAATGCGTACAGAGCATATCCTTTTTGAATGTCACCTATCGCGAATGGTATGGCGTCGTCTTTCTGCCATTTCCCGCTGACATCATACAGGGTGGAGAGAGATAGCACGCCGTCTCCAGTTTGCAATTTAAGCGGCTGTCCGTGCACGTTCTCACCGTTAAGCGTTACGCCAATTTGATTCAGATTGTAATACTTAAAATTAAACGGATTCCTGTCTAATGTTCCGACACACGCAGCGGCATTCACGAACCCAATTATCATGCGTCTAGGGCACTTGCCTAGAAACATGTCTTCCCAAACAAATGATATCTGACCGGCTGGTATCGATGTAGATTTCACTTCGGATCTGATCAAAGGGTATTTCGCCGTAACCTTTTGAAGCGCTTTTGAATGACCGAGAAGCACGGCCATGTTTATCTTAACTTTGCATGCTTTGAAAATAACGTCTTCCAGTATGATTTGGAATTGTTTAGAAGAGTCGGCGTGCAATAAACAAAATGGAACTCGGTTTCTGTAAAGTTTTATGTTGACATCCACTCCGTTTAATATAAATCTGTTATTATTTGCAAACACATCTTCGTGCAGAAACCCTTCTAGTTCCACCGACTTGCTTTCGGCAAACTGACGCGATCTTTGATAAAATCCATAGTTCCCGCCATTAAAGTCCATAGATTCTAAAAATCCAGCCGTGTCTTTGTAAAAGCAGTGCGACTGAAGCTGGTAGTTCTGTGCATCTGCCCCGTACTTCATGAATACGTTAAACAATGCCTTGTATGGGTATTTGTTGTCTGAAGATGTTATTAATTTTCCACCTAGGGACACATCAATTTGACTCCACAGGGTGTGCAGTAAGTTGTTTGACACCCCTACATCTACATCGTGTTCTAAAGGAGTTCCGTCGGCGTTCACAATTTTTAGCTTAACATAAAGTTTACTTCGTCGCAGGTCTAAGTAATCCGTTCCATTGCCCGAGATGTTGAATTCAATGGCAGCATCTTGACTCGTCAGTTGGCTTATAGGTCTGTTTTCAACGCAATATACTCTTTCAACTCCTGTTTGAACTGGTGGCAAAGTAAACAATGACAGTTCTTCTAGCTGTCCCTCGGTAAATGTTTCGTCGCTGCTATAAGACATTATTACTGTTTGCTGAACACGTCGATGTTGTCGCTGTGACGTTTCTTAACACTTTGTTTCTTCGGGTGAGTTTTCTTTCTTTTATTTCCTTTTTGTATCGCATCACGTTTAACTTCTGATTTAACTTGTTCTAGCGCCATTTGTGCCGGAGAGACCATTTTTATTTTCACGTCGTCATCTTGAACCACGTGACTGCTTCTTCGGTTTTCTATCGGTATGAGATATTCCCCGCCCCGGGCATGCGTGTTGTACGAGATTGGTCGGCTATCCAATTTTCCACTGACCATGTCGTCGTAAAATTGTTCCCACTTTTTCACGTCGGGTGCATAAAGCATTTTCCTACTCATTGCTCTTGGAATAAAACTGACAAAGTCGCGGGACCCTTTAAAAATGTAGCCGGTCGATTGTCTTTATCTCTTATATCAAACTGTATAGTGTTCACGTTTCTGATAACTATCGGAATGTAACACAGTGTAAAAAACTGAACTGGTTTGTCTGAGAAAGAAGGAATCCAGCGCAAAAGCGAGGTTGTATTTCCTCCAACAACAGTTCCTGCACAGATACTAGAATAAACGTATAATTGTTCATCTTTTAAATCGTTATCGCAACAGAACTCCAGCAGCGCCATTTTCCATCGACCACTTTGATTTAAAGGAGACGCGATCTGAACTTTAAACGAATATGATTGGTTATCTAAAAATATGTCTTTGTTATCCGTGCTTTTGAACACACAGTACCGACTCATGTTTGCTTATCTGCTGGTTTTATGTCATCTGCATTAATCCATTCGTTAAATTTGGCTGGCCAGCCAATAAAGGATACGAGCCACTGCGTTTTTCCCTTGTGTCGCCTTTTTCTGATGAGCTGGTCAATTTCCCATAGGCTGTTTTGATCTTTTTCGACTCTCTGAAGTTCGCTGCTGTAAAAAGATCCTTCTATCGGCTCATTGTGAAAATCAACCAGGTAGTACACCGGAATGTTTTGCTTATAGCGTCTCGATGCTACTTTAAAAATTTCAGATGTCCATTTTTGTTGGTAATCTTTCCTGAAGACGGTCTTCAAATGCGAAATTCGCACAAGAGCACCCAATTTAAATCTGAATTGAGGTCGGTTTTGTTTCGATTGGACAATCTTAGGTTTCTGCTGTCCCATTTTCACGGTGTCGACGTACAGTTGTTCCCATAATCGAGACTCATTTGTTGCATCAACATCGGCAGGCGCCATGTTTCCCAGCGATGAATGAGGAGAGTGATTGTAATTGGATACTAAATCTTGTAGTACATCGATGTATCGGTATGTCTTTTTGCTTCGGAAATATATAAACATCATATTTCGCAAAGTTCTTATAAAGCGTTCGGCATAGTTTGCCTTTGTGGAATTCTTTGTGCTGAAATAGTAGACATTGTTTGTTTTCAAAAACTTCTTCACGTATTGATTGCGAAATTCTGAGCCAGGATCGGTTCGTATAGTCCTCGGACGAACTCCGTTTGCAAAAATAGTTTTTAAAGCACCCATAACACTGACTGCCTTTTTATCTAACAGCGGCTGCACATAGGCATATCTTGAAAATACATCAATGGCCACTAAAAGATGAATAACATTGTCATTGTTCTTTTTTAAATTTTCTACCGATGCTAGATCAACATCCCACATATCGTTCAGTCCACCCACTATCACTCTGTTTCTTTTAAATTTATGTTTTGCCGGTCGCTGTAAGCTGTAAGCGTCTTGTTTCTGTAACCATCTTTTTATTTTGTGCAATCCAATTTTGTATTTTCCTTCTCGCCGTACAATATGATACAGTTTTTCGGGTCCGCTAAATGAGCCTGTTCTCTTGGGATCATAAAACAGTTTACTTAAGTAGGTCTCCATGTTCCGAGCGCGTGTTTGTTACTGTTCCAAGGAAGGCCACCGCTAAATGACACGGATCCAATATTAGTCCGTTTATTTAAAGTCACATTGTCCTGTGGATGAGGAAATTGGCTCCTCCCAACCATTCTTAAATATAAACACTGTGGTGACCACTTCATGTGCTCGGACCATGCATTGTCCGTGCTAAGCCACTGGCATAAGCGAACATTACAACAAAAACATTTCACGATATCTCCCACCCCAGTATAATACATTCCAGCCTCTGCCAGCTCAGATTTTGACGGCGTGATTTGATTCGGCCAACACTTGAATGTCTCCAAACGATCTTCATACATGCAGTATTGTGGTGAACTAAAGCACGTTTTAAACATTTCATTTGCCATGTTGGGATTTTAACACCGAACAACAGAGAAAAATAGACTCCTTCAGTTCGCAGAGCTCTTGGAGAAAGTCTTCAGATAATGATAGGTTTCGTCTACCTTTACTTAAACATATCGATAATTTATCCCGACGTCTTACTACCAACACAGAATAATCATCCTTTAAAGTCATTACCACTTTACATTTTCCCTTGAATTTAACTTCACCTACTTGATTAGAAGGTCGTGGAAGCGTCTTGTCCATATCTAGCATTGCTTGAGCCATTGCAGTATGTCTACTCACAGTTTGAATACAGCGGCGAATGAACAGCAATGTTTTTGCGCGCAAAAAGTGGCGAAAAATCTGGTGACGTTCTGGGCGCAGATTGTTGCGATCTATATCGTGATCTTAACGTCAGTCATCAATCTAAGTCTAAGCAGTCCGCATCAAGAGTTGTGGTTGATACTTTTGAGTAGCTGTTTAGGATATGTTCTTCCAAATCCTGGTGTAAAATACAAAAATATGGCGAGACTGACGAGCAATGACGACCTAGAAAGACGATTGGTGTAGTCCAATCAAATTTCGGAATAAAATGAGTTTCCATGACAACATAAACAAAACAAGGGATTAAACGAACTTCTGTTTATATTGCTTACAAAGAGATTGCATCATGAGTGTGTCATTTTGTTTTCAAACAAAGCAAACGCTCACCAGTCGCGACGACATGTCTGGACTTGCCCTATATAACCTTTGTACAAATAAATACGTTTCAGTACACAGTTTCTTTTTAATCCTTCAACATTGCCGAATTAAACATAATGGCGACCGAACACATTCAAAAGACGACGTCAAATGCCGGCGAGAGAAAAAGTGCAGAAAAGAAACACTTTAACCCGCGACTTATGCTGCAGATTGGAAAGGAACTTTACGTATATGATAGCGTATGGGATGGTGAAAAATACATTCATATAAGAGAGCTACATTTTGAAGATGGAAAGCCTTATCCAACCAAGAAAGGCGTCGCGTTCCCTTTGACAAGATTTGCGGAGTTTGCGGAGCAGTTTTCGTCGATTGCTGAGGTCATTGATAAATATGATCATAAACAAGCTTCACTATGTGTTCACTTGGGAGGAAATTGGTATGTGTCGATACATCAGGGTTATCCTGTCGTCAACATCCGAAAATATTGGTTACCAGAAGATGCAACGTGCGTGGTTCCAACGAAGAAAGGACTTGTGCTGACATTTCAACAATTTAATCAACTTCAAACAAATGTGACAATCATACGAAATATTGTGCCGGAACTGTCTTTTAATATTCAATGCTATAAACGCAGAGACCATGTTGCACATTTGTGCTCAGAATGCAATCCTAATGCAAATTTGTACACATGATTGCCTATTTGTTTCTCTGTTAAATATGTTTTCAATAAAGAAAATAAAATAATTAATGTTGTTATTTTTGTAATAAGGGTAAAAATTTAAAACAACGAGTGTTTGATTTCAAGATTTAATGTATTAAATATTGCACGGATTAATAAAGAACTTGATTATTACACACATTTTAATGCATACAAATGAGACAAATTATTAATATTATCAACAAAATCTGTGTTCCAGTTTTATCAAACGACGTGCCGTCCAAATTATGTTATGTTTCCAAGAGTCAGTTTTCATCATAGTTTCACGCCAGTCCTTGTTCAAAAATGTCTGCATAAGTTTATTCACAGTGTCTTTGTACACAGATTGAATCGACGCTTTCCACTGTGTCAGCAGCTCTTCCTCATCTAAGGATTCTAAGGCTTCGTGACCGTAATAATCGAGTCGTTCTTCTGCGCTCAGCATAATGCAAGAATGTTCTCGCTGAGATGGGTGGTCTATTTCGCAACCATAGCAGCGACGCGTTGCGATACTATTTGCATTCTCTATCACAGCCTGTGCGTAACTAAAGTGCAAGGCAAATTCCATCATACACCTCTTTTTGCTTTCGGCAACTTCCGAGCTTTCAGTTTGGTATGCCATGCTTTCTTACAGCATTCGTTCGAGAACTGAAGCTTGTTTTTCAATTATTTCATTTAAATGATCATATTTAAAACGAGTCGTTTTCTGGTTTAAAACGTCGAGTTGCACCCCGTTTAAATGCTATGATCTGTAGATCCGCGCCGTCTGCTCTGGGTCTACGCACAGTTCAGGATTCAGTTAATAAATTTCTGCAAAACACCACAATAGATGAACTGGATTAAATCGATATACAAGAGAGTCCATTTCATAAATTAAAAGGATAGAAGAGTGAATAAAGCTCACTTACATGAGTATTTTCAAAGCTCACTTCGATGCGTTTTTGTTGTAAATAAAAGTGAATCCTTTTATCGCATTTATCTGCTAAAATAATCGCATTTATCAGCTAAAATAATAATAATAATAATAATAATAATAATAATAATAATAATAATAATAATTCATTTTCAAATGAGTTTCATTTAATCTAAAATTATTTTAAATGATTCCATTTAAAGTATTGTTCACCCGCGGTTGTTAAATATAAAGGGAAGTGTTAATCCCCCCTATTGTCCGTCAGCTGGAAGTGTTCTTTGTTATATTTGGTAGAGGCTATTGTTAAAAATGGCCTCAGGGTGAGCTCGAACTCTCATTTTGTACCTACTGGCCAAATACATGACAAAATAAAAGGTTATACAGCTAGAGCTCGATAAGAGGCAGTGCCTTAGTTCATATTAAAGGTTAGCATTCTCAAACATATTTACTGTACACGTCGTGCAAACAGCATCGTCATTTACAATAACGAAATAAAACAACGTTGATGTAATATTATCCTGTTCAACAAACATCAGACCCCGGTATCACAAAAAAATTTGAGTTGGATTTTAAACTCGACTCGAAGTAATTATTTTAAATTTGTTACGATACAGTGCTTACTTGACTGATTAAGATTTTAAAAGAAAGTTTACATAATATTTCTTGTTTTAAATGCCGATTTCAAAATTTGTTATATGAATAATCTGCTTAAAAATCCAAACAAATGTTTGAGTAAAGACTTAAATCTTGAGTTTGTACTCAAACATTATTTTTAGAATATCTCAGTGAAATATAATGTTATTTGAAAAAAAATCATGATAATAGGAAGATTTTATTTCATTTTATGTGGTAAACAACCAATAATAACCGTAATCACCCTAAATATTGGGACAGTTAAAAAAATAATTAAAATTTTTCGTGTCCCAATATTAAGGGTCGCATAAAAATATTTGTTCAAAAAGTGTCCCAATATTTTGGGTCGATTTGCATGCATGCACTAGTTATGTCTAAAAACAATATAGGAAGTCAACCTAGACGGATCAACCGTTACATAATTATGATTATACGAAATCTAATAATTTTTAATATTTTTGTAATTATTTTCTGTCTACAGTTTGGAGATTAAAATGATTTATTTTTGTGTTAAAACTTGTCAAGCATTATTTCGTAAGTGTGGAGATTAAAATGATTTATTTTTGTGTTAAAACTTGTCAAGCATTATTTCGTAAAGTGGTAATTGACATTCCGTTAATCTCTTTGCATGTTTTTAATGACACATGCTTGCCGAATTGAAACAGGTGGCTTAACTAGGATAAGTTTGTTTTGATAAGAATTAACTTCAATACTCAGGACTGACACTGACACTCGCCCCAGCTGTTATTTGCACTTGCATAATCAGTTTAGCTAGTTTTTGACAATAAACAGATCGAAAAGTTCTTTGGATACGGGATTTAGCTAATTAAAAAAACGAAAACGACAGCCGTTTTATTTTACAGAGGAGCTTTATAAATAAAAAAGGTATATCGGTACTTTACATATTCTAATTTTTCTTCTTGAATTCCTCATGGTAGATATCTTTGAACGTTAAAAGGTTTGTTTCAAGATACACGGCATAGTAAGGTAAACTCTGCAATAACATGGTGAAAGTCTGAAGAACATGGGCCAACCTGCATGGATACCGATCAGATAGCTCTTGTCCCAAAATTTGGGAACGCGAAAATACCATTTATGAAAGTGTCCCAAAACTTAGGGACACCGAAAAATACTGATAATAAAAGTGTCCCAAAATTTAGGGACACAAAAAATAATTATTTTCGTGAAAAATAAGGGTGTCCCAATATTTAGGGTGTCCCAATACTTAGGGTGATTACGGTACTCAGAATTTACATAAATTTGTTGAGCAAAAAAATCAGTTTGAGCGTATGATTGTTCGTGATACAGGAGCCAGGGATCGACATAAAAACGCATAGTGACCAAAGCACAGGAAGTATACGTGCTAATGTTCTTGCAACACCAAAAAATGGATCCATAATCGCGACATTGTTAAATCCCATTGATTAAAGTTTCATTTTACGTATTTTTGTCTTAAAACTAAATAATTAAGAAATTTAAATACTTAAACCCGTAGAATAAAGTCTTAAAGTATGGGTTTACGTGCCCTTTGCACATTAATTACTTAAACTATATGGTTAACACTTAAACCCAAGGTTTAACAGCGAACCAATTGAAACTATAGTATTAAACCGTTTAACCAATGAAATCGCACATGATGTTTCACACGTGAATTAGGCGTTGTCGATAAGGTAAATTGTCGCATGCTTAAGGGGCAGGTGATAGTTTCGCACTTTGGTCCCGGTCGATTTTCTAAGTATTTAGGGTAGCCGTGAATAAAATGCATTAAAATCATTGTTTGAATTAAAGATGGCATATTCTTTTATAATATTGTATAGTATACGAAATGTGAAATCCGATCACAGTGGTTCAAATGCATTGATGCTAGCTTTGTATGTTCTGCGTTGAACAGTTGCCGGATTAAAACGCATTCGGCCGGGCGGAATTTGAGAATAATTTGGGGGTGAGGAATTTCAATGTCGAATGCTGAAAAATCGAGACGGGTGGGAGACACTTTCCAGCTGCTTGCGAGATTAGGGACACATAAAATATTAGCATGCAAGGGGTTTTATTTGAAAAGTCATTGCAGGAAATATTTTGCAGGTTCTCAAGTATGTAGAATTTCGGCCAAATTTGCATTGGAAAATCAGGACTTGGGGTGACTTTAAATGCCTGTGTAGATCAAATGACTGGTTCTGTGAAACAGTTGGTTATGGTTTGTAAAAAGCTAGACCCCTGCAACACAGAAAGTACAATAACACAATTTTAGCTGTGCAGCGTTTTTATTTTCGGTCGATGTAAGCTTGCACGGGGTCCCAGACTCTGGCGGATGCCTCGGAAACTGTCCCCTGCGCCCTTATGGTTAAATACTGGAGGTAAACGGCCATTTGCAAAATAATGATTATATGGCGTTGTTGTTAAGACAGAATTATTTTTATTTATAAATTTAAAAACATGTATATACTTGATTTCTTTAGGCAATAAAATTGGAACTGTAGTATTTGATTTTGGACAGTATTTCTTAGAAAGATACAGGAAACCTAAGACACTCTTCGTATCCGAATATGGACAGTTTTGCAGTTTTCTTTATTCGTATTCAAAGCAGAAGGAAAGGCTATGCGCATTATATATATTTATCAACGGATAAAATGTAAATGTTTTACTTGAAATACAAACACAACTCAATAATTTAGAAATTACAATCAGTATAGGGCAATCAATCTCGTCAAAAGGACTGGTAAAAGGGAGATAACTAATCTTGCCATGTGAAAAGCAGTGCATATGACAGATGGCAGGTTACAATTTTTAGTCACGTGATATGGTGTAACTGTAAAATGGACGAAACATGGATTCGTGTGCATTACAATATGTTATATTGATAATATTATATGAAAAGTGATCTACGAATGGTTTTGACATGATAATTGAGAACATTGTGAAAGAACATGTAAGTTAGCTTTATTTTCTGTCATTTTATTATTACGACATCTGATATGTTTAGTACGCATTAAAATCGATTGAAAACGAAACCGTTAACTTTATTTCAAAACGCGTTGTATGATATTCATTATATGTGCATAAATGATCAAAAACCACGGTTGATAAGAGAACAAGAACCAAAGAGTGGATGCAACCAATACTTATTAGAGTATTTTATGCGGTACTGTATCTGTTCACCATGTTTACACTAGTCTAATCATTTTCTGAAAATCAGATTAGTAGTATAGTGGATAGCGACGAAAATCTCAAACATTTATGAAACAGGAAGTAGCATTTTTGGATCAAATGTAAAGACATCTATGATTATTTTATGGTTGACAGGTTATGTAACAAAGAAAAGAAAAGTTGATTCTGAATCCGTTGTGCTGTGGTTTTGTAGTAAATGCACTACTGGTAATTTGATAGGTGTTAAAAGAATATAATTTCGGTTGCTAGGTTAGGTTCTTTGTTTTATAGGTAATAAAAGTAATATAGGTAGAAACGAATCTGGTGTTCATATTTACAGATTAATATAAAAATCAATGGGGTTTAATTTGTGTTACAAATTTGATTACATTTTTAAAAGTTCTTTAAATAAAAACTTAAACTAAAGTAAGGTTTGGTTTCTCTCATAAGTGCTACATGAATATAATTTTAGGAATTCACAACCACTTTGAATCAATTCAAAGCAAAGAAAATTAGGCCCAGTCTTTGGTTGGAACAGTTGTTAATCGTTTCTACACACTTGTTTTACCCAATAAATGGGAACAATATTTCCTCCATTTTAGAAATGTACACTTAATCCGTTTTTTTTTCGTTATAAGATTGTAAAAATAAGTTAGATTGTAAACTCATAGGACATAATTTTATACCGGGTAGTTTATTTAGAATTTAATCCCTTTTTATTGGAACAGAAGTAGTATATAAAGATCGGTTACATGTCATGTGATGGAGCAGGAGCAGGGATTGAGTGACGTCATCGGCGTCATCGCCGCGGGATCTAATGACTCACCGGGATCTAATGACTCACCGGGATCTAATGACTCCTCACCGGATCTAATGACTCATCATCACCGATCGTTAATTAAAACGGTACTTTACGGCATCTGTAGACCCCCTAACGGTACTCCCCAATAAATCAGCGTCCTTTATAACGAACCGATAATCGATCTCGTCCCATTAGCGAGGTCAACGTTTCATTCGTAATAGAATGACCCGGTCAGGTCAGTTAATTAATCGTATATAGGAAAATTAATTTTAGCATCTGCGCATAGTATTGACCTCGGGGGTTTATCCGAGCGACTGACCAATAATGTCGATATAGTCGTTATGCGATTGATATAGCTCGCGTTGTAGCGGTAATATTGAATTCACCAAACCATAATAATAATAATAATAATAATAATAATAATAATAATAATAATAATAATAATAATAATAATAATCATTAACTCTATGTTCAGACGCTAAACAATCCCGGCATTGATAAAATAAAACTCAGCACGCGATGACTTTAAATGAAATTAATAACCTAAACAATACCCGATAATTTGAAAACGCGACACGGTATGGCCGATATCGATCCATAAACCTACTGCGGTATCTTTTTATTTAGCTTAATTTTCGCGTATTTCGGGTCAGCGCGCGAATATAAAACCTAAGCTCATATTGAACAAATTAATGTAGTTCCTAATAAAAAAAAAGTAATATGAATAGAAAACAACAAGAATGATAACACCTGTTTTCACTAGTTTGATTTATGTCCCTTTCAAACGCAACTTTAACACGAAATTTAATGTTGCCTATAACTTTAAAACTAATCGCCCTATTCCTATTTGGAATATATATGAACTAAACCATCGGCGATAACAAGAATGATAACTCCTGTTTCACTATTTTAGTAATTCCCCTTTTAAACGCAACTTTAACACGAAACTTAATTTCCCATAATGCTCGGTTTACCCATAAAGCTTCACCATTTTAATGTTATTTCCATCAATACTATTTAACTTTTTTATCTTACAAAACTCACCAACTAGACGCTCGATATTTGTCACCGTGTTACACGCATCTAAAACGCGGCATGGCGTTATAATAACGAATAGCCTAAACAATTCCTGTATAATGAAAACTCAGCACGCAATGACTTTATTTAAATGAATAACCTAACAATCCCGATATTGATAGAAATAAACTAATTAAAACTCAGCACGCAATGACGTTATCGATTCCTAATTAATTACCTAAACAATACCAGTATAATGAAAAGTCAGCACGCAATGACGCCAGCCGTTAGCGATTCATAATTAATAACCTAAACAATCCCCCGTATTAATAAAACTAATTAAAATCGGCACACAATGACGCCAGTCGATATTTTGATGGAATTAGTAACCGACGCTAATTCGAAATCATTGCCGGCTGATCTGGATCTAAACTGCATATGGAGGAAGAGGAGGAAGAGGAGGAGGGTGAGAAGGAGGAGGGTGAGTGTGAGGAGGAGGAGGAGGGTGAGGAAGAGGAGAAGGGTGAGAGGAGGAGGAGGAGGAGGGTGAGACGAGGAGGAGGGTGAGAGGAGGAGGGTGAGAGGAGGAGGAGGAGGGTGAGAGGAGGAGGAGGAGGGTGAGGAGGAGGAGGAGGGTGAGGAGGAGGGAGAAACTGCAGTGATTTACTGATAAAATGAATGGGCGATTGATTGATTGATTGAACGAAAGTGTGAAGAAATGAGTAAGTGATTGATTGTATGAGTGATTGAGTGATTGATTGAATGAATTAGTGATTGAATGATGAATGAGCGAGAAATAAAATGAATGAAATTGTGAGGTAGTAAATGAGTAATTGATTGAATGAATGAGTTATTGAATAAATGATTGAGTGATAGATTAGATGAATTTCTGATAAAATGAATGGGTGATGGATTGAATGAATGAGTGATTAAATGAATAAACAAGGGAGTGTATGGGCGAGGGAGTGAGCGATTGTTTGAATGGCTGATTGAGTGTTTTAATGAGTGAGTGATTGATTGGAATGATGATAGGTGTCATATCTGAGAATATGACGAAACTATTCAGTTTTATAAATCGGCTTAAGGGGGGGGGGGGGTACAGTGGTTGTGCAGTTAGGATACAGTGGTATGCAGTGAGGGTACAGTAGGGATACAGTGGTGGTACGGGAGGAGGAGGAGGAGGAGGAGGAGATTAATATCGGAATAAGAGAATGGCGTACAGTGGGGTAGGGGTACAGTGAGGGTACAGTGGGGTTACAGTGAGGGTGAGGAAGAGGAGGAGGAGGGTGAGAGGAGGAGGAGGAGGTGAGGAGGGTGAGAGGAGGAGGGTGAGAGGAGGAGGAGGGTGAGGAGGAGGAGGACGGTGAGAAGGAGGAGGAGGACGGTGAGAAGGAGGAGGAGGAGGGTGAGTAGGAGGAGGAGGAGGTTGATTTGACGTATGGATGGACTACTTGGAGAATATATGAGATGGCCAACGATTCTAGTTGACCCCTCCTCCTCCTCACCCTCCTCCTCGTCCTCACCCTCCACCTCCAAATCACCCTACTCCTCCTCACCCTTACCCTCCTCCTCCTCCTCTCACCCTCCTCCTCTCACCCTCCTCACCTCCTCCTCCTCCTCTCACCCTCCTCCTCCTCTTCCTCACCCTCACTGTACCCCCACTGTACCCTCACTGTACCCCTACCCCACTGTACGCCATTCTCTTATTCCGATATTAATCTCCTCCTCCTCCCGTACCACCACTGTATCCCTACTGTACCCTCACTGCATCCCACTGTATCCTAACTGCACAACCACTGTACCCCCCCTCCCTTAAGCCGATTTATAAAACTGAATAGTTTCGTCATATTCTCAGATATGACACCTATCATCATTCCAATCAATCACTCACTCATTAAAACACTCAATCAGCCATTCAAACAATCGCTCACTCCCTCGCCCATACACTCCCTTGTTTATTCATTTAATCACTCATTCATTCAATCCATCACCCATTCATTTTATCAGAAATTCATCTAATCTATCACTCAATCATTTATTCAATAACTCATTCATTCAATCAATTACTCATTTACTACCTCACAATTTCATTCATTTGATTTCTCGCTCATTCATCATTCAATCACTAATTCATTCAATCAATCACTCAAGCACTCATACAATCAATCACTTACTTATTCCTTCACACTTTCGTTCAACCAATCAATCAATCGCCCATTCATTTTATCAGTAAATCACTGCAGTTTCTCCCCCTCCTCACCCTCCTCCTCACCCTCCTCCTCACCCTCCTCCTCACCCTCCTCCTCCTCCTCCTCTCACCCTCCTCCTCCTCCTCTCACCCTCCTCCTCTCACCCTCCTCCTCGTCTCACCCTCCTCCTCCTCCTCCTCCTCTCACCCTCCTCCTCTTCCTCACCCTCCTCCTCCTCCTCACACTCACCCTCCTCCTCTTCCTCCTCTTCCTCCATATGCAGTTTAGATCCAGATCAGCCGGCAATGATTTCGAATTAGCGTCGGTTACTAATTCCATCAAAATATCGACTGGCGTCATTGTGTGCCGATTTTAATTAGTTTTATTAATACGGGGGATTGTTTAGGTTATTAATTATGAATCGCTAACGGCTGGCGTCATTGCGTGCTGACTTTTCATTATACTGGTATTGTTTAGGTAATTAATTAGGAATCGATAACGTCATTGCGTACTGAGTTTTAATTAGTTTATTTCTATCAATATCGGGATTGTTAGGTTATTCATTTAAATAAAGTCATTGCGTGCTGAGTTTTCATTATACAGGAATTGTTTAGGCTATTCGTTAGTATAACGCCATGCCGCGTTTTAGATGCGTGTAACACGGTGACAAATATCGAGCGTCTAGTTGGTGAGTTTTGTAAGATAAAAAAGTTAAATAGTATTGATGGAAATAACATTAAAATGGTGAAGCTTTATGGGTAAACCGAGCATTATGGGAAATTAAGTTTCGTGTTAAAGTTGCGTTTAAAAGGGGAATTACTAAAATAGTGAAACAGGAGTTATCATTCTTGTTATCGCCGATGGTTTAGTTCATATATATTCCAAATAAGAATAGGGCGATTAGTTTTAAAGTTATAGGCAACATTAAATTTCGTGTTAAAGTTGCGTTTGAAAGGGACATAAATCAAACTAGTGAAAACAGGTGTTACCATTCTTGTTGTTTTCTATTCATATTACTTTTTTTTGATTAGGAACTACATTAATTTGTTCAATATGAGCTTAGGTTTTATATTCGCGCGCTGACCCGAAATACGCGAAAATTAAGCTAAATAAAAAGATACCGCAGTAGGTTTATGGATCGATATCGGCCATACCGTGTCGCGTTTACAAATTATCGGGTATTGTTTAGGTCAATCTGATTAAAATCGACTCCTGAAAACCGCTACGCTATCAGGATCTGACGGAGTAACTAAAACGTGCTTTTATCACTAATCCTTTTAACCAATCCGATTGTCGCCTACAAAATCGCGAAAGTGAAAGTAAACATAGTATTTTAAACCATGATAAGTGTTGACAGCCGGCGTAAGACATATTTTACTGAAGATATATGTGTTTATGTAGTATTGCATTCATTTCTAATGTAATGACATCTTCAGATCATTTTGCGAGCGTAATAAATCATGCTTCCTGTGTTGACAATTTCTAAAAATAGTAATCGGGGAAAACCGCTACAGCTTATGTACGGTGTCTGCGGGCCGTCATCAGATCTAACATTTTGTTAGATCTGACTTTAGTGAGATTGTGTTTAGGTTATTAACTTCATTTAAAGTCATCGCGTGCTGAGTTTTATTTTATCAATGCCGGGATTGTTTAGCGTCTGAACATAGAGTTAATGATTATTATTATTATTATTATTATTATTATTATTATTATGGTTTGGTGAATTCAATATTACCGCTACAACGCGAGCTATATCAATCGCATAACGACTATATCGACATTATTGGTCAGTCGCTCGGATAAACCCCCGAGGTCAATACTATGCGCAGATGCTAAAATTAATTTTCCTATATACGATTAATTAACTGACCTGACCGGGTCATTCTATTACGAATGAAACGTTGACCTCGCTAATGGGACGAGATCGATTATCGGTTCGTTATAAAGGACGCTGATTTATTGGGGAGTACCGTTAGGGGGTCTACAGATGCCGTAAAGTACCGTTTTAATTTACGATCGGTGATGTTGAGTCATTAGATCCGGTGAGGAGTCATTAGATCCCGGTGAGTCATTAGATCCCGGTGAGTCATTAGATCCCGCGGCGATGACGCCGATGACGTCACTCAATCCCTGCTCCTGCTCCATCACATGACATGTAAACGATCTTTATATACTACTAACAGATAAAATTGAAAAGTTTGAAATTAAGTAACAAGATAAATATAACAATTTAAAGGATTTCTTTGATTGAAACTTTTCATTAGCAGCAGCAAGAATCTACATAACTGTCAGGTCGACTTGTCTTGATATGAGCAAAACTCAATTTTTACACATAAACATTTGTCAATTGTCCAGACGATTACATTCAAACTTCTTAAACGTTTTATGTGAAATGTTTATATCAATTACACGTTCCCTGAAAATCGGCTTAAAGTCCGCTGATATGAGACAGTGTTAGTGACGGACCTAATCGAGAAAACAATATTCATACCTTTACAAATATAATTTGCTAGATCGAAAATAGTTATTATGCCTATAACCTAGATTTTTTAACGATCAACTGATATCAAGTGTAAATGTTTATTAAAACA